>JAOTQK010000002.1:5404930-5417607 GCA_025642025.1 Rhododendron ferrugineum
TTATAAGTCTAGAATCAATAACGACTGATTTTTGGGATTTAAAAGGAAATTTTAAATGAAATCCAAGCAGTTAAAAATAAAATTTAAATATTTAACGAAATTTTTATTGACCAAAAATCGGAGTTGTTACATATACTCCATGTACTTATGAGTTATGAAAAAGGTCGAAAACAAGGGCTAAAATTAGGGGTGTAAATTTGGCCCGGTGGCCCGATGCCCACCTAAGCCCGTTGGTATGTATAGCTCGGTCCGGGCCTAATGTTAGCCCGGTCCTAAGCCCTATCCGATCCCTATGGCTCGGGCTTGGGCTAGAGGTTTTGAAGCCGAAGACCGGTCCATTGAGCTACCTGATTAGCCCGTTGCAAAGATTTTAGTCCGAAAAAAGCTCGATAGTGAAATTAGTTCCAATTCCAAATCTATGCTACACTTTTTTGCCATTGCACTTGAAATGATTGTCTTTATTCTATAAATATATTATATTGTTGGACTGACTTTCATGTTTTTCCTTTTTCTATGGTTAGGCTTTTCTTTTACAGTTACTTATTTTTCAAAATGACCGGGAAGCTATGTTTATGGGCAATTCAATAGAATTGTCACAATTAATATATAAAACAATACATACTCCTATTTAATTGTTTTTTCTATTACACAATAGATGACTTAATTTGAGATGGAGTATGCAAATGATTGTCAAGCTTGTTGGTGCATGCCAACCTAATCAGGATGTACTCGACCCGTAGTGATGCAATTTATCCAATCAACTACAAAAAAAAAATTTAATTATTCATGATTTGTAATAGAAAGAAGTGTATTGTGCATACCGATGCTCTGGATTATTAATGAAAGAAGCATGGTAATGTGTACATAAATTGAATTGAGTTTCTAGGTTTGCCCTCTCTGATGTCATTCGGCTTTAATTTGGGGGGCATGGTTCCGCAGCAAAACAGGTATTTGGGGGCCACGTTTCAGTGGTATTTTGAGAGGAGCCACTTTGTGCATATTGCCAAAAGTTAGGTTTGTCTCCAATCCTCTCCCGCCCATACCCCCAATGATTGGAGACTACATGATGAGTGATAGGTGCGTAAATATGGCTATTTACGCCCCCTAACTTAGGTTTGTTATGTCCGTTTAGTGCGCTACTTGAAGTTTGATACTTGTTAATTGTGTTTCAGGACTCTGGGAGCCGAAGGATAATATTTGGAGCTTAAACGCGAAGTCAGACTTTATTTTGGGAGAAAGGTGCATTAAATTCCAGCCATGTGTTGCACGTACGAAGGAGTTTATTGGGTAATGCTGAAATATTGGAAGCTTGCCGAAGGAAATTTATTGGATCAAATCCCACTAGAATGGCAACATGGGAATTGTAATTTGGCAACTTGTGGACTGACCCATAATTGTAGCAAGATTTGTCTTCAGCGTTTACATTAAAAGCGGGCCCACGGAACAATTGAGAAGAGGGGAATTTACTTGCCGAGCACACGAGGTCTCCATATATATAAGGAACGGTAAAAGGGTTTGAGGGGATCTTTTTCTCACGCAAAAACCGGGAACGGGGTGGCCATCAGCATCTTTTTCTCCCACGCATGAACAGAAGAACGGGGGCTGCGATCAGAAGACTTGTTCACTCACAAACAAAGAGCGACGGCACTCCGACGCAGAACACGACCGAGATTTGGGTTTTATTCTTTCGCTTTTCATTCGAAAGCTTTAGGTTACCAATGGAGCTTTATTCTTGCATGCTTATTTATTTTTACTCCATGAGTGGCTAAACTCCTTGACTAGGGTAATGAGGAGGTCTCTCCAAGTAGCGTAATTGCTAGATTTCTAGGGTTTTATATTCAACTCGATTGTCTGACTTGATCGATTCATAACTTTTTATGAAATTTTATATTTTTCTAATATTCGAATGTGTTTGTATCCATGATTTCAAGCACTGTCATGCAATGATTTATAATGTTCCAGGATAGGCTTTGAGATAGACTATACGACGTGAGACGGGTCGTGCCGTTGGTTAAATCCAGTGAGACGATCCGTGCCATGTTGAGATAGCCTATACGGAGTACGAATCTTGATTATCTTTTTGGGGATTATCGATAGGAATTGCTACTCTACGGTGGCCTGGTTGAATGTTGAATATGAACCCTAGGTTTCGAGACAATTGCGTTACAAGGGGAGACTGAATCGGAAACCCTAGTCCCTTCTCTCATCTGTTTACAACTCCTTTAATCGCTTTCTAGTTTAATTTTAGTTTAATCAATTCAAATCCAAACCTTTTCCTTTCAGAATTAAATTAAAAATCAATTGAACGTATTGCAACTTAGTTTTTTACTCTCCGTGGACGATCTCGGACTTAACTGCTATTTTTCGGGATAATTGTTAATTCCCTATTTTATAAATTATATTTTTGGTACGAAAACGACAGACTAATGAGTTCTGTTGTTCTTATTCACTATTTTCCCTACGATAATTGATCATTTATAACATTTCACACATTTTGTTGACGTCATGCACTCAATAAACACTTTCATTAATTAAATAAATACCATTTACTTGAAGTAATTAAAATAGGAGTAATAATTATCGTGCCATCAGATCTTTGGTAGAATTAGGGTGTGTTCCACTTTAATTATAGGAGATGTTTTGTGTGACGCGGGGGATCTGCTGCCTCCATGGCACAGCAGTTCCTACCCAGCCCTTGAATTATAACTGAACGACACCGTTTTTTTTTGGGAAAAAAAATCATTAACCTATTGATATGTGATACTATGGAGCTGAAACGTGATTATGAGAGTCATATAGACAAAATTTAACTATGTCTCTTTAGAATGATATAATCGATAATAAAATTTCGCACCGGTTCAAATGGTAATTTTTTGAAACCATTTATATATTAAAAAATATGGTTTAAAAATTAAGTGCTCCAATTTTCAATCCATTTGAACTAGTGCAAAGATCTTATTATTCTGATCATATTATTCTAAAGAGACATAATTAAATTTTGTCTCTAGAATTCTCATAATCACGTTTCTACTCCATAGGGTTGCAAAACTCACAAATAAAGAGGTTAAGAGTTTTTTTTTTCCCAATCGGTGCCGTTCTAAGGGCTGGGTAGCGGCTACTATGTCATGGAGGCAACAGAGCCCCCGCGTCCTGTTTTATGAGAGAACGACTTATCACGTAAAACGAAAAATAAGTATTTAAAAAATAAAAACATTAGCGGAACAGACCTAGGGTTCCTCTTTTCTTAATACATGTTTAAATTTTTTTTCTATTACAAATAGATTACATAACTTTTCTTTTTATTTGAGATGGAGTATGCAAATGATTGTCAAGCTTGTTGGCGCCAACCAAATTAGGATGTACTCAACATGTAGTGATGCAATTAATGATTTGTAACAAAAAGAAGTGTTCTTTTCACTATATTCCCTACGATAATTGATCATTTATAACATCACATATTTTCACTCAATAAACACTTTTATCAATTAAATACCATTCACTTGAAGAAATTAAAATAATAATTATCGCGCCATCACATCTTTGGTAGAATTAGGGTTCCTGTTTTATAAATAAATAAGTAAAATTGCTCCTTGAGATTAAAAAAAAAAGGGTTCCTCTTTTCTTGTACCCGTTGGTCCTTGTCCTTAAATAAATGTCTGACCCGCAAACCTAAACCTTTAAATAAATGTATTATTTCCGTTCAAAAATTGGGAAAAAATATTTTCGGGGCCAAGGTATGTTTGCGGCCCAGATATTTATTCGGGGACGGAAGGAGTATTTGTCTACATATTATTTCCCCCCTGAGACGTAAGAGGTTGATTCCTTTCTTGCTTGCAGCCGAAGTTGAAGATGTTGCGCAACCTGTCCTCTATGGTAGAATTAGGGTTTCCTCTTTTCTATTTGTTTTGCATATATTTTCCCCCATGAGACATAAGAGGTTGATTGCTTGCTTGCTTTCTAATTCTTTCTTGCTTGTAGTTGAAGATGTTGCGCAACGTATCCACACTTGGGAAATTAAACCCGGTACGTACTTGATCGACTCTTTGTATTATTAGCAGTGGACTGATTGATCTTCTTCATTTTTTTTCTCATGAATGTTTGAACAAAATAAGATTACTTCTGAACACGATTTGCTTGCATACAAATCGATTTGCTTGCATACGATTTGTATGCAAGCAAATCGTGTACAAATGTTGGAGCCCTCGGATGATACTTTTCTATGCAAAGTCTTTCCCGCAAGCCTCGGGAACCTAGGTCTCACATGGTTTAACCAGCTCCCTGCTTGGTCAATCTCCTCGTTCGATTCCCTTTGCGATGCCTTCATGGCTCGGTTCGTCACCAGTAACAAACATGAAAAGGAAATCGACTCTCTCCTCGCGTTGCGCAAATGAAGTGACGAGACGCTTCGCCAGTACGCCGGTCGTTACTAGGAGCTTTTCAATGAAATCGAGGGCTGCGACGGGAGTCATCTCTGCCTGAGGATTCAAGCTTGGTCTCACCTCACAGGATGAGCAGGTATACGACGATCTAGCTCGGCACAAGCCTGGCTCCATGAAAGAGCTCATGACCCGCATCGAATGGTGGTGCCAATTAATCGAATCCAAGGCCGAGAGGGGCATTGGGAAACCTGCAAACCTGAAGGTCACAGCCGTCTCGGCAGCTGTTCCAGCTGTCGCGCCTGCCCCGACTTCTAAAAAGTAGGTTAACAACATCAATCAGTCTCTGAAGAAGAGACCAAAGTCGAGCGATTTCAACGCCGAAAAGACCGTCTTCATCGTCCCCATCTATCGGATCATCGATCAGGTCAAGGATCAGCCATTCTTCTCCTTCCCGAACCAGAAGCTTGGCACCGAGAACGGGAAGTTTAAGAATCCAATCGTCCGATGCAGTTACCATAATGAGCAAGGTCACTTCACCACTGCATGCAACCCTTCAAGGCTTACTTGGAGCAGCTTGTTACAGGTGGTCACCTCGGCAATCTCATCGACCACGACAAGACCAGGGCTCGAGCACAGCGCGCCAAGACCCAAACCGAAGACGAGATCCAAACAATCCACGTTATCCACGGTCCCCTGAATGCCGAGGCCGACCACGCCATCCGTGCCGAGCTCAATGATGCCTCTTCCTCCAAGCAAGTCATGTTAGTAAGCCTCGATCCCAAGCGCGCCCGAACCAATGATGGCCACAAATATGAGTAAAAACTTTAGTAATGGCAAAGTCATATAAATATAAGGGTGTGAATTTGTCTTCAAAAATTTGAGTAAGGATTTGAGTCTAACCAAATTTAAGTTTAAATTTGAGTAAAACTCAAATTTGATATAAGTTTGAGTAAGGAATGGAAAGGGTTTTGGGTGATTTCTACTTAAATTTGAGTTTGAATCAAGATTTAAGTAAGGAGTGAAAATGTTCTTATATGGGGTTTCCCTCACACCGCTCTTCCCACACTCCAAATGCACTTTGAAAGACACTCTCTACACATAAATACTCATAAAAATTTAAGCTTTCCTCCCTTTTAATAGGCTCCCACCTCCTTCTTGGACGGCTCGGATCATCTTCATCTAATGACTCTCATTCTCCGTCTCGAATCCTCCTAGAAAATATCTTTGACTATTCATGCATCAACAATATTTTAGAACTCTCCACATAAGCCTAGTACATATATAATGGAGTCTTCTATAATCTTTTGAATTATTTGGGAATGTCATGGAACTCTCTAGAAATCCACATCATAGTTCCTGATCAAATTTTAATGATCTGAGCCGCTCAATGTGATCAGAACGTGATTTTAAGGGTACCCGCGAAAAATTAGCAAAAAAAAAAGAAGCCCGGGAAGGGCTTGATCTGAGCAGTTTTTAGCTTAAATTGGATGAACGGTTCAATTAAAAACTTCTCAAAACAAGCACTTCACAGTCATATTTTTTGCTAATTTCTTACGGGCACCCTTAAAATCACATTCTGCACATATTGAATGGTTCAGATCATAACAATTTGATCGGGAACTATGAAATTGAGATTTGGGGTGTTTTTTTAGGTGTTTAATTGGTTGTCCGCGGAACCGCCCTGATTTTCGATCAACTAGATAGTTCTCCACTGAACTATAATTCTCTTCAAAAAACATCCGAATTGTTTCAAGATTTGTCTAGTTTATTTGGAATGAGAGTCACGTACTAACTCTCAATACTTGTAATTTTTTGTAACATTTATGGCTAGATTTTCTCTTCTTCTTTTTTGTTGTTGTACAAATTGGGTAATTACTTGAGACCACTCACTTTAATTTCTTACAAGCGCATTTGATGGTTTGTAGCCAAATTTTGCTATCTTGACCCCACAAAAGATCTCTACATTGCCACAACTTGATTCAAATGCACAAAAACCTCAAACATTCTCTTTTTAGTGAGAATTAATAGCTTTATGAATGAGGCCAATACATTATGTCTTTGGGACCATTTGTAAAGTAAAATAATATTTACTAGTATATATCTACCATACCTTAAATTTTCTAATTTGATTATATATTAGGCTTAACAAATAAAGAAATGACTTGCATATATAGTTGCATATTGATCTCTATTTTTATCCTCACTAACCAAGATTTTTTGCTCTCCCAGGGATGCGGCCGAGAATGGAATTCCTATTCCTAGGAATGTCATTCCCAGTAACATGTTTCATGGGTGATCTCATTCGAGTGTTTGGTCAATACAAAAATTTTATCCAGGGAAAAAAGTTAAAATCCTTTTGAAGCGTTTGGTTTCACAATTGAGAGCATAGGAATGGAATGGAGTTTTTAGCTCATTTTCCAAAGCTACCCTTTTAACATATTCTTCACCATTTCTTCCTAAGCCCCAATTGTTCGAGATGGTTCTTTTTAAGACAACGAATGCGCTCGTTATGATTTGTGAGCTTTTAAAAAAAGTTTTGGCATGGCAATTGGGAAATGGTGAATCGATTGGTGTTCTTAAGCAGCAATGGATCTCTAAAGCTAGTAATCCTTACGTGGTTTGGGGTCAGTTAACTTGGAGATGGTCTCTTCTTGATGTGTTATTGGGGGCATGCTTGTGATGAGCGATTTACGCTCACAAATAATGGGTTTACTGAAATAATTTATTGTGTAATATAGATCTTATTTGATAGATCTCGATGAGATCTTTTGAATAATGCAAAAAAAAAATGACAAATTATTTTCATAAATACATTATTTTTAAATTTGAAAATTACAAATAAGTGCTTATCTTTCAAGAAGGCTTAGTGGAACGGGGCCTAAATCTGCGTATTTTTTTGGCTTACTCTAGTGCTTTTGGCCCTTTGGTTTCTAGTTATGGGTTTGATGGATGGAAGAAGATTTGGAGCTGGAATTTGCCACCAAAGTTTGCTCTATTTTGTGGAAGGTTGTCCATAGAATTCTGCCGGTTAGTGTGGTTTTATTCCGGCGCAATTTGGTTACGAAAGTTGTGTGTCCACTTTGCGGTGATGGAGAAAAGACTCGGGAGCTTTTGTTTTTTCAATGCGATGCAGCTCGGAGAGTTTGGCGAGCATCTAATTTGGGTTTTTGACTTCTCGATAGGAAATCCTTTGTGTGTGGCGGATTGGCTTTCTAGGTGGTGGAAAGATGTGCCAGATGATAATGCGGTTTTAGAATCTATTGCCATGATGTGGTCTATTTTGGTGTCAGCTTGATCAATCTGCATTTCATGGTAAGCAGGTTTCGGTGCATGCGGCGGTTGGGGAGGTTTATGGTGTGTTTCGAATGATTATATAAGTCTTTCCAGGGGAGTTTGGTTTATGGCGTGTAGAGTTCAAGAGCGCGCGACATATGATAGGGTGCCGTGAGTGGTATGTCTTCGTTCGCCGGTGAGTGGTATTGGTAAAATCCGGTTTCCTCCGTCTCGATCCTCCCCTCCCTTTTGGTGGCTCGCATTAGGGGTTCCGATCCAGTTCCAGCTCTGGCATGACTTCGTTCCTTCGTCTTCTCCGTCTATGTTCTATTTTTTCCGACCCCCTACCCTCCTGTGCTTGCTCCCGTATCTCGGTCGTTAGTCTACCTGTGGTTACCGGTTGGAGTTTGCTGTTGGTCTCTTTGATTTTTGCTTAATGGCTAGGGGTCTTTCGGGCTTGGATGGAGCGTCCGGCATTGGCTCCCCCTGGCCATCGTTGGGCGGCCCGGTACTCGCCTAACAGCATGGTGCAGTGTCCGCGGTAGTTTGGTTGCTCTGGGTTTCGATTTTCACTACCATGGGTGGCTTGGTGGATGTCAGTGGTGAATTTTTGGCAGTGGTGGTGGTGGTTCTGTCTAATGCGGTGGGCAGCGACAGTGTAAGGTTAGGTTTTGGATTTTCTTTTGGGCTGTACTTTTATTGTTGTATTTGGGCTTCCAGGCCTTTTGGGGTTTGTGCTATTTATTGCTTTACTTTATCTGGACACTTTTGGCCCTTAGGTGTTGAAATGGGCTTTGTCCCTTTACTGTGTTTCCCACTTTTGTTTGGAAACTTTCCATCTTTTTCCTAATAAATTGCTATTTCGCCGTTCAAAAAAAAAAATCTAATTGAGATGCTAATTTTTTGTTGTGATGCCATATGCTCTAGCCCTTCTATCGTTGTATCTCATGCCTTTGTAACTTTCTTTTGGTTGGATTAGTAATACGTACGCTAACCACAGGAAGGGAAGGAAACCCCTGAACGTTAACTAGTATTAACCAGCACCGAAAAGGACAGAGTGGTAACACAATGGGCAATGGTGATCAAACATTGGACTGTTGTGGGTGCACAATGGTGATCAGAACCAGCTCGTTGTGTATCCATTTGTGCAAATCAACATGATTGCACATCGACGGCTACATATACAAAACACGTTTGCAGAAGAAAAAATACATAGCTACTACTATTTCAAACTGTGACTCATTGCGATCTGAGAAAGTTGATAGATATCAACAACAAATCAGAACCTGAGGACAACAAAATAGATTTCTACGGTGCATATAAGACCTCCACAGAAGGATCATCAACAAACTTGATCAACGTAGATCTAACAAGATTATAGTCTGCTTAGCTTAGACTGCTTCCAGAGAAGCACGCGATATTCTGGCAAGAAAAAACAAAGGTTTGCAAAGGTTGTTAAATAATACTCTCTCTCCTTTCAAGGACTACACAAACTTTTTTTTGAGTCAAGCATCCAACCACCTATTCATCCTTGGGAGAACTGTCTGCTTAGATTTATCATCAGCATGAATACAGATTTAACCCAAAAGGCTGCTTAATGTGTTGCAGAATAGTACATAGTAGTGTATACTATCATCAACAAAAGGCATGACAACCTAGAACACAGGAGCCTTTAGCTACTTAAAATAAAGAATTGTTCTAATATCCATTCGTCCAACCAGAAGCGTCACTCTGTCGTCCATGGCTCCTCCCTGGAAAAAAGGATGTTATAAAACAATGTCAAACAATCAAAAACAGTTCTACCAGTGATTAATCCATGCAAATTCTAAAAGAAATGCTATTGAAAGTGAACAGACACCAAAATCACAAGTAACATGTTTCACATAAAGTTAAACAAGTCCTCTCGCACGCTCTTGTATGAAAATAACTCTTGTGTGCATTATTATTAATGCATGAAAACAAATAAATCTGCTTGGACCTCGTGGTAAAATGGTCCTGAAAAATCTAACATGACTAATAAGGATCCCACAGGTTCTCCTGCTGTTGAAAAGAGGGAGTTCAAATCATTTGTATCAAAAAATGTGCCATATGTTTATCTCGGGCCATTGAATTAAGAAAAAACCATTTACATCATTCAAGATTTACTTGATTCAATGGCCGAAAAATGCACTGAAACACCAGTACATATACTTGGGTACAGAGGATTTGAAGAGGAAAAAGATAATACCGAGGAGGAATCTAACATGGACAAAAAAGAACGAATTTAGCGCCCAATCCACACACTTAAGCAAGGAGGAACATTGTTCTCGAAGCAATGAATAATTGTGCCCAATCTAGGGCATAAAGAATTGCTGATAAAGCACAAGATCTGTGCACGATTTTCCTTTTTTAAGTTGAAGATCCCACTCTTATGGACCTCTGTACAAACTGATTGTCTCCACCCACTAGATCATAAAGAGGTTAGAAAGCATGGATTCAATAAATTGTCCAGAATCCTATCTTGATGTTTAAAGTAGTTAATACAGTCACAAGGAGATCGATAGAGAATGGAAAATTGACCCAAGGCCAGTTGTATTCTGACAAAAGATCCGCAGGAGATAACGAAGGGAACCATTAGGCCACTTTGTCCGTTGTCTATTAGCTCATCGTCCAAGGCCTACCAAACAATTACTTCATGCGAAAGTACTCACTCCGCGCAAAAGAAGTCAATTTTCAAACGATCCAAAAAACACAACTTTGATGTTGCGTCTGATCCTCAAAATATGTTGAGCTGCTACTACAAAACATTGAAAAGAGTTCTGGGACGCACATTTTGAGATCTCAAATTTTCAGAAGGTTTGCAGAAAGGGAATAACGGTACCCAACCCAGCCTACGTACAAAATCTCTCAAAGGGAATCATTACATAATTGCCAAAAGAAAAGTTAAGTCTCATGAGGAATTGGAAGAGTACGAATATAATCCCAGGCAAACTTAGGTCATGAAGGATGGATATGTAAAGAAGAAAAAATTGAAGGTATGGAACAAATTGTCTTCTATACAGTTCCAGGACAATAACTCAAGCTGGGCAAGGAGGAAATAGCCTGGGGAAGTGCGTTCTTGCCTGTGAAAGCAAGACACAAATGCTTGACCTCCTAGCGAGAAACAAGGATTCTGGCCAACTACAAATCATATTCATAGGCAAAGAATAACTTAACAAATACAAATTGCAGAGCTCCACGACGAGCTATATGCCCTATGAAATGATCCAATGGCTTCATAACTAGTCTATGTCTAGAGTGAACTAAGTAGTCTCACTCCGATTCCAATAAATTCATGCAGGATTTCAAAGTAGCAGAAGGAACAAAACCATAACTAAAACGAATTGATCACTCGTAAGCGACGAAATCTTCGAACTAAATGTGTTAAATGTGCAAGGTGGCAGCTGGCCCTTGGCAGCCTCTGCCGTTGACATCTGCTCTGAGAACAACTCTACTTGTACAAGAAAACCTCGAACTGAAGCACTGTCAATCTGCAATTTTCTTTAATGAGGCTACAAATGACTACTGAAATAATAGGAGTATAGGACATCCAAAATGATCATAGTCGTCATTCACATGATCATTTTGGCTAGAACAAAATCGAACCAGCTTGGACCCTTCATCTTGGCTATACATTTCTAGTTGCAAGCCCCAACAATGTGACAAACAAACCATAACTATTGACTTCACAAATAACATTGACAAGGAAGACCATACTACAGGTTACCTTAGATCAAGATCATATACATGGACCTATGATCGTAACAAATGAATGCCATTGCACGAACTTTGACTCACAGTAACACATTGGAGTATGAGATGAATGTAAACAAACCGATTGAAAGACATTATGTTCTACAAATTTCCAGTAATTGTTTTCTAAAAGCGCCACAAATTCTGAGGAACTTATCCAAATTTTGTTCTAAGGACACATGATCCACCAAGCAAACATGGTCCTTTCTCCAGTCCAGGCACCGTGGTTCTGGACATTCTATTAAAAATTTGATCGAATTCCTATGAAGCAGCTTTGGATCCAACATTTCTTTTCATTCGAGGCAACAACTGTTGATCCCGTTCGTAGATTTGATTCACATTTAAATCAATGGAAAATAAGCCATCAAATTTTTGTGTCCCTCACACAAACTTGATCAAAACGCCAAAGACCAAAGTAAGTTCTTCTGAAATAGCCATTATCTTTATGTAAAACCGACGAAACATATGTTTATGCATTATGTAGTATGTACATTTAGTCTTATCTATAAATGGAGGGTATATCCAACCGACCCATCTGTTTATACCCATTTTTGGCCAAAAATCAGTAAATGGATTTATGGGTTTGAAGGTGACCTTGATGGTCACTCTCTGGCCTTGAAAAGCCTTACAATCAGTGGCCCACGAAATTGGGCCAGTTTGGAAGCCATTGACTGAATGAATTTTTGCAAAGGGCTTGGGTCAAATTGATGTCTAAAATTTCGTTATCACCAGCCCAAGCCCAAGATTGGCCAAAGACTTGAATTGGCCCTCTAAGCCTAAGCATTTAATCCAGGCCTAGCCCAGTTCTCAAAAGTAACAAGGCCTGGACTGAATGATAAGGATAACAAGGCCTGAGTCTCTACTATCCTTCAGCATGAAGCAAGGCTTGAGACACATGGCAGCCATGCATGGAGACATCCCAACCAGCTCACAAGCAGCTCAAGGGCCTAGAAGGTTCTCTCTAGCAAGCTGCTTAATGGTGATTGTAAGCTGCTTAATGGTGATTGTAAGCAACTCAAAGGCCAAGCTGCTCACAAGCAGCTCAAGGACCTAGAAGGTTCTCTCAAACAAGCAGCTTAATTGTGATTGTAAGCAGCTCAAAGGCCTGCAACCATTTTCCTTCAGCATGAAGCAAGACCAATGACACATGGCATGCATGCAAGTTGCCAACACAAGCTGCTCACAAGCAGCTAAACCAGGCCTGCTGAAGGAAATACTTAAAATAACAAGTGGGGAAGAATCTAGAAGGGCCAA
>JAOTQK010000002.1:5417707-5430457 GCA_025642025.1 Rhododendron ferrugineum
TTTCAAAAAGGGAGAGAGGGATAATGGCCATAATTCCTTACAGACCCATAAGAAAAAAGATCATAAATTAGATGTCTAATTTGGTTCAGTGTTTCTTGACCACTTTGTTTCCTTGTTCAAACAAGTTATTTGCCTTCAGATTGAGGGTTTTGTACACAGCATCCTGGGGAAATTTTATGATTGGGAGGTGTCGACTCTGACGAAATTGTTGAAAGATGCTGGAGCAGCTCAAAAAAGGACAGGAAAAAGGTCTGAGGGAAGGGGAAGAACAGATCTGAGACCTTGCTCCGAGCAGTTTATGTTTTCCTCTCCTCCCTTGTTGCTGTTTTGATAACATGTGCTCTGCTCAAGGCAACCCATCTTATGAAGTCGATCATAATCATTGATCTTTTGCTCTTGTTATCCAGTTATTTTTTCTTTGCTAGAATAGATTATCATTCCTTCCCCCTCACTTGATGAATCTCGTTATCATTGTCGGTTATTTCTGTTGGTGACCTATATCATTGTTGATCCTACCAATTTGAGGTTTGGTCTTTAGTTGTTCATGTACATGCTAACCGAGTTACCCAAGCGATTTCACGGTTGACCTTTTTCACTTTTTTCTTTGAAATTCTCCATCATACCAGTTTCGACCTTTTTCATTATTTACTTTGAAAGCCTCTATCATCTATGTTTCTTTTCCTTTTGATTGTATTACTTTGTTTCTATTTTTTATTCTCGGATGCCTCCATCCTTGTGTGATCAACTTTCATTTTAAATATCGGAGGCTTTTATCATAGCTTACTTATTTCCATTTTCAAGATTTACATGTTGGCTGTTAGTGTGCCCCTCTCAGCCATCTATTCTCTTAGGCACTGACTGTGCGGTGCTCGCCATCTCTTTTTCCGGTTTTGAGGCACTTGTTTTTGAGTTTCGTGGCTGCTGCCTCCAATTATATCGTCGGCAGTATATGTACTCAAGAGTTGGGGCTTTTTAAGTTTCGCCGTCTCAATCCCTTGTTGGCTTGGACCAATTTTTGTGTTGTGCTTAAATGTCTGTGAGGCACCTTGAGAATTCCTCAACTGACTTATAAGAAAACAAAAATTCTGAACAACAGAGTTTTCCATGTGCTTATTGATGGCATGGTCAGAGGGAGGGGGATGGTAAGGAGGGCCCCCTTCTCCCGAATAGAATTAGTTTCTAGTAGTATTACAAATCCTGATTGCCCTGAGAACTCTTTGTGACAGATAGAGTTTTTAAGGGTGTTTAGTAATATTACGATCTCTTTGCTTAGTTCAGAGTGTATCATTGTCAATTGGTACTTAGAAAATGGTTTCGAGCTATGTTACATGTACTCGGATACATATGTCGTGTGCTGGTAGGTTTCTAGGTATTGGATCATTCTAGTTCTCATGTCATGAAAACTGTATCATTGTCAATTACTATTCGGAAAATTATTTCGAGCTATCTTACATGGACTTGGGTAACTGTGTTGGGTATGGGTAGGTGTCCTTTTTATTTTCTTTGAAAGTGCACGCATAGGTGTCTACGTATTGGATTCACCTAGTTCTCATTAGACATGCTGGAATATTGAAAATCCTTAGTATGTAATTCATATTTATTAGCTTTAATGGTGTTTACTAGTTGTCTTAGACCTCTTCATCCATATTATCGGGGTTCTATGCATAGCTTGTGAGAAATTTGAGTGAGAAAAAAATCAAATATTTTGCTAAATTTTTGTCCAGCTAAACATGTTCTACCCAAATCTCTTACTCTTGTCCGAGTGTTTGGTGTCCCGTCATACATTTTGAAAGATCTATGTAACATAGGTTTTGAGAATGGGAGCGACTTACTCACAACACTTGAGGAAAGTAAGCACAAAGTTTCAAGAAATCATCCGTTCATACTTTAGGATTTATCTGAGCATTGTAGTGTGTTTGAGCATATAATGGAACTGTTGAAACTTTTGGGGAGCCATGCTACTTGTGTTTTTTGCGTGTTTGATCACTTGCTACCGCATTTATTTGCAAGTACATGGATTAATCAATGTGGAGTTGACGTTGATTCTTCGCCTTTGTTTAACTTCCTTATTTTCAGGCTTCCTGAGCGACACTTCTGGTTCTACGAATGAATACTAGGGCAGTATTTTATCCCTTGCAAGTACTTGTAGCTGATGACTAGGTGTATCTAGGGTGTCTTTTTTTAAGGATAATATTTACTGTTTGGTAACGCTGTAAAAACTTGTGCAACAAAACAGAGAGAGAGAGAGAGAGAGAGAGAGAGAGAGAGAGAGAGTTTCAAAAAAGGAAAAACATAGGCTGCCAACCTGGCAGGGTATTCGAACCCCGGCACTTTGTACCTTACAAGAAGGCATTTGCCACTCTCTGTCCAGGATGTTTTCTTTGTGGAATTCTTCAAGTATTTATATTTCTTTTTATTATGTGTATTTTTATATTTATTTTTATTTTTGAAACGGGGGTGGCATGTGAGTTCTCCATGTCCTGGACTCCAAATTATGAGATCAGAGACCCGGAGGCGGAAATTATTGAAGCATGTAGACGCAGAAGAATCCACTGATCTTGAAAAGGGTCAATCGACCTCCCATCACCCCACCTTCTGTTTCAAGTTTCAACCCATGAAAACGGCAAGCAAGGCCCCGACAAAACACTACACCATCTTGACGACCAAGAATTGCATGGCAGCTTAGCGTGCAAAAAAGAGCTTTGGAAACTACCACTTGGGCATATACCACGAAGAAGGATAGTTTGAATTTTCCAAGCATTCTTAGCCATAAAAAGCCCTAAATTACTGAAACCCAAACCTCTACTCTTCTCAGGGAGACACAGATGACACCATTTCCTTCACTGGAGACCCTTCCCATTCCCACCATCCACATGAATGACTGAATGGAAATATTATTAATGAAGTGAGAGGGAGCCCAAAAAGAGGATAGAAGGTAGATTGAACTTCTTTACTTTTTTGGACTTGCGGCTGATGTATGCTAGGCCAAAACACGACGGCCTGCAGAATTAAGAGGAGAACCCTTCCAACTTTGGAGTCGTTTTGACATGGGTTGAGACATATACTTATTCTCTCCGTCCATTTTTAAGTGTCTTGCTTTGTAACTTCAACTTATTAAAAAAACATCATCATTACACCTTTCACGTCAACTTTTACCTCTATTTTCCCTACTTACCCTTTATGGAGACATCATCATTACACTTTTACTCACTAACTTTTCAAAATGGAATCTACTTTTAGGGGCAAAATGAAAAAATATACCAACTTTTATCCGCTAACTTTACAAAATGGACACTTTTCTAAGGGACAACCTAAAATGGAATACTACTTTAAAAAGGGGACGGAGGGAGTATTAAACAGATCTCCCTTTTTTCCTAGGTAAAGTTTAAGGAGGCTCCCAGGTAAATAACTGGAGAAGGCACCATCTTGACACCCAAGATAGAACCCAACAACTCTCAATTCTTCCAAAGACATGTTTGGACTAACAAAGATCCCAAACTTAATAAGATTAATATTGGCCCCGCTTGATGACAATAGGTATTGAGTACCACACAAGAGAGAATGTGAAACGATCATCTGCAAAGAGGAGATGGAAGGGAGATAGGTGACCTAATAGATATCCCCTTAAAAACACCCAATGAGGCAAATGCAGCGAAGTATGAGGATAGGCTTGCAACACGAGAATGAAAAGACAACAAGAAGGGAAGAAAACCCCTCAACGTTGACTAGTATTAACAAGCACCGAAAAGGACACAGTGGTAACACAATGGGCAATGTACAGTACCCATTTAGCACTAAAACCCATCTCAACCACAGTTAATCCTGTCATATGCCTTAATTCATATCAAGTTTTAACGCAAAAAAGGATTGTTTCCTCGCATCCTCCCTCTCCCCTCCAGTAACTATCCTCCTGGTTGTGAAACATTGGACTGTTGTGGGTGCACAGCGGTGATTAGAACCAGCTCATTGTGTATCCATTTGTGAAAATCAACATGATAGCACATCGACTGCTAAATCTATAATACATTCCAGACGAAAAAATACATAGCTACTACTATTTAAAACTGTGATTCTTTGCGATTTGAGAAAGTTAATAGATATCAACAACAAATCAGAACCTGAGCACAACAGAATAGAGTTCTACTGCGCATACAAGACTCCCACAGAAGGATCATCAACGAACTTGATCAACGTAGATCTAACAAGACTATAGCCTGCTTAGTTTAGACTGCTTCTCTGGAAGCACGCAAGATTCTGGCAAGAAAAAACAAAGGTTCACAAACATTCATAAATAATACTCTCCCTTTCAAGGAATATACAAACTTTTTTCGGAGCCACGTATTCATCCTTGGGAGAACTGTCTGCTAGATTTAACCAAAAAGGCTGCTTAATGTGTTACAGAACAGTACATAGTAGTATATTATCATTATCATCAACAAAAAGCATGACAACCTAGAACACAGGAGTCTTTAGCTACTTAAAATAAAGAACTGTTCTAATATCCATTCGTTCAACCAAAAGCATCACTCTGTCGCCCATGGCTCCTCCCTGAGAACAAGGATGTTAAACAATGCCAAACAATCAAAATCAGTTCTACCTGTGATTAATCCATGCAAATTCTAAACAAAAGCTATTGAAAGAAAGTGAACAGACACCAAAAGCACAATTAACATGGTTCACATAAAGTTGAAAGAGTCTTTTCATACGCTCTTGTATGAAAATATCGCTATAGGCATTATAATTAATGCGTGAAAACAAATAAATCTGCTTGGACCTCGTGGTAAAATGGTCCTGAAAAATCTAACATGACTAATAAGGATCCCCATGGGTCCTCCAACTGTTGAAAAGAGAGTTCAAATCATTTGTATAAAAAAATGTGCCATTTGTTTATCTCGGGCCATTGAATTAAGTAAAAACCATTTACATCATTCAATAGCTGAAAAATGCACTGAAACACCAGTACATATACTTCTAGGTACAAAGGATTTGAAGAGAACAAAGAGAATACCGAGACGGAATATAACACGGACAAAAGATTGAATTTAGTGCCCAATCCACACACTTAAGCAAGGAGGAACATTGTTCTAGAAGCAATGAAACTTTTTGCCCAATGTAGGTCATCAAGAATTGCTGATAAAGCACTAGATCACTGCACGATTTTCCTTTTTTAAGTTGAAGATCCCACTCTTATGGACCTCTGTTCAAACTGAGTGTCCCCACCCACTACACCACCTATATCTCAAGTAACCGCCGCTCTATCATTCAACCTACAATCTGGTATTTGCAAGCCATTCCCAGTTTTCACCAAATTTTAGTTTTAGCAGCAGCTTCAGTTCTGGAAGTCAGGTTAGCTGACCCCATGTGTGAACTACTGAACATCATTGCCCCGAAAAGAACTTGGTTTTCCACACGTAGAATTTTTTTTTTTTTTTTTTGATAAGTAAATATATTAGAAACGAGGCATTAAGGGAATGCCGTCCGTATACAAAAAGGCCACCATCACAAAAAGGCCCTGTACAACGCTCCTACTTGACAAAAAAAGGCTCAAACCAATCTAAGAACTGATCAATAGCGGGATTACAATCTCCCTTGTCCCAACTATACAAGCTACTAACCACAAAGCTTTTGATTCTAAACAAAGGCTTTTCAATCCCTTCAAAACATCTTGAATTCCTTTCACGCCAAACAGTCCACATCAAACAAAAAGGGATCATGGCCCATACACGCTTCCTTCTCTTGCCCACTCTAGCTCCGTTCCAAGCAATTAAGAGTTCTATAACATTCCTTGACATGGCCCATTTTAAACCAAACCAAGAAAAGACCACGGACCAAAGTTCCCAAGCTATTGGGCAATGTAAGAGAAGATGATCCACTGTCTCCGCATCCCTTTTACACATGCGACACCTATTAACAATGATTCTCCACCTCCGAATCAAATTATCGATAGTAAGAATCTTGCCCTGAGCCGCGCAGCAAACAAAAAAACTCACTTTCAGAGGCGCCACTGTATTCCAAATCGCTTTCCAAGGGAACGAAACATTTCCACCTCCACCTAATGCTTGATAAGAAGATTTCACTTGAAAGCATCCAGGTTTAGACAATTTCCAACGCAACTCATCCTCTCCTTCTCCTATTCCTTGCATCCCTATCGCATGCCAGAAGGTAAATATTGGGGAAAGTATCCCGTAAGCTCACTTCCCTGCACCACACGTCATTTCAAAATGTGACCTTTCTCCCGTCACCAACCGCCAAATAAGTGTGACCTATAAAGGTGTCCCACCCATTCATGATACCCTTCCATAGCGCCACCCCATATTGAAGCCTCACATTACAAGAGACCACCCTCCCCTCCCCTCCCACACCCATATTTTGTTGTAATCACCTTCCTCCACCATCTTTCTCTTTCGCAAGCAAATCTCCAAAGCCATTTCCACAACAAAGCTTGATTGAATAACAACCTTCTCACTCCCAACCCTCCTTTTCTAATGGAGGTACACACCGTATCCCAATCAACTAGGTGATACTTGAACTCTTCCCCCACACCTCCCCAAAGAAAATCTTTTTGCAACTTCTCCAACCGCTTAACAACTGAAACCGGAATGACAAACAAAGACATAAAATATGTAGGCAAGCTAGAGAGTGTGTGATTTATAAGAGTCAATCTATCTCCTTTAGGAATGTATTGACGCTTCCATCCCGCCAATCTCTTCTCAAATCTTTCCACCACCGAATCCCAAGCTGCCTTTGATTTGAACGAGGAACCCAACGGTAATCCTAAGTACGAAGTATGAAACGACATCACCTTACAACCCAAAATTTGAGCAAAAGAGTCGATATCATCCACCACCCCCACCGGGATCATCTCCGACTTTCCCAAGTTTACTTCAAGGCCGGACACCGCCTCGAAGCATAGCAACACACACCGAAGACATCCCACCTGAGTCGGATCCGCATTGCAAAACAGAAGAGTGTCATCCGCATATAGAATGTGAGAAACCATCAATCGTACGCCATCCACCCTGCCCACCTTGAAACCCTCTAAAAATCCTTGTACTGCTTTCTGAATCATACAACTGAGCACCTCCATGACCACAATAAAAAGAAGAGAAGAAAGGGGATCCCCCGGCGTAATCCTCTAGAAGTCTGAAAGAAACCGGCTAGAGTTCCATTCACCAAGACAGACATTCTAACAGATGAAATGCAAGCTTTAATCCATTTCCTCCAAAGCCCATTCGTTCCAACATATAAATCAAGAAGTCTCAATTTACATGGTCGTACGCCTTTTCAATGTCCAGCTTACACGCGATACCTGGAGTACCACTCTTCAATCTCAAATCCACGCATTCGTTAGCAACCAAAACTGCATCAAGAATTTGTCTACCTTGAACAAAAGCATTTTGGGACTTTGAAACAACTTTTCCCACCACATTCTTCATACGAAAAGCCAACACTTTAGCCAACAGCTTATAGGCTCCCCCTTGTAAACTGATAGGTCTAAAGTCTCGAATATCTTCTGCTCCCCCTTTCTTTGGGATCAACGCAACAAAGGAAGCATTCAAACTCTTTTCAAATTCGCCATGCTTCCAGAAATAATTGAACATACCCATCACTTCCTCCCTTACCACCCCCCAACAATGTTGAAAAAAGGCCATCGACATACCATCTGGGCCAAGTGCCTTGTCTCCATTCATCGACTTTAGCGTAGATACCACTTCCGCCTCATCGAACGGCCTCTCTAACCAAGAAGCCGCCTCCCCCGTAAGAGTACCAAACTGTAAATCGTCAACTAGAGGGCGGTTCACCCCCTCCTCCCGAAATAAACCGGCATAAAAATTAGCGATTCCACTTTTGATATCTTCATCCCTTTCCAAAATACAGTCGCCGATTTTAATCTTACCAATGAAATTATTCCTTCGATTACAATTGGCCATCTTATGAAAGAAACGAGTATTCCTTTCCCCCTCTCGTAACCAAAGATTTCTGGATTTTTGTCGCCAACTAATTTCTTCGAACGTCACTATTTTTCCAAACTCTTCTTTGGCAATTTCTCTCAAAGCCTTTTCATCCTCTTGTAGTGCACGACCTTGTTCCTTTATGTCCCAGCGGCGAATTTCATCAATAACCTTGGCTTTTTGGAACTCCAGTCTTCCAAAAACTTCGGAATTCCACTTGCACAAATCTACTTTCAGCAATTTAAGCTTCTTGGCCAAAATGAAGCTCGGCTTTCCCCTCACTAAATAACTACTCCACCACTCACCCACCCTTTCCACGAAACCCTCGAAAGATGACCACATATTCTCAAATCTGAACAGAGTACTTCCTTGCCGAATCCCTCCACTGTCTAGTAAAATGGGCATATGATCCGAAATAGGCCTTGGGAGAGAAAACTGCGCCACATTCAGAAAATGCTCCTCCCAAGTGGCTGAGAACAAAAACCGATCAATACAGGACATACACCTATTCTCCTGAGCGCCAAACCAAGTAAAACTACTCCCAATAAGCGGAGGATCTACAAGCTCCAGGTCGTTTATAAAATCTGAGAATCGCCTCATATCACGGGAGATCGAAAGACACCCAAATCTCTCATACAGAAATCGAATGGCATTAAAATCCCCTCCAACACACCATGGGGCATCCCATCTAAAAGCCATCGCCGAGAGCTCCTCCCACAAATCCATCCTCTGACAGCTGTCAACCGGGCCGTACACACCCGTGAACACCCACATAAAACCATCAACTACATTTTTAAACAAACACGACAACGAAAATAAACCATACTCAACCTCTACTCTTTCAACCACTCTACTATCCCACATCACCAACACCCCCCAGCAGTCCCTACCGCATCCAAGTGAATCCAGTCTACCCACCGGCACCCCCATAGATCTTTCACACTATCCTTCGAAGCCTCCTTTAATTTCGTTTCTTGTAAGCAAATCACATCCGCCTTCCACTCTTTCAAAAGCGATTTTACTATCCCCCTTTTCTCCCTCGCGTTCAATCCTCTCACATTCCAACTGAGAATTTTAATCATCATCAAAAGATAAAGGATTAACCCCTTCCACCCCTATGCAACCCTTCTCCCTCTCCTTCTTCCGACTATCATAATTAATGGAACACTTCAATCTCTTCAACTCCCTAGCCCCCGAATTGGCCTTACTCCCGCCCTTCTTTGTTTCCTTCACTACTCCTTTCCTCCACCACTCCTCAATATCCAAGAACAACCGCATAGTTCTATCTTCAAAACCGTCGTAAGAGACCCCCAAAAATTTGCTAAAACCACTAATTCTCTTCAAAACCCATCTTGAGACTTCATCCTAAGACATCCCAACCATTAACTTATCTTCATCGATCCCCATTCCAACTGGCTCGCAAAGATCATTGCACACTATCTGCCCATCTTCTATCACCTCCTACACCCAACACAAGTTATTGAACGATTCATCCCTCTGATTATCCCACACCGAGAAACCCCCGACAGTCAGCCCTGAGAACGGCACCAACTCCATACCCCTTGAGCTCAACAATCCTTCCCTTGAGTCAACCGAACAGCCCCTACTCGCCCTACCCGTCCCCACCCCCAAACCCTCCACCGAGGCTGAACTCTGCTGCCTCAAAACATCCTGAGAAGAACAATCACGACGAGACAAATTCTTCACCACCCTCCCCTCATTCCAAACCTCACCCATCTTCTTTTTCAAATCCTTCCCTGACGCCCCTTCATCAACTATACCAGGGCCGCCTTCCTCCAAAAAAGACAAATAAGAGGGAGAAGAAGGAATAAGACAGTTAGGAATCATACACACCTCGCTAGCATCCTCGATCGCGGGAGAGCTCAGTCCCAAATCGATTTTGTCTCCGACATTTGAGGACGAGAGAGTTCCAACAGGGCCAGGACTGATTCCAGCACTCCGTTCTTCCCATTTCCTCTGAGACGGTGATGCCCCACTGAAACTTGGACCCCCACCCGGATCCCCTACACTGACACATCTTTTATTTTTGATCTCCACCAGTTTGGACCGAACTGGCCGTTTAAATAAATAGGCCCACTTTACATCAGAAGCACTCCTGTTGTATTCGTGATGGGCTGGGTTGGGCCTCTCCCAATTAGAGTTATTCTCGTGCCGGCCCACTCCTCTCCCAGGCCTACCACTATTATGAGATTCAAATTTTGAAAAACTTTTGAAAAACCTGTCACCGTAGGGCCCCTTGCCCCAACCCCCACGCACTCTCCGTGAGACGCCTCCATGAGTCTTCTCCAAGCTGTGAACCACCAGCTCATGACCACCACAACCACCGGAACCAAAAGTCACGACCCCGCCACTACCCTTCTCGATGTTCAAAGCAGGTTGAAACACCACCAATGGCCCCTCTCAACCCACAATGGCAGGTCGAAAACCCAACCTCCCATCGCTACCTTCACCTTGCCAGGAACCATCTCCGGTGCAGCTCGGACGGCAATTCTGGCCCAACGCAGATTATCCCGTCGCCTCGTACTGTCATCTACCCTAACGAATCCACCACAGAAGTCTCCAATCTCTCTAAACACTTCAGAATCCCACAAGTGCAGAGGCAAATCTAAAATCCTTACCCACACCACCGACGGAACCTCCCCCTTTTTAACTCAACACCCAACCGGCGACCACCACTCTAGATGAAACCTCCTTTTTGCGAAGCTCCATCTACTCTTCATTACCCTCTGAGCTTCCTCCACTGACGGTAAAGTGAACAGAAAATCGACCCCACCCAAATCGGAGACCTGAACAACAGCTGTTACCTTCCAAGATATCTGAGCCCACCTTTGCACCTCCATAGTTATGGTAGCTCAACAACCCCCTCCTCCAGTCTATCCACCAAACACCTTCCCAAGAAACGAGTAGTGTGCTGTGTAGACTCCGCCCTCACCTCCACATCACACCCCGTTTGCTTTCTCGCCTTCTCCACCACCTCTACAGTATTCGCCGGCCAATCGCCAATGTTCGCTACATCAACAAAGGATCTGCCATCGATCTGACCTCCCAATCTCTTCCATGCACAAAACTCCCAAAATTTCCTTGAGATATCCACCCATCCGCCAGATCCAGATAGCTCCGGCAAACACCAGATCCGGCCGCCATCCCTTACCTCCAATCTTAGGTAAAAACCGCCGATGAAAGGTACACGATTCACCAATATTCTTCTAACAAAACCCCCATGGCACAAACCAGATCCGGCCGCCATCCCTTACCTCCAATCTTAGGTAAAAACTGCCGATGAAAGGTACACGATTCACCAGTATTCTTCTAACAAAACCCCCATGGCTCCGAGAAAACCCCTTTTCATACCCCAACGACGCATCTTCCAAAATTAAACACACCCATTGCATCTCAACATCTTTCACCCAGATCTCTCTACAAACCCCTGCTCCACGTTCCACAAGCCTGAAACACAAGCCTGAAACTGAGCCGTTCTCCTTCACCTTCGTCCGCCAACTCCGGCGATTTCGACCATAGCTAGACCAGGGTTTTCCGCCGCCGATCCATGTTGTATGACTAATTATTGACACCCCCTCACATGGGTTAATTCATAGTCCAAGCTGCAAGGAGATGGTTTCAAGGCTTCTTGCACGGAAGTTGTAGCTCCAAATGCATAAAAAGCTGAAATCTCTATGAAGTACTTCGAGAAGGAAAATCAATACTCTCTGTCTCTCACTACCCAAATTCGATCGACGAACCCTCCACACGTACAATACTACCCACATAACTAGGATGGGGGTCACAAAATGGAAGAGCAGAAAGTGAAACAAAAAACACGCAAGCACATCCACAAAAGACAACTCCATGGGATTAATTGGAAGACTAGAACACATAATTAATGAGATTAATAGAGATCTTGCTAGCAAACAAAATAAAGCCGGAAAAAAACATGAAGGGATTGTCTAAGAACACTCCGACATGGTGATGAGACAGTTGCAGAGAAGGACAAGACCCGACAAGGTTACAAGAATCAAATAATGGCTTCAACAATAGCAACATAGACTTTCCTACAATCCAACGTTCTAAGGAGTATCTAATTGAAAAAGAAAACCTAGACACCAGCAAATTTCCACAACCATGCCAATCATTTCTGAAATTCATCTCCACTTTACAGATTGTCAACCCCCACAATTATCATATAATAATAACCACAATGCAGGAGTTAGGGGCAAACTGTCACTGAGGACGTGGAAATGAAAGAACTTTTAAATGCTTGTAGAGAGCATCTACAATAGATATATAAATACAAGATTAATCTAGCAAATATTACAAAGTTACTTTCAGAAATGTAACAAAGAAAACGAAACTACTAACTTCCTAATAACAAGACATGCAAGGAGGCCATATGCCAAAAGAGAACTTTCAGGATGTATGACCACAACGACGAGCACAATTAGGTACAAACAACTTGGGGAAAGCAGTAAAAGTAAAACCAAACTAATCGACAAATTGTGCTCTCTTGCATCGACTCCAGCTGGTATAAGGCCTGTAAGATGGTAATTATATTCATCTTCATTTTTTTTTATAAGTGGTAAACTGGTAATTATATACGTCTTTAAGCAAATGGAAACTTTACAAAAACTAATCGATTTTCATGACGAGCTACGTCCCATAAGAAAGGATCCAATAGCTTCATAACTAGTCTATGTTTAGAGTAGCCGACTAATCTTACTCCAAAGTTGATTAATTTAAGCAGGATTTTACAACAAAAGGAACAAAACCATGATTGAAAAGT
>JAOTQK010000002.1:5430557-5443144 GCA_025642025.1 Rhododendron ferrugineum
CATTTTCATTATTTTTGAGTTTGAAAATGTGAAATAAACTGCTTATTTTTTAAGAAGGTTTCTGGAACGGAGCCTTAGTCTGACACGCACATACGCTCTCTCTCTCTCTCTCTCTCTCTCTCTAATATCGAGATACTCTCTCTCTACCCTTCATCCTCTTCTTTGATTTCTTCTGCAATTTTTCTTTCTCCACTCTAAAAGGTATATGAGCGGTTATAAATAATTGTAATACCCAAAGAGGAACAAGAACAATTTGAGCAAAGCTTTGATGAAATTTGATGGTTGATTGGATTTTTTCTATCGGTTCTTGTGATTCACTCTAGTTTCCTAGAGCTTCTGAACCAGAATATAAATTCCATAGAAAAAGAGTTGGTTATATTTTATGAATTGTTTACTTTTTCAAATTAAGTTCTTAGTTAGGAGCATTTTTTCCATATCTGATTTACAATTGAAGTCATTAAGTAAAAAAGATTTTGCTTGATGACCAAAATTGATCGATCGCAAATTATAGATTTTTGTTTTGGAGTACTCCATCACAATACATTAGCTTTTGGAGAAGAAAACAAAGAAGCGAACAAATGGGTCTGTGAGAGAGAGAGAGAGAGAGAGAAGACAGAGGACTTGTGTGGTGTAATATCCCATCTTGGCCCAAAATGGTGCCGTTTTTGATGTGGCTATAAGTTGCCATCCTTTTAGAGCACTGCAGAGACTCGGAGTCTAATTATTTGTATGAAATACAAGGTTGATCTTCAAACAATCCGAAGAATATTTGTGGGGGCGACTATTCGTAACCCCGTATTTTTTTCTATAACCCGTTAAAAAAATTTTGAAGATTATATTTCGGTAACTACATGTCGAAAATA
Source organism: Rhododendron ferrugineum (assembly GCA_025642025.1). Classification (NCBI taxonomy): domain Eukaryota; kingdom Viridiplantae; phylum Streptophyta; class Magnoliopsida; order Ericales; family Ericaceae; genus Rhododendron; species Rhododendron ferrugineum. The sequence goes on from JAOTQK010000002.1 coordinate 5,431,421, forward strand.
TGTTTAACCTTCGGTAAACAAATGCCGAACATATATTTCGGTAAATAGCTATTGAAAACAAGATCATATTTCGGTAATTACATTCGGAAATGCAAAAGAAACATATATTTCGGTAATTGGATGCTGAAAATGTATCTCAATTTCGGTAACTAACAGTCGAAACATATTACAGTAGTTGAAAATTTTTAATGGGCTAAGGGAGAAAATACAAGGTTGCGAATAGTCGCACTCTATTTGTGTGTACCTAGTTCTTTTTTCTTGAGGAAAAATTATAACTTTGAGCCCTTGTACTTTGAGCTGAAACCATTTTCAACCCCTTAACTCTAGAATTAGACCCTCACACTCCTTCAAATATAACAAGTGTTGCCGCCGCGTTGCCCTTCAAAGTTCAAATATAATAAGTGTCGCTGCCACATGCTACGAACGATAATGTCATGCCCGTAAGCAACATACCAATATAGACTTACCTGCATAGTTTTCAAGTTTGAGTACTTATGTTTTATTACATCTTTTGGAATCCTTTTTAAAATGGAATCAATTAGAAAGATTAGCGAGCTAGTGCATGTGTATTGTGTGACGGAGCTCGTCAAGATGGAAACATACATGAATATAATCATATCTGAAACATGCCACGCCATGTCTAACACTATTTCTCAATATATTTTTTTACTGTAGATAGCTAATGTGAATTACGTAAGATGTGATGATGATATATACAATAAGACGTCATCCACTAGTCTAACTAATAAGGTTTCTCACCTTAAACAAACAACAATACATTAAGCACATCGATAAGCACCTGATATTACCATTACGGGTGCGCTATGACCCTATTTTTAGCTTAATTCATTGATAATTTAGTTGCTTTTAATTACTTTTGCACGTAAGGTATTTTAGTTTCATTTTGAAGAGAAATCGTTCAAAACATGAGTTTTAAAGCTCAAAGCGTACCAAAGACATTCAAGGACCCAAAGGTGACCCGTCGACTCGAAAAGGCAAGCCAAGGATCAAAGAGGCAAGGGTTGGACCTATCTTGCTCGGTATCGGTACCTATGAAGAATTTCTATCGGTACCGAAGCAATCAGAAGAGGCTTCGAAGCTACTTCGGTATCGGTAACTTTTGTTTCTTGGTATCGGTACCGTGTGCATTAGCAGCATCCCAGCGACGACAGTTACTTGTCTCGGTATCGGTACCTCCTAGTTTTTCCTATCGGTACCGAGAGCATTAGCAGCAGCGTAAGGTGTTTGCTATCGGTACCATGGGCTTCAGAGGAGGATCTTTGGAGCATCTTTGGAATATTCCGTGCGCAAAACTTGGAGAATATAAATACCCATGATGTCATTGTACAAACAGAGAGTATTGCATATTTTTATATCTAGATTTAGATTTTGAATTGTTTTTTGGTGTTCTTCATTTTCTGCACTTAATATTTAATTTCCTGCTTTAAGTAATTATTTTTTGCTTCTTTAGCCTTCATTAAAGTTGTAGACAATCTTCCAATCTATCATATTATCTAGTTTTCTTCAAGTCTTGTCATTTCAATATGATAAGTAGATTTTTGCTTGCTCATATCTCTTTAGATATGTGTGAGTAGTTTTCCAAGGTTAGGTCATGGGGTGAATAGCACACCTCATGAATCGAGTAAAAATTGTATTTTTCACCCTAAAATTTGAATCTTTGGCTCAAAAATCGATGGGTACGTAGTTCGGATTTCTTTATCAAATTGCTAAGGTGTTAACCTCTTTGATCATGTATAGGCAAGAGCATCACCTACTTACCACACATGATGCTTGGAGCTCTGTCGCTCGAGGTGTTTGCTAAATAAATTCTAGAGCTAGCTTGGTAATCGAACCATTTTGTCTTCCGGGTTAAGAACCTTAGTTGAGTATCTTAAACCGTGTAATCGATTGAGAAACGTAATTTAACTTGAGTCGTGGATGTTAGTAATTCCTAGACCTAACTTGCTTTTTATCCTAGTTAATTCACTTTTAATTTAGCCTTTTTATTTCCACCGCAAAGTAAAACAAAGTTGGCTGTCTAAAAGCCGAAAACCCGTGCTTACTTCTACAAATCCAATCAAGCCGTATTAATTATTCATGTGGGTACGATCCCGGTCTTCCGGATTATTATGCTTCAACTGGACGTTTTTACCCTACGCTTGGGATGATCATTATTTGACATATCGACGAACGAAGCACACATCTAATAGTTCATAAAACTCAAAAACACCGAAAGGGAATAAGATAAATTGTGATATCCAACCATAAAAAAAATTCGGTTTGTAAGATGTGAAGTACTTGCTTTGACATGCAGTATTATCAAAAAAACAGTTTGCTGATTACTTATTTTAGATGCACTAGTAAACTGTCAAATCAACTGAGCAAAATACTATACTTAACCATACGTTTTCGTGAGGGTGAAAAAATGAATGGGTATGAAATAATAACTAAGCTACGTGCAGTAAAATGGAGAGAGTGATTGTTGGAGAAAATATATGATAGGAATTTTTGGTAGAATAATAATTTTAAATAATATTCATCAATTCAATTGACAAAATTAAATAGATAGAGAAAGGAATAAGAATAGCCTGTGGGGTGGTCGAGGCATGTGATAGCACTCTCCTAAGGAACGATATACCCTCTCTTGCACAGGGTTATATGGTACTCCTTCCCTAAGATACATCGACCTTCAAGTTTCCTTCTGTGCAGTGAAGCAAACTCACGAACCATGTAGTTTCCCGACACTCGAAATCCGTATAAAATACCGAACCAAATATGTATATATGAACCGAATATGATCAGTCATTGTGCAAGTTTTCTAAAGCAGGAGAGAGAATGAGATGTAGATAGAGTTTTTTTCCTCTTCTACAGCCGAAACAAACAATAGTTTGTTGGGCATGTGGAAATTGGTAGTAGATTTTTAGGAAAAGGATTAGTAGATTATCAAGCAAAGGGTATTATGCCGTTAGTATGCAACACATGCTACTAATAATTAGGAATAAAACAAGGAGACCACTTCAAAGGTATTTACTCTCCTTTATCTCTAACTACATATATTACCTCTTTTATAAATAAACCCACAAACTTAATAATAACATTAAAGTAAAAAATTAAATGAAACCAACAATCCCCCACATAATTTAAAATTTTACAATAGTGCTTTTACTGTGCAATATTGGGCATAGGTGTCTTCCGGACTTGAACCTACGCTTAGTGTTAGTAAGTTTCAGTTTGAAGAACCATAGTGAACAAAGTCTTGAACTAGGTCCTTGAAATCAAACTTACACCTACCACACACACAGTACGGGAAACAATTATGATTCTAGAACGGTTTGGCGCGATTGACGGTCATGCGCACGTATCTTATTTCATGAGTGTCTTTAGAGAGTAGCCTACTTTCTCACAACAGAGACCCCACTGCCACACTCATTTAGGTGTATCCTCCAAGGGTGATTTGTGACCAACACCGTGTAGAAATCCTACCTTGGACACATCCAGAGCTAAGCTCTACCTATCACTATCACCATAGGAATAGGACCAGGGAATTCCCCTCTTATCATTTTTAGTGCTCCTCCTAGTCACCATTCAGCTTCATTGTTACCTATTGAACCTGATTCATGGGATCTCCAATCACACAGGTTAGGTATCCACCGAGGTGACCAACTTATAGGCTTCAGTCTCATTCCCCTCGATGATTCAAAGACTAGCCTTTGCGCTAAGCCTTTAATAAGACCAACAAGAATTAGCCTACACGCTAATCTTTTTGTCTCTTCGGGCTGATCAGGCCCCCACATTTTTAGAAGTTTATAAGAACTCCATTATTGCTTCATATCAAGCTTGCCAACATTCACAGTCTGGAAAATATTTCGACAACATTCTCCAAAACAAAATTAGTCTCCAACAACAACATTCACATATCATCTGCAAATTTACATCTCATCTTAATCTTTGCAGAAATAAAACCTTCACGTATCGATCTGTTCGTGATCGTGAGACATAAGAAATTAAAGAACATGCATGTTTGTGTATATTAGCCCCCACAAATATACGCATTCATTCAAAAAAGATTTTAGGCATCTCAATTGACAAATCAAATCACTTTAGCATAACAATGGGGCTATATAGCTTTTCTCCTCTTTTTTTTTTTTCTTTTCCCAGAGGACTATGTGTATCTATCAAAACACTTCACCAGTCTGGGATTTAGTCGGACTTCGCATAACGTGATAGATAAAGTATGTATCGAAATTCAATACATGAGAGTTAACCAATACTTTTATCAAAGCATCCTGGTCGCTTTAAATCAAACAAATAGCTCAATAGCTATTACAGCTAATAGGCAAAAAAGTGTGCATAAACAACACGCGCTCCTATGTTTACCATATTGCAAAGAAACATTCATGATAGTTCCCTTCATGATAAGCCTATCAACCAGTGAAATATCCGAACGACTTGAGAGCCACTACACAACTATTAGTTATGCCTTGACATCCAAGTATGTGACTTCTACCAGCATTTACGAACATTGTTTTAGGTTGAAGCCGTTCAATATTTTTCAAATATTATTTTGCAATTACAGCCGTAAATAAACTCCCACATACAACAGTAAGGCTTATGCAAAAATAGGATAATGCAGACAACGTTTTGCTATGATACAAATTTTTTTTTTCAAATGAAGATCATCATTGAACGTACTTTAGAAATATTCAATTCCTAACGTTCTATTTGGTTATAACTTCCTACAATACGTTGATCTTCAAATCTCCATCACCTTAATAATTTTTATTAATTCAAGAAATACATGCAAGAATTATACATTCCTTTAAAATCAAGAGACGGTGATGTATTGCATAACTGTATATGCATATGTGACAACATATAACTCATAACAACATGAGAATGATTACTCCAACTCCATGATGCATGTAAAAGTGCAAGAATCAAATTCAGCAATATAAATAAACTAGTGATTGCCCGTGCCTACGGCACTACGCACGTCAGATAAAATTGCGTCGGCATGTGTGAGCGTGTGTGCATGTGCATAATGGGTGCCACATAGGACAAATGTGCCACGTAGCCCTTCTGTTTTATTATATAGGACAAATGTGTCACGTAGGACAAACACCCTTCTGTTTTATTATATAGATATAGATAGAGTTCTCTTCATTCATACACAAACTTATAATTCTTTTTTTTTTTTTCATAGAATAAGAATGACCAATTGGAATATGAAGTGCCGTGTTGCAATTTTGCAATTCCGACAAACACGTGGCAAAGGCCAGTTTCATAAGCATATCGATTTACCCGTGCTAGAAATTATTCTAACAGAAAATCCTATAATTATCGTTCCTTAGATTGTTGGAGAAAATATATGACAGGAATTTTCTGGTAGAATAATAATTCTAAATAATATTCATCAATCCAAATGACAAAATTAAATAGATAGAGAAAGGAATAAGAATAGCCTGTGGGGTGGTCAAGGCACGTGATAGCGCTCTCCTAAGGAACGATATACCCTCTCTTGCACAGGGGTTGTATGGTACTCCTTCCCTAAGATACATCGACCTTCAAGTTTCTTTCTGTGTAGTGAAGCAAACTCACGAACCTTGTAGTTTTCCGACACTCGAAATCCGTATAAAATACCGAACCAAATATGTATATATGAACCGAATATGATCGCTGCATGTTGTGTAAGTTTTCTAAAGCAGGAGAGAGAATGAGATGTAGATAGAGTTTTTTTCCTCTTCTACAGCCGAAACAATGAACACTGTTTTATAGTAAACAATAGTTTGTTGGGCAAGTGGAAATTGGTAGATTTTTAGGAAAAGGATTAGGAGATTATCAAGCAAAGGGTATTCAGCCGTTAGTATGCAACACATGCTATAATTAGGAGTAAAACAAGGAGACCACTTCAAAGGTATTTACTCTCCTTTATCTCTAACTACATATATTACCTATTTTATAAATAAACCCACGAACTTAATATTAACAATAAAGTAAAATATTAAATTAAACCAACATATCAAGTACCTAAAATTTAGGTCAAATCTTATTTGTGGTGTGGCAGGTTGAACCTGACCCATGCATTGAGCCGAACCTATATCGGGCTAATACAAGTTAATTAATGAGCAAACCAAAGCCACGAGGCGGGTGAGATGGGCCGTGCCGAACGACCCACCTATTGAACGGCCTAGGTGTAAACCCCAAGGTCCGTTTGAAGCATCTCGATTGGTGTACATGGAGGCCATGTGATGGTCGGACGTCACTGTGACGTGGCTAACTAAAGCGGTTATGCATGACATCACAGACGCATGCCATGCATGCTTTACTTTGGAGAGCAAGTTTAAGCATGGCTAGTTAAAGAAAACTGGTGAGAGTGATATGAGATTTAGGTCAAAACTTCTCTGTGGTCCTATGGGTTTCTTACATCTTGTTGTGATTAACATCCACAAGCATTAAAAATGATATGTTAACATCCACACTCATTAAATGATATCGACAAATTCAATTCAAACTGAATTGGGGTTACAAGGGGTAAGGTATGGTTTAATGCCCTACCACGTACCTTGATATCATTTCATCTTTTTATTTGCTCCCTAAGTACGTTGTACCTGTGTCCATCCATAAAGATGTTCAATTCGATATGTATATTCTGAAAATGATCAGACTAATTTTTATGCCATTTTTGTTAGGTCTTACAATGCTTGGCAATTTTCGATATGCTGAAAATTCGAATACCAAAACCATCCCTTCAACATCTTTCTAGCCCTTAACCTCTTTTGATGCGTTTCATGTCCCATCAAACTTCATCCCTCCTCTCCCATTTACCACATGCAAAAACACGTTGTACCAAATCATGTGTATTAAGTCATTCGAGCACATGTTGTTTCCCCCAGATTTCAAACCTAGGGAAACAGTGTGTGCTACGGAAACTTATGCTTTGTTTTGTTTCGAGTGAAAAATATTTTCTGGATAACCTTTTCTATGAATTTTTTATAGAAAATAAAATATTTTCCGGTGTCTGGCTGTGATATGAAATCATTTTTCTGTTGTTTGGCTGACACAAAAAATCACTAATATTAAAAATAACCACAATATTTTTTTAATACAGTCGTACACAAATGACAATTTAATTACTCATGCCTCACAAAAGGACCAAAATACTCTTAGCTACCAAAACAATCAAAAACCAGGAATTACGACATGGGAAACCCCAAGCAAAAACAAAAATAAGACAATGATCACATCTACTTGCAATAATACCAAAAAATAAAAAATCAATTCCCCAGTATCCTATAAGGGAGGTACATAGCCAATGGTATTCATAAGTACTTGGTGTGGGTATGCGGAAGAGCATCACCATGTGGCACTTATCGACGGACTCAATATGTCCGTGGGAAGGCAAGCGAGCTCCTCTGGAATCATGACTCCTCCTATGCAAGCACAAGACCTCCACATAAGTACTCCTCTATGGAAGCTCCAAAACACATCCTACGAGGCTCGTTGACACGCTTAGCTATGTCTATTCTCCATATAGTAAATAAGGCTCTAATGATCCTAGCAACTCCTCACAATAACCCAAGTCGGGAGCACGGCCTAAGGCCCTGAGTACCTCGCTGGGGACCTCAGGAGGTACTTGGCTTGGAGGCTAAAGCAAGGGAATTGTCAAGACTTGCCTCCATGAGGCAAGTTTCACCTTGACTGACCATATAAGGAGGGGCGTTGCCTTTATGGATTCATAGAACAAGCTCGACAAAAATCAGTTTGATTCACGATCAAAACATCTACACAATCATAAAATCACAAATAGATATACATAGAGGTTGAGGAGAATGCAAGAGAGACCATTAGAGAAAGGCGTGCGAGAGAGAAATTGATTTCTCATTAAGCCATTGATTAGACAAGAGAGTAGTTGTTGTTGGGGTCAAAAGGCTTGAAAATGATTTCCACTCCTAAAATTCGGAAAAGATTTTCCACCACTAATGGGTCATTTTCAACTTCCTTGGCAGAATGATTTTTGCCTGATTTAATTTTTCTGTCCTACCAAACACGGGAAAATGTCTTTTTTGTGGAGAAATGTTTTCCGATCAAAACAAACGAAGCGTTGATAAATACGATTAGGTAACGTTGGGGACTAAATGTAGACATTGCATAGATTGGGGACAAAATTAGGATAAAATCGATACATTGAGGATCAAAAAGGTAAATAAGCCTACACAAGTTCGTAAAGAATCGGGGGTGGTGGAGTAAAAAGAAGTTACTCCAGGAGAGAGAGAGAGACGTTCGGCTGTTCGATCGATCTAGGGTTAGATTTCTTCCATCTGGTTCACAGGTGCGTCGGTGGAACCCTAGCGATTGTGTTATTCAAGGAGCTCTGTAAATTCAATTCGTTTGTTGGATTTCGTTTCGTTTGTTTAATTACATATATATGTATGATTGTTATCGCGCCATCACATCTTTGGTAGGATTAGGGTTCCTCTTTTCTATTTGTTTACATATATGCTCCGCCTGAGACATAAGAGGTTTGATTGCTTGCTTTCTTGCTTGCAGCCAAAGTTGAAGATGATGCGCAACCTATCCTCTTGGGTAGAATTAGAGTTCCTCTTTTCTATTTGTTTACATATATTTTGCCCCTGAGACATAATAGGTTTGATTGCTTGCTTTCTTGCTTGCAGTCAAAGTTGAAGATTTTGCGCAACCTATCCACACTTGGGAAACGCGGTAGTTGACTGACTGTTTGAATTATTAGCAGTGGACTGATTGATCTTCTTTCTTTTTTTTCACGAATGTTGTTTGAACAAATAATTATTCGAAATTCCTCTCTTGCAGGTCAAGTGCCGCCATGGCAGAGACAAAAAAGTTATTTCGGTGATTCATTGAACCGTTTATATTAGCAATATAGATTGAGCATTAAGCCCGTCATGGCCTTTATTCGTAATTACATAATTATTATAATCATTTGTTAATTCTCTTTTTCAGCTGATAAGCCTCTATTAAAACTTGGTCTACTTTCAACTGGTGTGGTCTCTGCTGTGTATTGGTTTTTCCCTCCGTAAGTGTTTGTTGTTTTCTCCCATTCTGAACTTCTTACCTGTAATGTAACTTGGAAAATTGACAGAAAGTAGAAATGTAATTGCAGTTGATATATCCCCTTTAAAATCCTACTATCTTTTGGCACATGCTATACAAGACTGAGAGAGGACTCTCCCCAGCCTGAAACCCACTAGGGGGAGGGTAGAATATTTCAAAAAGGGAGAGAGGGATAATGGCCATAATTCCTTACAGACCCATAAGAAAAAAGATCATAAATTAGATGTCTTTTGGTTCAGTGTTTCTTGACCCCTTTGTTTCCTTGTTCAAACAAGTTATTTGCCTTCTGATTGAGGGTTTTGTACACAGCATCATGGGGAAAGTGCTTGATTGGGAGGCGTCAACTCTGACGAAATTGTTGAAAGATGCTGAAGCAGAGCTGGAGCAGCTCAAAAAAGGAAAGGAAAAAGGTCCGAGGGAAGGGGAAGAACAGGTCTGAGACCCTGCTCTGTGCAGTGTATGTTTTCCCCTCCTCCCTTATTGCTGTTTTGATCACGTGCTCCACTCATGGCAATGCATCTTAAGAAGTCTATCATAATCGTTGATCTTCTGCTCGATCTTGTTATTCAATTATTTTTTCTTTTGCTAGAATAGTTTTTCATTCCTTCCCCCTCACTTGTTGAATCTCGTTATCAGTGTTGGTGACCTATTTCATAGTTGATTCAACCAATGTGTGAGGTTTGCTCTTTACTTGCTCACGTACGTGCTAACCACGTTACCCAAGCGATTTTACTGTCTACCTTTTTCACTATTTACTTTGAATCCTCTATCATATCTGTTTCTTTTCCTTTTGATTGTATTACTTTGTTTCTATTTGTTATTCTCGGCTGCCTCCATCCTCGGCTGATCAACTTCCTCTCAATGCCTCATTTTACATATCGGAGGCTTTTATCATAGCTGCTTATTTCCATTTTCAAGATTTACTCTCGGGTGTTGTTTTGGTCGTCACCGCTGTTTCGTTGGTAAAAAAACGCAGTCTACTAACCTTCAAGGTAGTGGATTCTACCTTGAGGATAAACACCTTGTGCAATTGATGTTGGATGTTAGTCTTGTAAATTTACCCCTCTTGGCTATCTATTGTCAGGTACTGACTGTGTGGTGCTCCCCACCTCTTTTGCCGGTTTTGAGGCAACTTGTTTTTAAGCTTCGTGGCTGCTGCCTCCAATTATATTGTCGACAGTATATGTACTCAAGAGTTGGGGCTTTTTAAGCCTCGCCGTCTCAATCCTACCGAAGTCAGCAGGATCTGACTTATTTGTTTTTAAAGTTATTCTTACGCATCTTAAGTCCATTGAATTTCACCCTCTTCGGCTTGGAGCAATTTTTGTGTTGTGCTTAAATGTCTCAGTGAGAGGTCCCTTGAGAATTTCTTTAACAGACTTATAAAAAAAACAAAAAATTCTCAACAACAGAGTTTTCCATGTGCTTATTGAGGGCATGTTCGGAGGGAGCTGCATGGTAAGGAGGGCCCCCTTCTCCCAAATAGAGATTATTTCTAGTATTATGATCCTGATTGCATGAAGAATCTCTTTGAAGACCCGTAGAGTTTTAAGGGTTTTAAGTAATATTACGACCTCTTTTGCTTAGTTCAGAGTGTATCATTGTCAATTGATGCTTAGAAAATTGTTTCGAGCTATGATACCTTGAATCGGGTACAAATGTTGTGTACGGGTAGGTTTTTAGTATTGGATCCATCTAGTTCTCATGTCATGAAAACTATATCAGTGCCGATTAATATTCAAAAAATTATTTTGAGCTATCTTACATGGACGCGGGTACGTATGTTGGGTGCGGGTAGGTGTTTTTATTTTCTTGGATAGTGCATGCGTAGGTTTGTAATTATTGGACATCTGGTTCTCATTAGACATATGCTGGAATGTTGAATATCCTTGGTATGTAGGAGTAGCTTATTTAGCTTTAATGGTGTTTCCTAGTTGTCTTAGATCTTTTCATCCATATTATAGGAATTCTATGCAGATCTCGTGAGAAATTTGAGTTAGAAAATATCTGGCTAAATTTTGTCCAACTAAATGTTCAACATGATTCCCTTATTATTGTCCGAGTGTTTGGTGTCCCACACAGGTACGTTAGACATCGTGGAAGGTCTATGTAACACAGGTTTTGAGAATGGGAGGGACTTACTGAAAACACTTCAGGAAAGTAAGCACAAAGTTCAAGCCCCTCGATACAAAAATCACCCGTTCCACTTAAACAGTTCCTGTTTGAGCATAGACATTTTGGGGAGCCGTGCTATTTGTGTTTGATCACTTGCTATTGCATTTATCTGCAAATACATGGATTAATCGATGTGGAGTTTATGTTGATTCTTTGCCTTTGTTTAACTTCCTCGTTTCCTCCTTTTCAGGCAAAGGAACTGTCTACTGTTTCCTGAGTGGCACTTCTGGTTCTACGAATGGATACTAGAACAGTATTTTAATCTCTTGTAAGCTAAGTAGCACGGATACGGATACGAGATACGGATACGATACGATACGGATACGCGGATACGTGATTTTTTCAAAAAGTAGGATACGATACATTGGGGATACGTTGAATAAATAAATAAATAAAAATAATATTCCATTGGCAACTAAAGTTATCCATTCCACAAGTTCACCATTCACATGCCAAGCAAAA
>JAOTQK010000002.1:5447765-5470505 GCA_025642025.1 Rhododendron ferrugineum
GTCATTCCCAGTAATATAATTCATGAGTGATTTCATTCAAGTGTTTAGTCAATACAGAAATGTTATCCGGGAAAAAAAGTTAAAATCCTATTCAAGCGTTTGGTTTCACAATTGAGAGCATAGGAATGGAATGGAGTTTTTAGCTTGCTTTCCAAAGCTACCCTTTTTAACATTTTTCTTCACCATTTCTTCCTAAACCCCCATTTTGTGAGATGATTTTTTTTAAGACAACAAATGGCGCTCATCAGCCAAGTGTTTCAAATTTCTTCTTGCAATAATTATATAGTTAAAATAATTTAAAAACTCAATGTGAACTACTACATAGTTATGGAGAATACAAACTTCTACAAAAAGCAAAAGAACAACGTAGAAAATTTCTTTCATGTATAAGATTGAACCAAAGAAAATTTGTTCTACTCAAGACAATCATCTCAAATACTAATTTCTTTTTTTACATTAACCTTGACATTGCTGCTTTTTATAACACATTAAGAAACTGTCCCCCCCTCGTCCCTTCATAATTGGTTTTTCTCAGTTGATTAAGCATAACCCAAAATGATCTTTTTAAATAGCAAACACAAAAAAAAAATACTAAAATTCAAAACCATTTTCAAGCGTAGATTTGAAAAGTGAATGTGAGTTTGATAATACGTATAATACCGTCCACCCATCTGGATCGGTAGCAGAAGTCTTCTCAGCCTAAACTTCAGCTGCAGTCTACCATTGATGCAGAACCGAAGACTTCTACCCTTTTTAAAAAGACAACGTATTATCAAACTCACATTCACTCTTCAAATCTACTCTTTTTAACATTTTCTTCACCATTTCCCTGTGATTTTTGCAAGAAAAAAAGACAACTGCCATTTTTTTTTATCATTAAAAGGGTGGGAGGGGGCAACTAGTGTAGCAACTCTCCCTAGGCGTGACCATAGGGGCTCCCTACCCGCTGTGGAATGTCCAGTTGAGCCATAGCAACTCTCTGGAAAGACAGGCCGTCACCACAGCACCACCAAGGTACAAGCTGGAAATAGTCGCCCACCCCCTGCAGGACAAGGACGTCCCAGGACTCGAACTTGAGTCTCCTATACAACTGCCTATTCGTTAATGAGTTGTACAAGATTCTTTGGTTTCTTGCATTTTCCCTCATCCTTTTCTTTCTAATGAAACATACAAAAAGTTGACATTTTCTACCGTTTCCATAATTTTCTAATCAAACAGACCTAAGATTAAGATGAAAATGAACAGTACCAATTTCCATCTTAAAAGCAAGAGGGAAAGCACAAGTTCCAATTTCTGATTGATCCAACAGACCCACAAATTGCCTAGGCAAAGGGAGAACTAATTAAAGGAAAACTAAAACTAGAAAGTAAATTGATTTTCACATGAAAGGGTAATGTACTAAATTCACATGAATGCAAAATACAAAAGTGTGGATGGTAACAAAGGGAGTGCGAAAATCACTCCCCTTAAAACCCAGATGATAGCATCTCACCACTGCATTGGTCTACTTTGCAGCTATTTGAAAGACACTAACTTATTTTTGGATCGGCATCAGTCCACTACTCTAGTAAGAACAAAGTTATCGATTCGAACAAAAGAACAACGGGAAGAACCAGTCAACAAATCTAAATGGACTTTTGTTGGCTGTGTCGTAGTATACCATACACATCGACGATACCAGGAGGGAACACAGGATCTGTTGCAGCTCTTATAGCAACCCTGGCCACTGAATTCACGCTGACCGGAGGTGTTAACAGCGGGCCAACCAGTGGGATTTGGCTGAGTGGTTTTGCATGTTTGAGAACCTGCAGTAACAATATGTATTGCAAGTTAAAAAGTTTACCATCACCCTGTGGGTAATCAAGCTAAAGTGGCTAACCTTTATATGACAAAATCTAGAGACAGACACACATGCATTAGACGATAATATTTTCGGGGGGGAAAATCTTTATTAGCAGAGGACCACTTCTTCCTATTTTAAAAAAAAAAAAAACACAATACCGGCGGGTTGCATGTGATGAATAGTGACAATCATCTGATAACATGTGACCTAACATGCTAATGTCCTAACCCCAAGTGATTGGCCTAGTGGTCAAGGCTTGGGACGTTTATTGGTTGCTTCCTCCTAAGGTCTCAGGTTCAAAACCTCTCAGGTGCTATCCACTCTTTTGGGGGCCAGTCCATACAGTGCTCTATTCTGATTTTAACTTGGACCCCCGCTAGGGGACAGTGCGATTGATAGAGGTGCACGTAAGTTGGCCCGGACACCTGAGTTATAAAAAAAACATGCTAATGGCCTTTAGCATGGCAGAATAGGGTGACACAGAAAGACGAATGAAATGAAGGGTTTGTACAACTTGTGCCAAGTAATTAGGGGAAAAGGTGTTCTTGAAATGAACTCAGGTGAGATTAGCAAGTGGACTATTTTGTTAATCGGCCACAGAGGCCAAGTCAACGGTTTCAATAATGGCTTTGCTGCACCAATCAACAGAGTTTGTGCTCTGAATACACCGGCAATCCCAATTCCACACACTGGGAATTATTAAGCCTATTTTTCTGGTGCCCCACATAATGCATGCATAAACTTTTCATTTTGTATGGGCTAGCATTAGTGCACCACAATCTAAAACTGAATGGAGGGGAAAACGACCTCAACCATGAATTACGTGAAGATTATACTCCAAAATCAATGAAATTGAAACCAAGTAAATTATTACCATCTCCAGCGGAGACCCTATAGCGCCTAAAGGTATCTTCATGCTCCCAACTTGACGAGTTCCGTGGATAAAACCTGGCCTCAAAATCACACCTGAAAAAGGAAATAATGAGAAAAACAATCCATGATCTAACAGGGCCTAGGAACAATCATGATCTCACAATAGTCTCTACTCTTTTTTTTTTTTTTTGCTAGGCAAAAGAAAGATTTTATTAATCATTAAAACAAGCCCAGAATCACACCTCCATATGGGAATCTAATCATCAGTTCCGTTTCAGCCGCTCTCTGCATCAGTGCAAACCTTCATCAGAAAGAGGGGGGGGGGGGGGGGGGGGGGGGAGGATACAAAAAAAATTCCAAAAAAGAGATTTTTGCTCCATTTTCTCGTACTCGTTTTGTTAAAGACATTGGATACCTTACTGGATTCCATCTTGGCTTCAACTAACCTTTTCATTTAGGTTACACAAATAAAAATATGCACATCTTTTTCCTATTAGAACTTTTCTCCGGTACCAGACAAAGGAATACAGGGCAAAATAGTACCTTTCCCTCATAATATCCTTGTAGCAGGTAATTTACCAAGCCGAAGTCAGCAGCAGAGATGTAAACATATCTTTTCACACCTGCAAATTTAAAACTCTTAGAATGCTTCTTGCATCGTCAACTGACAACTCTCAAACAGAGCCAATTTTCCTAGAAGGCAACCAAATACATTTGCAAATGAACTCGCAAATCACAGCCAGTTCTCCATAAAGTCAGAAGTTATACTAGCTAATAATTCTATTTCCTCCCAGTCCATAGCTGCACAACCTTTCGTTGCAGGCATGAACTTCATTATTACATTTTACCAAAAAGCTTTCTTTTTTTCCCTTTTCCGTTCTTTCTCTTTTTCTCCCCTACGTTCTATTTAGGATTAAGGAGGAAACAAACATAAAGGAGTATGGAATACCTTGTTCAGCTGCTGCTCTAATAGCATTAATATTTGCAGTTCCATTGATTTTATACATATGTGAATTTGAGCCAAACCCTCCAACACATGAGATCTACAAATATTAATGGGCCAACAAAAGTAAGAATACAAAACAAATAATGGAAACTGAGCAAAAGCAGAACACAATAACTTAAGGAGTTCAAAAAAAATGCAGCGTAATCGATCATAAATTATTCAGTACGCTTCCTAAAATTCCAATTTTAAGGATTCTGATGAAACCCATCACAATGTGGTCATGATGATTCAAACTCAAGTGATACCCATCCTAACTTCTCAAATTCTCAATAAATATGGACGTAAGGGCATGGTTCCTAAAACAATCAGTCCCTTAGATAACCAAGTTAAAATGTTAACTTATCACCAATGGAAGCGTGTCAAAGTATTTGCACTAATTAAAATGATAAATGCTTATTTTGGGCCAACTCACCCCAATATTTCTTGAAGTAAGAAGAGAAAAGAAAAAAGAAAAAAAGAGAGACCATTCTGTACCATGGTATTTGCCTAAAACAATTTACTAATTATAAGTTCAATTATAAACAAGCATAGAAGATCTGAAATTTTTTAACCCTTATCAGCTTCCCTGAATATTGTTGTGCTAAACTCATATTTTCTAAGGTTACAGAAAATATTGATTAAGAAAACTTATACCACAGAGGTCACTCCATTCAGTGCATCCTTCAATGACTCGGGCAGGAGAAGATCTCCTGTTAAGAAAGGAAAAGAAAATTACACACATCCTCATCTATGCAGTCAAAATAACATGAAAGTCTCCTTTCAAACCTTGATGCCAAAAGACTTCGTTAGCCCAAGCCTCATTCACAGATGGCCTCCCTGACCTAACAATAAAGAGAATCAGCCTACATATTTCTCTGTCATTTCTGTTTCTTTAAAGGATGGGAGCAACCAATTTCACATACACTTGATACTCATGTAATGGAACTATTAAAAGATAGGAAGGACAAAAGACAAGAAGAATATATATACACACACTGACGTGAACCTACCTCAAAATGGGCACTTTTTTGATAAACCACCACAAGCTTGACGAAAATAAAAAGGTCTTCAAACAGTGGTTTAACTGCTACCATGAAAATCCCTAAAACTACTGTTTTTAGATCCAATAAAGCTGTAAGAATAAGTTAACTGTTCCACACATGAATCGCACATGAAATACGGTACACTACCACATTCTAAATACTGACAAGTAAATGCAAAAACTGCAATTTTACAGCAATGTTGAACTGAAAAGTCACTTAAGGGTCTGTGACCGACTCTACAGCTAAAAATAGTATGTCAAGGATCACAAGAATACAATCTGAAACCATGGCATTCCCTTTTGATGTCTTTTTGGCTCTTCTACCACCACGACACCTATAACGATCATTTCTCAGCCCCAAACCATCAAGCGATATTTACCCAGTATAATGCATATTAACAGCATTATTTCTCAGCCCCAAACAAATGGAAAAGATGGAAGATGACAATATCTGAACTCAAGCATTGGATTTTTTCAAAACTTGTACTCGAACTAATATAGATGGGGTTGACCGTTGACCTAAAGTATGACTATAATCAATCATCCCATAGGAATCAAAACTGAAGCAACTAAATTACAATCTGTAACAGCTTTAGGTGTACCTGCTAAGGCTAGATACATTTAAACCACGATTTAGAGCTTCTCTGCACACATGTGAACCAACAAATCCATTTCCACCCAAAACAAGTAACTGAATCAACCAAAAGGCACCAATTAATACTCTTTTATCAGTTTTACCTCTAGCCTACCCTACTAAAGAGAAAGCACACGGAATTGTTAGATCAAAACAGAGTACCTTTTCTGTTGGAGGTGGTGGGACTTCTACTGTCTCTGCTTCGTCGACTTGGACAGGTTCTTCTACCTTGGTAGGACCTGTTGACAACAATCTTCCATTTCTAGATGCAGCCACTGTACTGTTTCAGCAGTGGAAGAGAGGTACTTAAATTAGAAACTCAGCCTTTCTATGGAAACCATGACCATCATCGACAAATCACAAAAATGAAAGGCAAAAGTATATAAACACCCCCTCAACTATCACTTTGTCCCACGGAGACCCCCTCACATTTAAAATCGCCCATACAGACCCCCTTATTGGAAACGAAAAAAATGCAAACTCCGTTAACAGAATGGAGGAAATGACTAAGATACCGTTTTTATATTAGGTAAAACTACATAAACACCCCCTCAACTATCACTTGTCCCACGGAGACCCCCACACATTTATATTGTTTTCGCTTGTCTGTTGCGCTGGTAAGCCGTTGATCTTTGGGCTTCATTTCTAGATCTATTTTGCTGAAATTTTTAGAAAACTGGGCTTGTTTTATTGTTTCAATTCATCTATACATAAACCAGTGTGCATACTTGTTTGCAACCTTTTGAATTGCGAATTTTATTTTGAGGTTGGGTTTGTATATTAGGCTATCGTGACTGATCTGTGGGATGTAATTCATAAGTGAGTGTCGAATATGTTCGTAGTGTTTATGAATCTGTTAGATATGAACTAAAATTTCAGTATTAGATAAATGGGTATCTTTGGTTGGGAGTATTGTTAAATAAAGCTCAAAAGTTTCAGATCTGTTTGTTGGTTTTGGGTTTTGATTGAAGGCTGTTTGTAGAGAGGAGAAAGAGAAGGGTTAGAGGGGGTGTATGTATGTAATGCATGCATCTAATAAAACAAGGGTATTTTCGTCTGATTTATGGATGAGGAGGTTCATCACAAACGATTCTGAGACGGAAGGGTGTCACTTGGGTAATGGAGAGTAGTTGAGGGGGTCTGTATGGAGGATTTTAAATGTGAGGGGGTCTTTTTGGGACAAAGTAATCGTTGGGGGGTGTTTATGTACTTTCGCCAAAATGAAAAGACAAAGTGGCAGGCATGGTGATGCTAAAACTTGGGATGAATTTAGAGAGGCAGCTGAACATTTAGAAGAATTCCAATACTTTGTACCTCACAGGCTAGGCAAAAGAGCAAAGCCAGTAAACCATACGCCTTTTGAGCACAAAATTGCAAATTATTCCAGACTCCTAACTTTCAATACAATATTGATGATCTATTAATAGAATATATAAGGGTTGAAGACTGCTACAAAACATGTGATACCATATTTCCTAGCAGCTGGTCCGAGCTCCGAAGACTCCTAACGTTTAGATGGTTTTTCAAGTCAAACTAGAGAGGTCGGGGAACACGCAATGTGTGTGCAAGTTGAATGTTGACAAAATATGCACGATAGATTCCGGCTAAATTTTACCTATAGACTGTTCTTCTTCTGACCAAATTTTACCTGTTAGATTATTTTGCCTATAGACTGATCTTCTTCTGGCCAAATTTTGTTCTCGTTTATCCACGCTTTGTGAAGCCCTTCTTTGCAGATCAAATGGTTCTGGTACGTCATGGGGTAACATGTTATACACGGTGAGAATCAAAGTTCTTTGCTAGGTTTTGGTCATGAATTTAATAATATGGCAGTGGAAAACAGGACATAAATACTACTCCATAAAAATTTTAAAAGGGAGGGTCCTCAAATTTCTCACAAAAGTCATACAAAACTATTGAAAACAGTGGGTCCTTGTGCAAAATCACAAAACAAACACAAATGTATCTGGTTGGAGTAGAATTGTAGAAGCAATGGTGATGGTGAAACCGTACAGAAGGGTTGCACTTCTCTGGCATTTGAAATCGTACAAAAGCAGTTACGAACAGGGGCAGTTATGAACGTGGGTAGCCAATTATGTCTTTTTTACCCTTGCAGTTAGGAAGTGTTTGTATGTATTTGGAAAGGGTATTTTTGGACTTGTAAAAGTCCATACAGCTTCACCAAAAAGGGTGACACCAAAGTGGTGCTCCCCTTTTATATATTAGAATAGATATGTAACACACAAAAGCAAGGGGTCGAAGCAAATAACATATATCAAGAGTTCACAATTCTATATAAGTATACACGTTAAACAAACTTAGATTTGTTTCTCGAACTTCTCAGCTACAAAACGGGTATGCATTTGAGAGTGTGCACATTTTCAGGATTCATAGATAATGTTCAAAACCTAAATACAACATCACACCATCAACCACCCAAAAGAGATTCAGAATGAATGTTTTTTGTTTGTGTAACTAAAACACAAGAAGATACAGTTTAACCACACAAGAGAATGGCCAAACCATCAAAATCCTAAAAAGACCAAAATCAAATTTCATCTCTAGCTGTCCCAAAATTTAGTAGTAAATTTCACCCCATTCACAAAGGCCCATTCGACAAAACAAACTATCTACTAATAAGTCATGAAATAACTTTTATAACTTACATAATTATGAACACCAGCAAGAAAACATTAGGAATCCATTTGGATAGCTATTGATTTCAAATTAATGGATTTCATATATTATTCATTGAGAATAGCTCCGATTTTGAATTGTAGTATTTTTCTTTTTACAACTTGGTATTCGATCCAATGGGGGCCGCTATTTCATAAAAATAAAAAATAAAAATCGAACAACCACTTTCTGCATATATTTCAAAGATTAGGTTTGTCTCCGGTTCTCCCCCGTCCATAGCCCATCGATTGGGGCCTCCAGTCCTCCCCCTTCCATACCCTATCGACCAGGGGCAGGGACTACATAGGTAATGTTATTGTTATTGTTTTGTTGTTGGATTCGATCCCATGGGCCAGGGACCAATACCATCCCATCATATACAAGCAAACAAACAATTAAAGCCAGGACAAACCTCGTATGGACTGACCCAACCCAGGTACGAGCCCAACACGGGAATTGATCGGTGTTCTAAAAGTAGGACGACTAGTCCCCGCCTAGGCACTAGGCGCTGGTCCAATGCCTAGATTAGACGACTGACTAATCGGCATCTAGTCCTCCCTAGGCGCTAGAGGGGCAACTAGTCGGCGCCCATTTTCTGCCCAACTAGCGATTTCTAGAACATTGGAATTGATTTTATTTTATTTTTATCAGCAACACAAGTTTTATTAAACACTTGACAAAGGGTACTGAACATTGGAATTGATAGCACACATGTGGAATCAAACTCGGACCAAAGGCTAAATATTGGTTTGTAGTTGTAGATCCATAATGGTTCTTATGAAATAAACCTCTTCAACTTCCAAGCCATCTTCCACTTCCTAGTTTCTTTTTTCTTTTTTTCGAATTAAATTTCACATGTAACCACCAAATTGAGCATAACATTAGACAGAATAATAAAACGACCACGAGATCACAAATGAGCAACGAATTGGGTTAAACGAACGTCGCAAAAAGTGATGGGTGAGTCGTTAAAAAGCGATTACCTGAGTTTGGAGGGAGAGGAATATGAGTGGAGAAAACGTGAAGCGATCGCCCTCATCATCTGGTTTTCTTTTGGGTTTCGGTGGAATGAGATTTTGGTAAGGTATACGAATGGAATGAGCGAAAATCTCAACTGGGTTTCCTTTCGATTGTAATCTCTCTCTCTCTCTCTCTCTCTCTCTCTCTCTCTCTCTCTCTCTCTGGGCTACCGGGACTTCAGGCCTATGCCACCGCCTTGTGGGGAGGGGAGAAGAAGAGTGTATTCTAAAACTCGTGGCCAAAATGTGGACAAGCAAAATGTAGCAATACGTGGCCCAATTTTTTAAGCTTTACCTTTTCCATATTAATCACATTAAACTCCCTCAACTATGAATCTATGATGTTAGAGATAACGTCAATGTAAAATCACAATTTACCCTCTTGCCTGTTAATCATTGTTGACCAACTATGTTCTTTTCTCCTTAATCTTCACCCATAATCGCCCTAAACCCACCACATCGAAAACAAAATCCAATCGCCACATTCCGATGAAAATTATTTTAACCCAAATCACTTGATCGTTTGCAATTTCTCCTCAACTGACCAATACAGTTAGGTTCTTTTGTTCTTTCCTTAGACTCTTTATTTTTGGGTTGTTTTGTTTCTTCCTCAAACTGCTTTTGTTTTTGAGAAAAGTTAATTTCGTCATAAAATCTTGTTTATTACATCATGCTTTGTTCACATGACAAATTCCAAAAAAATGGTAATGTTTTGCTATCAGAAGGAGTTTGTTGTAATCAGAGGAATACTTTAAGGAGATTAAGGCTCTGTTTGGAACTTAGAGAAAAGAAAGAAAAATAAAAGAATTTTCCTTCCTATAGTTTGGCTAGAAGAGAAAGAGTGAAGAAAATAAAAAATTTAAGTGTAATGAATAGTAACTTTTCCCTCCTATTTTCCTCCCATTTTCCTTCCCTTTTCTTTTCCTTTCCTCAAGTTCCAAACAGAGCCTAAGTGTTGAGCTTTAAACATTAGAGTGGTTAAGTGAAAAATAGTCACAGTTAATGGTGTTTAGTGTAATTTACCCTTTTAATTATTTATTTATTTTTTTCATTCCTTAAATCTAATCTAATCTATTCTAGTAGACTTGGAGAGAGTGGGATGAATATTTACGGAAATCAAACATTGCTCATGTGCATGAGAGTATAAAAGAGAGACATCAACTGCACTTCACTCGCTTGCTTTTAAATTTTGATTTAGGTGACTAAAAAGATATAAGGACAATCATAACAATCCTCACAAGATGTATTTTATGAGGGCTAGGGCGATTTTTCTAGGATAAAAAGGTTATTTTTAAGAGCAATGTTAAGAACACAAATTTAAAATACAATTCCAACCACACAAGTTGTTGTTTTAAGTTGTATAATTTATATTAATGCAATTTCAATGACGCCATGAGGTTTTTCATGATATATACCCAATTCACGTACGATAAATGATAATAATTTTTTGTGTGTTTTCAATTTCCATTTCATGGAAACCACAATCAACAACCATTCAACCGAAACAAGATTGAACCAACCGACAAATTCACCCTTTTGATAATTAAATGTAATAAAAAAATTATAAACTCACTTATCTAAAATGATTATGTTTTATCCATTGGAAAAGTTGTTTTGATCCAAACGGATACCATTCTTCAATAGGCTTTGTTTTTTTTTTTTACTCGTTCAAAAAATGTTTTGGCCAAAAAAGATAAATTTATTTATTGGGAGTCAAAAAATTGAGAATTTAAAACTTTTTATTATTAATATCAGAAAGGGTAAGTTGTCAATGTGAGGAGTCACTTTTGCTTGTTTTTATGACATGTTGAGTCGAATAGTTGTCACCTTTTTCGGGAAATATGACATTGAAATCAAATCCTCATTTCTCTCGCAAGAGAAATGGGTATTTGTGAAATCCTCGGGGGTGTCAGCGAAATTTACCTTTCAATGGGGAGGCTTCCGTCCCGTGTGGTTTGGTCCAGTTCTGTGCTGTGCTGTCTCGGCCAATTGTGGGCCTTTTTTAGGGTCAAAAAATGATCGAAATTGTTAACCTTTTAAAGCTGTCAAAAATATTGGCCAAGCCAAAAAATCACGTTAATGGAGGATCGTTTTCCAATTTGAAATGCATTAATCTTGTAAAAAAAAAAAAGATTTGCAACCCTTACCACATTTTTCTGAAACTTAATTCATTTTGAAAAAATATCAAACGATATTCGATCAACATGACTTTTAATGTAACCCAATGTTCTTAACGATATTTAAAAAGTAAACGATTTCGATCATTGTTTTGAGCCCGAAAAGAGCCAACAATTGGCCGAGACTGGACAGGTTTGGACTACACCTACACTGGACGGGAGCCAAGCTTCAATGGAATCAAATCCAAAGCTTCTTTCCCAAGTCCCAAGAACGCTTCTGCCACACCATTACTACGGTTAACTTTACCAATGGAAGACAAACAACAAAAATGATACTCACACAACAATCCAAACACAACAACTTACACAACCTCTCACATCCATATGGGCTCCACACACACTACTATGTGTGGGTCCCACATATATGTGAGAGGTTGTGTAAGTTGTTGTGTTTGGATCGTTGTGTGAGTAGCATTGTCCGACAAACAATACCCTCACACTTAGCACCGCAGTATATCTTTTTTCTGCACGTATAGAAAGAATCGATGCAGAGCCTTTAGGCGTCCGGGAATAGCTCCACAATCATCTCTCTTCATACTGTATAAAGATTCGCAATTGAGGAATAGCTCAATAATCATCTTCATATGAAGATTCGCAATTGAAGCTTTTCCAGAGGTAACTTCGCCTTGTTCTTTTACGAATTTTGAGAATTTTTTTTACTCTATACACGGTTCTCAATATGTTTCTTTATTCATTACTGTAAATCAAAATTTTATTCTCAAAACCAAACTAAGTGACATAACTAACATCTGAACATCATACTACTCGTGGTCTGGGTTTTCTAACATTTTTTCTTTTGGTTATAACCATTTAGCCGTATGGATATCAGTGCTAGAATCTTAAAATTCCCAGATTTTTTTTGGGTTTAGATCAAGTGCAGTACCTGTTCTTATCAGTTTACTTTTATCCGTGATTTGGGTTTTTGTAGGTTGATTCCCATTTGTGATATTGGTGACCCATTTTGAATATCCAGGAGTTGGGTTTAGCTCCATCATCGTATTTATACAATTTAAAGATCCCAATTGAAGCTGTTTCATAGGTAGTATACCAGATTTTAAAATTTCTCAGAATTTTTAGGCTAAGATCAAGTGTAATACCTGTTTTCATCAGTTTATTTTTTATCCGAGATTTGGTTTTTGTAGATTGATTAATACCCATTAGGAATATTTGTGTTTAATCTACCCAATTGGAATGTCCAGGAGTTGGATATAGGTCAATCATCATCTTCATACAATCTAAAGATTCGCAATTGAAGGTACTTCCAAGGTAGTATAACTAACACCATGCTACTGATGGTTTCAATTTTTATTTTTTTATTGTTTGGTAATAACGCTTTATCCGTAGGGGTTTGCAGGGTAATGGATACTAGCACTAGCTTTCTAAATTTCTCGGATTTTTTTAAGTGTAGCATCTGTTCATGTCAGTTTAATTTCTATCAGCGATTTTGTTTGTAGATTGATGCCCATTTGTAATGTTTTGTGTGTAATCTACCCTTTTGAGATATTTAGGAGTTTGGTATAGCTCCATCATCATCTTCATACATCTAAAGATTCGCAATTAAAGTGGTTTCAGAGGTAGTGTAACTAATATCACACTACTCATGATTTCAATTTTTTATTATAGTAAGCCTTTAAGAATAAGAATTGCATACCAGCACTAGCTTGATAAGTTTATTGCCTTTTTGGCTAAGATCCAGTGTGGTGTCTGTTCTTATCATTTTGATTTATATGCGTGATTTGCGTGATTTGGTCTGTGTAGATTGATATCCGTTTGTATTGTTTAAGTGTAACCTACCCATTTGAAATATTTAGAAGTTGGGTATAGCCGCATCATCTGCTTCATACATATGAAGATTCGCAATTGAAGTTGTTTTGGAGGTAGTATAACTAACAACACACTATTGACGATTTTAATTTCCTTTTTTGTTTGTTTGATATTTATAGTCCTTTTTCAATGGGGATTCGTAGGTAATGCATATAAGCACTGGCTTTTTCTAATTTCTCACCCTTTTGGCTAATATCAAGTAGGGTGTCTGTTTTTGTCAGTTTGATTTCTGTACGTGATTGGTTTGACTAGATTGATACCCATTTGCATGAGATAATAGTACGTGTATTGATTCCTTTTGGGAGAAGATTAGTTTGTTTTCTCAGCTGCTTTTAGTCCGTTCTATTGTTTTTGTGATTTTGATGAAATCTATCTCCCGCAAGGCATCTTTATCGCCTGATTTCTATATTGTGCACATGCGCACAGAGGGAGCACTTGTCGACCATCAAAGCTAGTATTTTTTCGCACCTCCAAAGAGTTCTTTTTTCTTTTTCCTGCAATTTTGCAAATATAGACTTTTTGTATGTTTATACACGGGATGTTTGGTGGTGCATAGTTGTATTTCCAGATTGAACTTGAGTTGTCTAATCAGGAAAAGTTCTGAAAATCAATTAAGAAGTGAAATCAATATTAGGAGCCGTTTGGGTAGAAGTGGATTTCAAATTAACGGATTTTGACCTTATTAATCAATGTGAGTCACTCAAACTTAGATTTGACAGTTGGCATAGGATTTCTGCATTGACTTCGTGACTCGTGAGCTTTATCATGAAGGATTGAAGTAAATATTTAAGAGCAATGGTGTGAGATCCTTCATTGGGGATTGTAGCAGTACAAGGTTCCTACAAAATATGTATCTTCTATCTCTAATCCATCTTCCACTCTAGTTTCACTTCCCACTTATGATTAAACTCCCTACATTTTTAATTATAATGAACACAAAATCCCTTCACTTGAAATACAACTCTATCCAAAATGATCCTTAGTGTTTTCAGACATGATTGGCGAGGGGCGTGGAGGGCTTGAGTGTTCAATTTCCCAATTAAGTATTCATATAACTCTTTTTAAGTCTGTCTGCATAAGATTTTCTTCCTCGAAGTACATATCCAACTCCAATTTTTTAATCAATTTGGCAATTTCTATCTTAAATTTTGTTTTCTTCTTATAATTGAAGGTGTTGTTTCATCTGGTCTTAAACCTACTTGAGAGGAGGCCTTGATTTTTCCAGACTCTGTTTTCTTGCATATTCATTAGTGCTCTTCCTCTTCTAAAGCAGGGAAGGTGATCAGCATACAGCAGGATGGTGAACTCTGAGGAGACCAAAAGAAGAGTAGCATTCGTGTTAATTGATGGCTTGGGTGATGTGTCACTGCCGAGGTTTGGTTATAAGACCCCTCTAGAAGTAGCCAAAGTACCCAATTTGGATGCTATTGCTTCTGCTGGAGTTAATGGTCTTATGGACCCTGTTGAAGCAGGCCTGGCATGTGGAAGTGACACAGCACACCTTTCTCTATTAGGCTATGACCCAAGAATTTATTATCGAGGTAGAGGTTCATTTGAATCAATGGGAGCTGGATTGGCTATGTCACCTGGTGATATTGCTTTCAAAGTGTGTACTTGTTTTGTCCTTCTTACAATTAGTCCTTAGTGTATAAAGTTTCTCCTCGTGACCTGCTTTGTTTATATAGTATCATTCTCTTAAATTGATAGTTGTGATCCTTGATCTGGATTTTCGGCATTGTGGTGCGAAGGCATTTTTAACATAACTTTGCATATCATGGCTAAAACTCAGACACAAGAGCTTATCTTTGTACTTTAAAGCTCTATTATCTGATGGTTCTGGTATTTCATGCAATTATGCCATTTCACTTTGCAAGTCGCAGCACCCTTAGGAGTTATTTTTGGCAGAAACTCTTATAGAACATTGAGAAGATAGTGGCTTTGAGATTTGTACTCTAGTGCCTAATACTATTGAGCTTTCTATTTTTTCGACATTGATGTTCTATTTTATTGGCCACACTAGTCTAGGCCGTATTACTCTGTTGCCTTACATACACAATGGTGATGGCTTGTATGTTTCGAGTTGATTTGTGCAGCGAAGGCTCTTTTTATATGCCCGTATGGTTTTATTTATTCTTGTTGATACATGAATTTTTCATTTCTGTCTTTTTCCATGTCGTGGACTTTATTAGTTGTTGGTCTTCCCATTAATGTTTCACATTTCCAGTCAAATTTTGCAACCTTGGATGCGGAAACTGGGATTGTCATCAGTAGGAGGGCTGATCGTCACTTTGAAGAAGAAGGGCCTATCCTGTGCGCAGCATTGGATGGAATGAAGTTGCCATCATTTCCTGAGTATGAAGTTAGAGTCAGGTGAAGATGCTTTACATGAAATTTCACCAATTTCCTAATGGTCATTTCATGAAAGGGTCCTTTATGACCTTAGAATTACCATTGCTTTCAGCATCTTGAAAAGTCAATTAGATCGAGGTTTACTAGCATTGGTTGTCATTATCTGCTAATGAGTTTTATCTCCGAGACTCAAGTTTGAAAACCTTCATACACTAGATCTCAACTGTAATATTCGTGGTTTTTGATCGCCATGAATTTTATGGTGTAAAATTTCTTATATAAAGTTTGAAAAGTTAACATGGAAGACATATCTTACAGGTATGCGACAGAGCATAGGTGCGGAGTGGTCGTGAAAGGACCAAACTTGAGTGGAAATATATCAGGAACGGACCCATTGAAAGATAATCGCTTACTCTTACAAGCTGAAGCACTAGATGGTACCGACGAGGCAAAGCACACGGCTTCAGTTGTTAATGAATTATCCAAGGAGATGTCTCGGATTTTGGCTTCTCATCCTTTAAATGCTAAACGGGCAGCAGAAGGAAAGAACATTGCCAATGTTGTCCTCTTACGAGGTTGTGGTATACGAATTGAGGTTTGTTCTCTCTCTCTCTCTCTCACTCCTATCAGGAAGGAATAATGCGTACTAGTCTATAAATTTTCTTCTTTTTTTTTGGTTCTTTCGGTGGGGGGTTGGGGATCGGTGAGGAGGCAATAAATGTGGTTATGAGAAGAGCAAGGCTAGGAAAAGTTTAGGCGACCCAATGCTACTATTTTTGGGGTTTATAATAATTTCTGGAGTCGGTTTAGACACATCTTGCCATCAAAAAGGGGGTTAATTTCTCAAAAAATGGTTATAAGTTTAGGAACAGCACTGTGTGGCCATTGGAAACACTGGATTTTCATTTTAAGTCCATAATATTCTCAGAACAGTAATATGGTGCTCAAACTTTCATTTCTTCAGATTTATTTGAACAAGAAAAATGTTTTAGTTGGATTCCAAACATGGATCGTCAACCTCCAAGCTAGAGATGTTCCGTATTAATGTAGCCTTACAAGATAGGATACGAATTTGTTTCTGGAGCATGCAGTGAATGTTTGTGTCTAGTCATTTCCATTTGTAGAGTTTGAATGATCTTCATCTGTACATATTTGTATGTTTCATTTCTGCCTCATAATTTATTAATCACAGGTTCCTCCATTTGCCGAGAAACATGGGTTGTGGCCATGCATGGTAGCTCCTACTAAAATAATAGCGGGCTTGGGCTTATCGCTCGGAATTGACATCCTGGAAGCTCCAGGAGCGACAGGAGACTATCGGACACTCTTGACTTCTAAAGCAACTGCAATTGCTTGGGCACTCTCAGCTCCTCTCCAGTCTTGCCCCCATGTTTTTGTACCAGGGGAGGATGAACATAAACCAGGCCGATCAGATGGCTACGATTTTGGGTTCCTTCACATTAAGGTGCTAACTTACTGAGTTTCTTATTAATTTTGCATATGTGGGGGTGCAAAGAAACAACAAAACAGAACTTGTTTCTAATTTTCAGAATGAAAATATAATTGGACAAAAATCTGCTTTCTTTTTGGTTGAAGCTTCCACGATTAGTTTGGCAGATCGTCTGTTAGAAAACTTTTGGTTCAATATTTTGGAAACTTACTACTGTATTCTCTTTCAACGATTTTCAGAAAGAAAGAAAGAAAAAAAAAAAAAGATCTCTTTTTTCAGAAGACATAAAAGAATGATCTGAAATCCACAAAAAAACCATATTAGCTAAAAGTTGAATAAAAATGGAAGGCTATGTGTGTTTATATTCAAAATAGTTCCTGACAAATAGTTTATGTTCATTAAGCATATGCTTGTTGATACACGAGTAACGACTTGCCACAAAATGAAGCCATTTGTCATAGAAGCATAATTCTTGACCATCTTAGTCGAAACTTTTGTGGCATATGTGCGATAATTGAAAACTATTGAAAACGGAAAGTTGATGTTTTCAGAATAATTGGTTGTCTGCATTAATATTTATGGATCCTTTCTTCCCAGCTAATGTTTGCAAAAGATGATATGTTTTTGGCCCTATGGGGGTATAATTAGTTGTGCTCTAGAGTTTCCACCATATCGTGAGGTTAAATTGATCAATTCTTTGCTTTGCAGGCAATAGATGATGCAGGTCATGATAAAGCAAGTGTTTTCAAAGTCAAGGGGTTGGAGGCCGTTGACCGAGCCATAGGGCAGCTGGCCAGGCTTCTTTTGGAGGCCGAATCAACTGGGAATTTCGAATATTTCCTGTGTGTCACAGGAGACCACTCTACTCCGGTCGAATATGGCGACCACAGCTTTGAACCTGTTCCATTTACATTGTGCCGATTAAAGGACTTTGTGTGTGCAGTTGGTGGTGAGTCCATTGTTATGGAAGTTTCTCCTGAGCCATTTCCTCTTCCCACAGTAGAAGCTGGTGAAGATTTAGCTGATAATATGTCGTTGGGGGAAGCAAAAAGATGTGGGCAGCTTCAAGCTTTTTGTGGTGATTCAGTTTGTGAATTCAATGAGATAGCAGCCGCAAGAGGATGTCTTGGGCGTTTTCCTGGTGGTGAGATGATGGGAATTATAAAGACATTTCTGAAGCTTAAACAATGAATTTCTCGCTTTGGACTTCACAGGTTGGTGTTGGGTTCCGTGATCCGGTCCTACATAGGAAGATTCCCAGTAGGGTGTATTTAGACGAAACAAATAACTATGATCTGTTGATTTGGATCATCCAATTTCGGGGGCGTTCAGGACATTTTAACAGAATATATGTTCTATATTTGAAATGAGTTGAACTATAGCTGATTTGCAGGTATTTTGATTGATTTATTTATTTCATAGATGTTTTAGGCTGGGTTTATAATCTTTTGCTTCTGGCCACATGGATGGATTTTGAGTTGCTTATAAGAAGTTGGTACTCGGGAGTTGTACCGCTAGTATGCTGCTCTAGATTATTATTTCTACCTTACATTTGGGTTCACTGTATGCCAACTACAAGTCTACAACATTTTAATATTTCCAAGTACCATAGTTATTCATCTTTTTTGAGTTACCCTTTGTTTTGAGTTCAAATTCATCTGTAGTCCAGCATACATAGGAGCGTTCACATATGTGCATGCATCAATCTAGACACATTACCAGAACCTTTTAAAAAAGAAAAAAAGAGAAGACACATTTCTAGAAGTGCTCGTATGTGATGACAAATATCCTGTTATGGAGTTTATAACGATGTCATCGTGTGAAAGGGTATGGAAACTACTACACAATGTCTACGAGTTTCGGTGAAGTAACGAGGTAATTCAAAACCCACTGCTGCATGACATTTTCTCTGTATTTATAGTGCCTAAACATGCATTTAAAAGAAAGTGGAAGATGAGATAAGGAGTTGCTTTTCTGTCTGTCTCTTTTCTTAGTTGCTTTACTTTATGTCATTTGCAAGAGTTAGTGTTGTATGTCCTTCCTCAGTTCAGTGGATTGACCATTTTCTGCTTTTACTTTTTATTTTTCTTTGGTTTTTTTTTTCTTTTTCACTTTTTTTTTCCTTTTTCATTCTTCTTTACTTATTTATTATTGACTACAATCTGCTTATGTGGACATTCCTTCATCACATCAGACACCAATTATTAGAGATGGCCCACCTTTTTATCTGCGCACACAAGGAAACAGTCAGATCAACTTTGATAATGCAATTGTTCTCATCACATACTTAACCTTTCCTGTCACTCTGAGAGATATGTATGCAACGAGGCCTCTATCACTTTACCGGAATTTCCCAACTGCTCGTTCAGCGCCACCACCAGGGGCTCCGTATTCAGGTTATTTAGTTGTTACAGATGAAGAAGCAGAAGCACAAGTAAGATTTTGTTGTCGTCTATGCAAGAACAAGAG
The DNA here is from genome assembly GCA_025642025.1 of Rhododendron ferrugineum. Lineage (NCBI taxonomy): Eukaryota > Viridiplantae > Streptophyta > Magnoliopsida > Ericales > Ericaceae > Rhododendron > Rhododendron ferrugineum. Next base: position 5,467,107 of record JAOTQK010000002.1, read on the forward strand.
AATCACATACCTACCATTTCCGCAAGACAAGATTTTGAAGGTTGTTCACTCATCTGACTATGAAAATGCATCTGTTACAAAGGTTTGGTTCATCCCAGTTCTTGATCAGCCCCTCTCATCGTACCGGTACTATGTCATCAAAGCCGAAGGCAAGCATAAGGGGTACCCTCTCTCTTAATCTTTAAACTTTTATTATTACCCGACATTGAACTCCAGAACGCTCTGTTTGGATAGATGTGGATGTCAAATGAAGGGATTTTACCTGTCTAATGAAAGTTGCTCGAATTGAGATTTGCTAGCTTACATATGTTGTTGACAATTAATTTGGTAGCAACCAACAAACCAATAGAACAAGGGTTAGTGCAAGGGGATCAGAGCAGAGGAGTTCCTTTGGGAGCTTTATCGTGGTGGATCTGAAGTTATTTGAAATCCTTCATGTTTGAGATTGTAGCTGTACAAGGATGCCAATAGAATACGCCGTTCAAAGAAGAGAGGATGCCAATAAAATCTCTCTTCTGCATCTAATCCATCTTTTTTCTAGTTTCATAAGTCATCTATAGCTAAACTTTGTGTAGTAATGTCAACATTCAATGTAGAATCCCGACATTAAAATCTACATCTATGATCTATCCAAACTGAGCCTAAATGTAAATTGGCCTTGTAATTCTTGTATTGAATAGATGTATGGTTGAAACTAGGGTAGCAACTTTTGCAGGCTAGCATTTACATGTTCAAGAGAGGATGATATTGCTGGATGTTGCTTTAGGGATGTCATAGCAGATGTAAAACCAATACCTTTCAATCACAGGGACATATACCAACAAGTTGAGATTCATCACCACTTCAATGGCACTTTCTACGCGATCTCTGTAGCTGGTGACGGTTTTCCTCCAAAATTCCTAAGAAGAAGAGGATGGCGAGTTTATACCACCAGTTTTTCATTGCACGTAAGAGAAACTCAAGGCCTCAACACCTCTCTCCGGTTACAACTTCCCCCATTCGATTTTTCAATATACTACAAGTGTTCCCCTCTTCTTGTTGTCGCAAGATGGTACTGCCCATTTGTGTTTGTGAAGGAGGAAGCTAAAGTAGACTACCAAGTTAGAAGATCTTTGTTGTATGAGATGACACTTCAGCAATGGTGGGAAGAGATCTATTCGTGCGAAAATGAAAGAAACGAAGGTAATACCGTGACTGTGAATAAAAGGGTGCAAACAGAAGCGGTTCTAGTCTATGGCATTGAAGCCACGAAAGACGACGGGCATTTTCATGATGATGGGTTTGTTTGGTTTAGAGTCAATTATCATCCTTTTTGGAGGAGAGGGGTGGGTGTGGGTTTGAGTTCGGCGGTTGTCGAGAAGATGAGATGGGTGGAGGAGAGAAGAGGGTGGCGGTATGGTGGAGGAGAGAGAGAGGTGAGAGTTGAGAGGGTGGAGGAGTTGAGAAGTGGGAGGCAGTGGAAGAGGTTTGGTTGTTATGTGCTTGTGGAGAGTTTTGTTTTGAAGAGAATTGATGGGCTTGTGTTGCTAAGCTGTAAATTTAGGCACTGCCACAGGGTTCAAAGCAAATGGGAGTGAGGATTTCTATTTACCAAGGCCCTCTGGTTGGCCATTCTGCTGTTGTGTAAAGTATATGACAAATTCAAGAAACACAATTTGCTGCAAATGAGATAAAGGATATATAGCTAATTGGTTGATTGACAAATTCAAGAAACACAATTTGCTGCAAATGAGATAAAGGATATATAGCTAATTGGTTGATTGCGAGCATCTCCAACGGGCTAGGCAAATGATCCATGCCTGCAATTTTAACTAGCAGAAGTCCCAATTTGTGTCCTCTATAGGCTAGCCATTTTGGTTAGGCATTTTACCTTTTTTGGTATTTTGACTAGATACGCGTTGCTAGTCATGTGAGGCTAGACAAATTTTGTTAAGCAATCAAAAGTACCACTTAATCAATCAGCTCAACAAATATGGGTTGATCTATATTTTTGTGTACTTCAACTAAGCAAAATGGCTAGTAGTTTTGGAGCATGTACATAAAAAACTGACTAAGCAAATAAAAATTGGAATTTGATTTTGGCACTCCACTTTCAACTATTGGCACTCCACTTTTTTTTTTTTTTTTTGAAATTACCAAATTACTCTTTATAGTGAATGAACAATGAACACTAACAAAATAAATGGTAATTGGTTATTTCACATAGAACAAAGACAAAATGTAGAGTGACAATGGCTAAATGTGGTGTGCTAAAATCACTTTATTAGAAATTATATGTTTGACCGGGTAAAATAGCTACTGGTAATGTTGAACATGCTCAAGTGCACAGTGACACTCTATGAATGATAATTGAGTGAAATTTTATTTTAGAATTTAGAGTTATTATGAGCATCTCTAATTCTTAGTACTTTATAAACCAAAATCTAAGTCTCATAACTCATTTCAGTCTTTAATCCTAACTTATATCGAATTGAGTCTTACTACAATTTTTACTTATAACTATGTCACTATTGAATAATTTAGTAAATTTATGCTTATTTTGAATTACTTGTTAGAGTGCTCCATTTTTACTCAAACTCGAGTAAAGGCTAGAGATGTACTAACCAGCCAGTGCCACATCAGTGTACTATGTATAAGTATTGTGCAAAACATTGTACTACTCCTTTCGTCCCATATTGCTTGTCAGTGTTTTTATTTTGGAAGGTATGAACTTGTTGGTTTGAAAAGTTAAAGGAAAAAGTGTGTGAATTTTCACAAAACTATCCATTTCTTAAATTAAAAATAGGTTTTGATGGAGATAACAAAGGGTAATAGTAGAGGTGACAAATTGAACCACCCGTAGAAAAATCGAAAATCCTATGGGGAACAACAGCTTTTCTACCGATGGAGTATTGACGTGCTTGCAGGGCCCACTCCGGGTCCTATATTGACGATCCGAGTTGTTTAATAATTTTTAAAAAAAATGAGTGGACCCCATGAAAAATAAGCTCTATTCAATATGTGAATGATTGAGTTAATTTTTTACGAACCCACTTCGATTTCTTTTTAAATTATTGAATGGTTCGGATCGTCCGTGCGGGATCCAGAGTGTGCCCCGCAAGCCCATCGGTACTCCATCGATAAAAACGCTATCAGTCCCCATAGAGGAGTCCCTGAAAAATAGACCCAAACTGGGCTTGTTTGATAACCTAAATTCAGCACTTAAAACTGAATCAATTAAGTAATAAGTGATTCAGTAGATTTGATAACTACATTTTATATTGCTTAACAAATTAAGTACCACTTAAAATATAGACTAAAAAATTGAAAAAAATTAAGTAGTTTTGAGCTACTTAATTCTGACTGAATTTTTGTGTACTTACATTTAACCATCATACCACAACCACTCCCACCAACACC
>JAOTQK010000002.1:5470605-5490022 GCA_025642025.1 Rhododendron ferrugineum
TCAGTACTTAATATATTTATCAAACAACTTTTCAGCTTAAAAATTTCAGCATTCAGCTTTCAGTACTTAATTTTTCAATTTTCAGTTTCAGTTTTCAGTTTTATTAAACAGCCCATAACTCATTTATTAATTGGATTAAAAAACTTCCAAACCTATGTGGCTATGTGACCCATTTATTAATTTGGTTTCAATGGAATCTCAATTGGATCCCAACAAGAACCTAACCCACCATGGAAAAATAGTACTCCCTTCCTTCGTTCCTAAATAAATGTAAATTAATTTTTTCTTTTAATTTATACATTTTTCATAATTTTCAAAATTTTATCTAATAGAATTAATTGAGATTTATTAAATAAGATTTATATTATATATAAAAAATAATATATTTTAAAAGATATAAATGATTTTTTAAAATGTCCAAATAAACATGGACATTTATTTGAGGGAAATGCACTCTTTTTTTTTTGTTAACGCAATCACTCTCCTATAAGTGTAATTTTACACAAGAATTATATTTACAGAGCAGTGGCGTTAACAAAAAAAAAAGAAGGCCGCGGCAAAATCAGCAGGGTCATTTGATTAGGGAAATAGAAAACCCTCGTGAATGTAGATCAGTCGACCACAAATAAACCCTTTCATCTCTCTCTCGTCCGTACCTATCTCGTACCTATCTCGCAGACTGAATCGACTTCTCCCTCTCTCTCTCTCTCTCTCTCTCTCTCTCTCTCTCTTGTTCGTCTCTAATTTCAGGTAAGGATCAATGGAAGCTTCTTTGATTTTATATATGTATTTCGTATATCTGTTAAGAGCTCGATGAAAACTTCTTTGATTATGTATGTATTTCGTTCATCTTCTTCTCGCCGGACCGGCCTCTTCTTTGTTTGTTTGTTTTTTATTTTATTTGGAATGGTCCCGAGATAAGTTATGCGGCAGCCCTAAATTACTAATCGATCAGAATCTGAACTGCACCAAATTCTAATCTTGTAAATCGCACAACGCTCCGCCTATGATAAGAACACGTATTCTTCTTCTTCTTCTTCTTCTTCTTCTTCTTCTTCTTTGTGAGTGAATCCATTTCTTTTTAGTTAGGGTGTTGAGATGGTGGGTTTCTAGGTTTCTGCCCACTTCTCTTACACATCCTATTAGGTTTGCATTTTTTGTATTTCCTCTTTGATGTTTGGAAACTTATTTGTTCATTGGTTAAACAACTTCAAAGCAATCTATTGGAGATTTGTTTTGAGTGAAAATAGAGAGAAGAAAAAACAAATAGATTGTGGGTTTCCTTTTTTGGATGTAATTTGAAGAAAAGATTGTGAATAGTAGTTTCTCTAGGGAGGAAGAATTGTTGATATTGGCGTGATTGACATTGTAGTTACAATTTTGTTTAGATTCGAACTACTTTTTCTCGATCATGGTTCAATTGCTCTCTCTCTCTCTCTCTCTCTCTCTCCACATCTTTTGCAAGGATGAATGGTTCTGTTGTTGCTCAACTTTTTCCTGCTTATTTGGCACGCACATGCCTCATAATTCACTAGGAGGCAAAAGGTCTGTGTCTAAAGTTAAATTTTGAAAGTTGAAACCTTGCAACCTGATTATGCTTCAAGTAAGATATCTGCTCAACTTGATTTTTTCAACTATTGCTGCTTGGGTTGTAATTAGGAACTTCGTATGGGAAGCAAAGGTAGAATGCCACCTCCTCATTTAAGACATCCTCTTCCTGGTCCTGGCATGGTTCGTTCTGATGCATTTGGTCCTGGAATGCGCCCACCACCTGGTGCTTTTCCTCCTTTTGACATGTTACCTCCCCCAGAAGTCATGGAACAGAAGCTTCATGCACAACACGGAGAGATGCAGAAGCTCGCAGCTGAAAACCAGAGACTTGCCGCTACCCATGGAACATTGAGACAAGAACTTGCTGCTGCACAGAATGAGTTGCAGATACTGCATGCTCAGATAGGAGCTGTGAAGTCTGAGAGAGAACAGCAAATGAGGGGGCTCTTGGATAAAATTTCAAAGATGCAAGCCGAACTTCAAGCATCCGAACCTGTTAAGTCGGAGCTGCAGCAGGCACGAGCAGATGCACAGAGCTTAGTTGTTGCGAGGCAGGAACTTATTTCTAAGGCGCAGAAATTGAATCAAGATCTTCAGAGGGCCCACATGGATGTGCAGCAGATTCCAGCTTTGATGTCAGAACTCGAGAGCCTCAGACAGGAGTATCAGAACTGCAGGTACTTTTGACTTATTTGTTTATGGATGTCGGAGAAACCGTACGGATAAAAGGTAGTAATTGAATGATGTGTTGTTATGGGGGGGAGGGGAAGGAAGGTGTCCCCTCTTCTTGTGTGGTTGCCAAGAGAGAAGGGATGATAATCTGTAATTCCTTTTGTTTAAGAAAGGAAAAGAGGCGTATAATGCTCATTCACTGTTATATCCATAAGGACAACATTGTAACTTATCTGGGTACAGGGTACTCTCTCCTATTCACTACTTCTCCTTCCCTTATTAAAAAGCTGCGGTCATGTTAGTCCGTTCACGTTGATTGTTTTCCTTTCAATAGCTTATGGAAAAAAAATCTAGTGGATCTGTGAATGTGCAATAACTATATTTTCCCTCCTAATGCTCCCCTTGAATCATAATGGATAGTAAGGGTTGTGACTTCTTATGACTTAAAGTTATAGAAAGTGGCGGCTCCACTGTTTTTGTTGCATGAGGTCAATAGGTCATCCTGTAAAGTTTTTCAACTCAATGCAATTTTTCCCATGCATGGACAGCTGCATGTTTCTATCTCAAGATTTGTATGCTTTGAGATACTCACTATGTTGTATGGCTGTCAATTTATTGAGACATAGTGGCAAGAATATATTTGGGGCATAGAGGATCTCATGCCCTTCCTAAAACATCCTGTGTCTTTTTATATGTGGATTTTCTATGAGGATGTAGATCTCTGTTTACAAAGTATTAACGTTGCCCCAAGCCCCCAACCCAGCTTATAAAATGATGGATATTTAGAGTAATAAGAGCGAGCTGATTTTAAAAGCTCGCCAGTTTTTTTATGAAGTTCTTTCTCCATTCTCTTGGAATTTTCATCTCGTTCTAGATGTTAAGCTCCAGTTTTTGAGGTGCCTTGACCTTTTATCATTTTGCCAATTCAGGGTTACCTATGACTCTGAAAGGAAGTTATACGGTGATCATCTTGAATCCCTTAAGGTGATGGAGAAGAATTATATGACCATGGCTGGAGAGGTTGAAAAGCTTCGAGCAGAGTTAACAAATACTGCTAACATTGTTGAGAAACGAACTGGTAATTTTTGTATTGTTAATATGATAATGTGCCTTTTATTGTCAGGACTTTTGTTTTCTCATACTTAATTGGAATTTTGTTGGGACATATTGTTTTGTATGCAGGTGGGTCTTATGGGAGCACTGGCTACAACGAGAATGAGGTTTCTGGGCATTACCCTGTAGGACAAAACACCTATGATGGCTATGGTGTTCCTCAGGTTTGAGATCTTATTCATGCTGGTTTGGTTGAAAAATGTAGTGCAACATGCATATTTTAGTTAAAGGAAATCCAAGAGAAATTTGAGTTTCATCTTACATCTGTGCAATGCAAAATATGATGGAAAAGATATACGACAATCTTAATTTGCTTGAACAGGCTTCTGAGAAAGATTTTGTGCATTAACACACTTTGATGTCAACTTGGGCTTTCTTTATGGCTGCTCTTTGTTAACTGAATATGACAACATTTTCATCATGAAATAAGGTTGATTTTCTGTGTGTTAAATGTGGAAGAACCTGGTACAGCTGATTTCCATGTTTCTCACTTTTAAGTACCAGCCATTCACGTTATTCTCGAATGCCTTATATGGATTTAGTTACTTGAAGGAATCTACATAATGCCATAATGGTGATATGAACATTTTGATATGCTTGTTTCTTAATTTTGATATGCAAGTGTTTCCTAATTTTAATCTTTCATCAAGATTAAGGCCTTATTAGTCATTACAATGCAAAACTTGTTTGGATATCAAATTTTTTTTTTTTATCCATTTGTGTATTGCCTGAGACTCTTTCTGTCCCATTTTGATAAGTCCCCTGCGAAAAGAGTGCATTTTGCTCATCAAAAAATGAAGTACTTCCGTTCATATTTTTTCCCGAATTTTTTCGCACTAAACTAAAGAACTATTCGAGATCTTTAATTTGGTGCGAAGAAACTCAATAAATCATGTACAAAAGTACTTAGTTTTTTATTTGAAAATTGCACATTTTTTCGTTGGGGACTATCATTTTGGGACAGAGGGAGTATATTCTTCAGTGTGAACTCTGTTCTTGAGACTGGAAACATTAATTGGATGCATGCTTCGAAGTTTGTTTCTTTCATCATGTATGGAAATGAAACCAGGTCGGTAAATTCTAGAAATGGCATGAACGTGTGACTAGCACTCCACAATGCTCTCCAGTTGTCATGCTTTTTTTTTTCCCTATAGCTTTATGAGAGCTACACTGTAGTCTAGCGCCTTGAGTTTTGCATGGTACGTATTATTTGGCATGGTTCTGGAAACTTGTGTTCCAAAATGTAAAATTTGTATGCTGCTGTTAGATTTTTCACGATCCAAAGCTATTATTAGAATAGTTTTGCTGTGTCTACAATTATGAGAATTAACAGTTTGAGCGGAAGTCATCATGTTTATAAAGGGCATTCAGTTGTATCATGTCTTAGCTGAGGTCCACCCACTAGGGAACTGTGAAATGACCTTTTTTCCCCAGGCACTACGAATCTGTGAATCTCTGTTTTCCGAGTTAACCTTTGTGGACTTAATTTTTGGTCATGAAAATAGAATTGCAGCCTCAAATAATACTTGCATTTTGCATAACAGGGACGTGCTTCTGTCCCTGGTAGTGAAACTACTGTTGCCAAGGCTGGTGATGCTCCTGCTCTTTCTGGTGCTCAATCCAGACCCACTCCCCCAAGAGCTAGTTATGATTCACTCAAGGGGCCTACCTATGATCCACCAAAAGGGGCCAGCTATGATGCGCAGAGAGGGGCCAATTATGAAACTCAACAAGGACCCGGTTACGATCCACAAAGAGGACTCAGTTATGATGGACGGAGTGGGCCCAACTATGACGGACAGAGAGGATACAGCTATGATGCACAGAGAGCAGCTGGTTATGATGCGATGAGAGCTGCCGCCGGCTATGATCCACAAGGAGGCTTTGGCGGTTATGATTTGCAGAGGGGACCCGGTTATGATACACAAATGCAAAGAGGATCTGGTTATGACACAGCCAGAAGTGGTGGGTATGATAATGCAGCTAGAGGTGGTGTTAACCCTCAAGGGCAGGTGGCGCCTCCTAACAATGTGCCTTATGGGTATGATGCCAGAAGTGTTGGGTATGATGCACCTAGGGGTGCTGTTAACCCACAAGGGCATGTGGCGGCACCTCCTAACAACGCGCCTTATGGGTCTACAACGCCGCCTAATCGAGTTGTGGGTGGTGGGTATGAGGCTGCACCACCACCACCACCTCGAGGCGGAAACCCTGTACATAGATGAGCTTTTGAGATGTTGGTGTCTCGGTGTTGGTCTCGTCTGACAATTTCTTTGCTATAGTTTCAATCACATTAAAGCTCCTGCAATTGCTTTTTATTTCTTCAGCCAACTCCTTATGCAGAAGCTCTTGTTGAGTATGTCGAAGTATATGATTTAACCGTGAAGGTCGTGAGGGTTACCAAAATGGAGCTGCATTTGGGTAAAAAATTCTGCAATGTCAGAGGCCACTGCATGTATCATTACTCTTTTCTATAATATGGCTTCCAGGCTGAAACCAGGACAGGATTGTTGGTCGCAAATGTCTGTTTTATGCAATTTTATTATTTTATCTTTAGCTCGTCATGTGCCCGACTCAGATTTTGTACCGACGGCTACATGGTTAGTATGGAAAAGCAGATTCAAGATCAGCAGGTCAAGTTCTGGATACAGTGGATAGGCAGTTGTAATGTAATGGGGTTTGACGATGGACGGAGAGACAATAGTTTACCAGGAAACTGTCGCCGTATAGGAAAATTTCTCTCTCATAAATTCAGTTCCTAGAACGAGATGAAACTTGAAAGCCCTTGTGAAACTTTGCAGATCGAAAAGAAACTTCACGATTGTGTTTCCCAGATGTTTCGGAACGAAAACTCTGCTACGGATGCTATATGTAAGTGCCCCGTAAGGTTATCAATCTCGAATCGGCCACTATCGTAACATACCGCTATTAAAACGGGACACATAACTTGGTGATCTTTTACTGTTTAAAGTACTGGGTGGTTACAATCAATACTAGGTGTACTGGGTTGTTTCGGTCATATTACGAAATCTTAACGGGGGTAAAAATATAGTCGTACTTCGACATCTTGACCCGAGTTCATTTTCCCCTTGATTTTCAACAATAAAGATCATCCTATTGTACTTAAACAAACAAAAAACGACCACTAGAACAACATAAACAAAATACAAGAAATTCAGCCGGGAAACCAATTTTTTTCCCTTCAAGTGACAGAATACCAAAGGTTTCCCCAAGAATACACTGTTTATTAGTACTAGTATCTTTTGAGTTTTGGGATAGTACATAAGGAGTTAGAATAGGGAAATGATTTTTACCACACCCTTTTTTGATAACGCCACACCTTGCGAGTGTATTTTTGGGGATAGTACATAAGGAGTTAGAATAGGGAAATGATTTTACCACACCTTTTTTTGATAACGCCACACCCTGCAAGTGTATTTTTGGTGCAAAAATACACTCGCAAGGTGTGGCGTTATCAAAAAAGGGTGTGACAAAATTACTAGCCTTAGAATATCATACTGTACCTTTCTATACTTTCTGTTTATTTGTTTCCTTTGTTGAAATTGTACCTTTTTATATTATGTTTTTTTAATCCAACAGACTTGTAGCCCAGCAGTTATTTCTTGGTCCTCCCAAAAGAGAGGTCAGGGTTCGAGTCTCGCCAGAGGAGTTTGTGGTGAAGGGTTATAGTCAGATTCTGAACACCTATAGACTAACCTACTACTAGCTTTTATTCAACGTTTTGGTCCTTTCGGATTCTTCGCAAGTAATCAAGTGAAAATATATCTCCCAGTTTTTTTGATTTGCTTTTTCCTTAATCTTTTTCTCTTCCTTCACATTTTTGGAAAAAAAAAATTACGAACCAGAAAACAAAAATGGGCCGGGAAATGATGTGTTTTGATAATTAATACCCCGCCAAGGACATTTTCAGTATTAACAAATGTTCTCAGTATGTCTTTGGCGGGTATTAATTATCAAAATACGTCATGAGCCGTCATTTTCCCAAATGGGCCTGCTTCTACAGCCCATAATTCGACCCGACTCACGAAACCGTTTTGTAATTGGGGCTTTCGTCAGCCACACATTTCAAAAAATTTCACTTTCCCGGCAGATCTCAACACCTTCGCCATGGCACTCCATTCCAAAGGTTCTCTCTCTCTCTCTCTCTCTCTCCACACAAACGCATAAAACAGTAATCCTATACCCACTGGAAGAATGCGACGATATTAGGGCTCATAAAACAGTCTCTCTCTCAAAACTAGGGCTTCATTCGAATCCTCATCATAAATCTCAGCTTTTATACGAATACGTACTCTTTACTTTATCAAAGTCGAGGTTTCTGACGTATTTATCTATCAGGTTCAGCGCACTTTCCAATTCAAGGCATGGAATCGGTTGTCGCCTCCGTGAGCGGGTACCACGGCACGGAGCGGTTCAAGCTCATCAAGCTGATATCTCAATCCGGTGCAAGCTACGTCGGGGCTATGAATCGTTCCACGACTCACTTGGTGAGTTTCATATTTTGCAATCATTTAAATTTATTTACTGTTTTAGTACCTTAAAATGTGCATTTTATTTGTGGGCGTCTCCGGTTCTTTACTCGAAATTATACGGTATATGAGCCCAAGGGTTAGTTCGCTTGGTTGGTGGGTTCGATTATTGGGGTCAGGCCGCAACAAAGGAATTTCCTAATCATGGCATGGATAGCCTGCCTTTGACAGGACCAAAGAGGGGATTAGTTGAGGTGCACATAAACTGGCCCTGACACCCCTCACCGTCTAACAAAAAATTTAAGATATTTTTTTTTTTAACAGTTTATGAGTTTAGGTATCAGGCTATTTCCAGTCCTTTACTCAAAGTTTTGACTATATTTGGGTAAAATTTCATACGAAGCTTGTTTTGATATGAAGTACATGTTGAGAAATTGGCCAAACTAACAAACACTCAATGCACGAAGAACAGTCAAGAAAAAGAAATAAGGAACACAAGACACATTGAGATTGCTAAGTGGTTCCAGTATGTATTGAAAGAAGAATATAGTACAAGTTGCATCGGCTGCTGCATGTAGAAAGTATTTATAAACTAGGGTTTACTTCATCAGCTTTTTTTTTTGAATGGCAAAAGAAAGTTTCCATTAACCATAAAGATGCCAATATGGAAACAGTACAATAGGAAAAGGAAGAGCTTCGAGGAGTATTATACTCTCCTAGTGCTGCAACTCGCATAACTTAACCTACCCCTCAGCCCCTCGATTTTACTTCGTCAGCTACCGTGATGCCCCTGTTAGGTCGAACCCTGAATAGTCTGCGAAGTGCAAAATAGACCGACTCAAGCTTCACGAATCCAACAGTACACTGATGGGAAAACCTAGATTTAAGTGAAAAAGTTCGAGTAGAAGTATAATTAATGACAGAACAATAAATTAAACAGCTACAAATTAGAATTTAAACTCTTGATAGAGAAATGAGTCACCCTTTATCACAGTAGAAGAATGCAGGAAACACATTTTGGTGTGAGATTGAGTAAATAACTTAAAAGGGTTTTTGGACATTTCTTACTCACACTTAACTTTGGGTCTAGTGTTTCCAAGTTATTGTATGCTGTTTTTGTGAAGGACTGTTTATTTTGCGAATTGAATGATCAGGTGTGTTGGAGATTTGAAGGAAAGAAATATGATCTTGCTAAGCAGTTCAATATGTCCATAGTTAACCACAGATGGGTCGAAGAATGCATACGACGGGGAAGACGCGTTCCTGAGCAGCCTTATTTATTTCAGAGGTGAGATTAATTTAGTATTCTGTATTCCTTGATGTGTTTGGCACATTAGTTTTGTTTAGGGAATTGGATGGATGTTTCTATCTTTGGGAACGTTTCTGTCTCTTCATCTTAATTTAAACTTCAAATACCAGATTTTGATCATTGCAACTGTAGAAATAATTTACCACGCCATCATTGTTGCTTCTAGAGTTTTTTGTGTTTTAAATGATGCTTAATTAACAATTGGCCTTACAATCAAAGCTTATAGTTGTTACTTTTGTATTTTCTGCAGCGGGCAAGAAGTTGGGCCCTTAAAGTTGGAAATGCCTCTTGTTACAGAGAAGGCGAGTCTCTTGCTGCCTCGTCAAACTGGTGCTCAGAAAGACTGCGAAAGACCTGCTACGGATATTGAACATGGAATGGCTTGCCATCTCTTTGGTACTCATTCTCGCTTGTCAAGTGAGGTAACTGTCCAATCCTTTTGCCTTTGTTACTCTGTATATTTTTCCTTCCATACGTTATTTTGGCTGGTGCCTGGTAGATTTAAAGTGTGCTTTGTTAAGTGCTGATTATTTCAAAGGACCCGCTAGGTATTGAGCCTTGATTCCTTTTGATTGTATTCAATTACAGAGTTTGTTTCCTGAGTTGGGTACAAGCAAAGATACATCTCATAGATTAAATAAGAAAACACTTAAAAAAAGTTCGAGGCATGGTTCAAGCAGCAGATGGTATGAGGAGCCTCCTATATCCATGTTCTTTGGAAAAGAGGTAATGGATTGTTACTTTTTTCTGTAATTTTCCCGTATGGTGGGAAGTTTTGCTCTTTCATTAGTAGCTCTATAGAAGACATAGCTTGCCACTTTGTGCTGAACTGTATTTCAAGAGAAAATTCTTTTCATTTGTTGTTTCTGGACTAGAATGAAGAACCAAGTTCGCCTTCCTCTATGCTATTGGCGAGACATGAAAGGACAAGCACTAGTTCAACTGAACCTCGTCGCAAAGGGCGGAGGCTGGTGAAAAAGAATATTATGGATTTTTTCCCTTCAGATTCTGAGCAAGTTAGGGACCCACTTAGGGTTCGCCAACAACAAAATGATCTTACAACTCCATCTAGGCTTGCAGATGCTATGAGGGATAAGAAGAGGTTGAGAAATAGACATGAAGGACCTGAAGATGTCGAGGAAGTGGATGATTTGAATGATGCTCGAACTTTTACAGATTCAGATTTACATAATGAGGATGCACCAGCTATTGTGGAAAGAACTTTTCAAGACCCGTGTTCTTATAGCAACGGCAACTCAAATGGGAATGCACATACAGCCAGATTGTCTGCTTCAGCAGATCTGTCTTGTGTTATATGTTGGACAGATTTCAGTTCAACTAGGGGCGTTTTGCCATGTGGGCATCGGTTCTGTTTCTCATGCATCCAGAGCTGGGCTGACCTTATGGTATGCTCTTTCTTTATTCTCTTATTTTGCTGTATCTTAAGATATGTAGTTTCTCATCTTTCATTTGTGTGCTCATTGGAATTTCACACTGGAAAAGAACAGAATATGATGGTTTCTTGTTAAGTTTTATTATCTACTTCTCTATGTTGAAACATTGTTGATTTTCTTATTAAAATAGCCCAGTATACATTTTTGTTGACAGTAATCGTTAATGGGAGTTCAAATCAATTTTACAAATTAAATTTTCTGGCTTGGCTATTTCCAATGCAGAATTTACCTTTTATATTCGAATCTATACCACTTCTACCATGTATTTTAGTTGGTATTGTTTCTGCAGGCTTCAAGGAGAAAGATTTCAACTTGTCCCTTGTGCAAGGCTGGCTTTGTGAGCATCACAAAGGTGGATGCCACCGCCTCATCTGATCAGAAAATATACTCGCAAACGATGCCATATGATCCTTCAGGAATGGATATTTTCATTCTTCCTGACGGTGACACACCATCTTTTGGACTCCAGGTTGGTGCCCATGATTTTTGTTTGTGATACCTTGCTTTTCCTCCTATCTGTTTCTCCTTCCTACAAGTCACATGATTTTCCGGGTTTTTTTAATGCAACATCAGTGGTGAAGAGGTACTAGTGCATCTTTGGATTGTGCCATATCATATCATTAAAAAAAATCTGAACAGCAGTCATATCATTAAATTTAAGTGTGATATGTGGAGAAATTAGATGAATCCTGAATTTCAGCTCCTTGGAGTTGTTTCCATTAGTCTTTGTTTAATCAGCTTCATCTAGGGCACTGTGATTTAGAAAAATCTTGACGACGATGTCTTTTCTAGCATCTTCAACTTAAGATCCTTTCTGATTTCTGGTCCCCTCATAGCAGATGGGAAAAAAATCTTGGTAACTTTGCCCCACCTTCGGAAGGGGTTTTCACACAATGTCTTCACTTTTTATTTCCCTTAATTTCTCTTTAGTATTGCTTTTTAACCACTGTCTTTTATTGGACATTGTTAGTTGTCGAATTTCTCTTTCCAAGTTCGGTCAACTGGATGTATGAAATTCATTTAGCCCATTCTACTTGATGACTCTTGTTATTTCTTTGTTTTACCTTTTGGAATTACACAGCCCTCGTCAATGCCAGTTTGTAGTGAATGCTGCTGTCGGGAACCTGAGGATCTTCTCGTTCAATGTCATCTCTGCCAAATTCGTTGCATCCACTCCTACTGTCTGGATCCTCCTTTGTTTCCATGGACATGTATTCACTGTAAGGATCTTCAAATGCTTTACCATCACATTTATTAGTGAGCTTTTCCAGAATTGAGGTATGTATTGTATCTCCATATGTCGAAACGGTGTTAACATGTATTTTTCATTTGCATTTCAAATGATTCTGTCTGGATTTGATCTGTACTTCCTATATATCTATGAAATGCAACTTGTTACTATATTTTCACTTTGATTTATTTCAGTGGAGAAAACTGATTTATTTAAGGCTCGACTTGGTTTGGTTTGGATTTGACTGCTGAAATATTTATTAGTCTTGACATGATCCTTTCGGCATTTCTGCAACACCTAGTCTGGAATTAGTACAAAATTGACATTTCTATGATTTGTACGAGGGGTTTTAAATAGCGGTAGCAGTAGTGTTGTAGCGGTGGCGAGAGTATCGAATGATACGTAGCAGAAATCGGGTGTAGCGGTTGTGAATTTTGTAAAATGACTTTTTATGCCGTAGCACTTGAAACGGCTGTAGTGGCTATGAAGCGGGCAAAAAATTGGATTCATGTAACGGGATTCTGCCGATAGGGATATAAATTTTTTATAGCACCAATATAACTGGGTGTAGTGATATTGGAGGACCAAAAAATCCGCTACGTAAGGATATTTAAATCCTTGCTTTGTACCCATCATAACTTTGGTAATGTATACGTATATGAGCTGTGCCACCTTAAGATTTGCCTTTATTGGTTGGTGTCCCACAAGTTTTGGCACTGGTATATGGACTGTAAAACGTGGAACTTTCTGTTGAGAAAAGCAAAAATTCCATTTTGTTCAAAAAGCCAAATCCATGTCCAAACAATAACCACTGAAACATCCATCCATAGCCACTTGTGTCTTTATCGCTTTTAAGCATTTCCTGGATCCAAGTTGTACAACCTTTTCATTCTCTTTTTCTTCTCTCCTTGTCCTTTTCTTTTTAAAATGTCTACAAATACAATTGCGTCTAGAATTGCTCGATAAATTTGGAAATCCTGTAATGCAGCCCGTGCGGACTGCCCTACAGGGGTTATAGGGCGGCCGATTCAATCGTTCATTTTGACGCTGAGCTCATATTGATCTGAGCTGTCTATTGCTCGGATTAAAATCCTAGCTGCCCATTACCAAAATGGACGGTCGGATCAGCCGCCCTACAGCCCTGTATGGCAGCCTACCCTTATAAAGTTGAGAAAATTTTGTAATAGGTACAGATAATAGTATCGTAGTATATGGTTTCATTTCCTAATTCAAAATTTCTTTCGATTAGATTTGAAATACTATCAAATATTCTCTCTTTCCTTGCATTTTATCTCAGGTTCTTGTTTTGATAACTTCGCACTGTATGGATTAATGAATCAATCAATCTACGAAATTATTATCATAATATCGTTAAATATGAAAGAGAGGCAACAAGGTATATAAAAAGGCTATGATTTGTGCAACCAACTTCATTAGATGAAGGATTATGTTGTCTCTTCCACTTTTATACGTAATAGCCAAAATCTTCAGTAGATGCAGAAATGATATAGGTACCGACGGCCCCTTAGGGAAATCGTACCGACGGCTGTGTCGGGCCGTCTCCGGCCACCGGACAGCCGATCCGAGCCGTCCAAAAATTCTAAAATAAAAAACCGAGAGGGCCCAACGCGGGAATCAACGGCATCCGATGTGTGTAGGGTGCTTGATTTAAACACCCTATTTTCAGGTATATATGTATAATTTTTTTTTAGAATTTTTGGACGACTCGGATCGGCCGTCCGGTGGCCGGAGACGGCCCGGCGCGGCCGTCGGTACAATTTCCCTAAGGTTTTGGTCGGTACTCATAGCAGTACTCATT
This sequence comes from Rhododendron ferrugineum, assembly GCA_025642025.1. Taxonomy (NCBI): domain Eukaryota; kingdom Viridiplantae; phylum Streptophyta; class Magnoliopsida; order Ericales; family Ericaceae; genus Rhododendron; species Rhododendron ferrugineum. Next base: position 5,484,245 of record JAOTQK010000002.1, read on the forward strand.
CAATGGTCTTTGAATTACATACCGTACCGTACCGGTCAGTATTGTTCAAACCTGGTATCTTACACCTCTAATACCAGCCAGTACCGGACTACTTTTAAATTTATTTCATGCTTCCATTACCGGAAAATACTGGACTTTTTTTTTTTAATAAATATGTATGTTATACTAATAAATTTTTTTATGTAAGAAAATAACACTAATAGCGATAAATCCGAAATAGTATCTGGAATTTCACCGGTACTGTACTAATAGGAAAACCTGGTACTCTAGCTAGTATGATATTCAAAACATTGGAATCACCATGATCTAGAATCTTCAGCATAAAAAAAGTACTTTAGAAAAAAGAAGGTTTTTCAAGTTCAAATATAATGAAAATGAAAAATAATTTTTTAATTTTTTTTTCACCGTTTAAAAGATCTCATTTTTTGCACCGTTTAAAAGATCTCAATGAGATCTATCAAACAAGATCTATATCGGTAGAAAAATTATTTGCGTAAACACATGATTTTTGATCTTAAAAAACCTTCTTTGTCCTAAACTTCCTTTTCCCTTAATCCAACAGCCGGAAGTACATTGGAACAGAGTACAACGTAGTTTGAGTACAAAGGATTTGAAATCGTCTTTGTGCATGAGAGAGAGAGAGAGAGAGAGAGAGAGAGAGAGAGAGAGAGAGAGAGAGAGGAGAGCATCCTTATATTGGTCGACTAGGGGAATCTATGGCGGAAATCAAAATAGTAGAAAAAAGTATGCTAGTACTGTATTTATGAAGGAAAAAAGAAATAAAGCTCAGAAAGCATAAGTTCTGCTCTTGGGGGAGTCTGCGATTTTCAGAGTCTGTTCGACGATCCGCCGAGCCTTTCTGCTCCTGATCTCCACTCTCATGCTGTCGCTCTTTTCGATCTTGTTGTAAGGCTTCTTCAGTTTCAGAGACCTCATGAGTTTGGACTTGAGATTCACCACCAGCCTTTCTAACCCCATAATCACCATATAATCTAGACCTGTCAAATTAACAGAGCAAACTCTGCATAATTAGATGGAGATGAATATTGCAAACTGAGTGAGAGAGAGAGAGAGAGAGAGAGAGAGAGCTGAAAAAAGAAACCTGAGGATTGTGGGCAAGAGAGTTGGGATTTGTGTATGGCTTTTAAGAGAGAGAGAGAGAGAGAGAGTTTGGAGAGAACCAAGTGAGGGAGATGATGTGAATGGATAACGGTTAAGGATGTCACAATGAAGAGATTGGTGGAACCTATACAGCAACCGTGCACAGACTACTTTTACGCTAGTCTCGGGTCCCGCAAAGATGATCGAAGCTGCTCATTTTGTTCAAAATACTTCGTTAAGGGTCCCTGTAAAAAATCACTTCAATCTGATATCGGAAAGGGTGTTTACGAATCATCCAACTTTGCTTCAAAATTTAGGACTTTCCCGATATCGGATTGAAGTGATTTTTTACAGGGACCCTAAACGAAGAATTTTGAACAAAATGAGCGGCTCCGATCATCTTTGCAGGACCCGAGACGGGCGTAAAAGTGGTCCGTACACGGCTGCTGTACAGCTATTATTGTGCCTGTAGCAGCGTTGTGGTTGGAAGGCAGGCCACGCAATAGTTGGGGCTTGAAAGCAAGAGCAAACCAACTTTTATAGTGGAAAATAGCAAAGACTTCATAATTAATTTCTTTCCTTAAAAAAAAAAAAACAATCTAATGTCGTTTTCAGTATCACGAGTATTAAAAACTCTTCAAGAGCGGTTCGAAAGGTTGACATATTCAGGAATCTCCGGATCTATGCTTATTTTCAAATTTCGAGGATTTCGACAATCAATCTATGCGGTGATTAAAGATGCTAGCTAAGTACTATAATGAGTAATCCTAACAATAACATTAACAATCAAATGCCCAACATTCAAGAACACTTAACATTTCTGTAGATTTAACTCTAAACTCAAGTAATCAAAAGTCTAGTCTTACATTAATCATGTAAAATCTCAAACATATATTAGTATATATCTTTAAATTAGTAAATAGAGGAGAGGTGATTTGGAAATTCAAAGTAGAGAAGCAATTACTAATTGATGATTCAATTGTTATCATATATCTAGTACAATTATGCAGAGGATAAATTAATGATAAGTTCGTATGCATAATAGTAAAAAATCCAGAGGACACATGACCCGCTTATATTTAGCTGGATGAGCCCGATAGTGTACCATATATGCATCTCATTTTGATGATCGAAACCGTTTATTTTGTCTAGATTCATTTGTTAGAAGGCTATGCATGCCAAATTAGAGCTTGATCGGATATTGACAAGTGTTTCATCTAGAAGTTTATTTTTTCTCTTGACAATTCTCTAACTAAAAATTCAAAACCTTTTGATCCAAGCTCTTATTGACATCAGATTGGGATTAGTTTTTTCGTGGTCACCTAACAACTGAATTTGGGCCATATGAATAATTCTGAGTATCGAAGTGCGATATGACATGAGCATACTCTTGCGAGGGTAAACAAAGTGAGAGTGAGCTCTCATTATGCGCATGATAATGTATTGCATATGTTCCTTAAAAAACAATACTTCTTTCCCTTATTGTGTGGTTGGCAATTATTATTCACCAATGAGAAAGAAACAAAAGGAACCATCAATATTTAAAACCAACTTGGCTTTGGCTTTGGTTCATGTCTTTTTTGTACTTTTTGAATGCAGCCACAAGCAAAAAAAATTAGTGGATCATGTGGAGGAGAGTACTCAGGAGTCAGGGGGTGTTCCAGTTTCGGGAAAAAAGAATTTTTAAAAAAGAAAGATAATTTTAAGCTCAAAAATCATGTATTTACGCAAATAATTTTTCTACCAATATGGATCTTGTTTGATAGATCTCATTGTGATCTTTTAAACAGTGCAAAAAAAATTAATTTTTTTTTTCATTTTCATTATATTTGAGCTTGAAATTACCTTGTTTTTTTAAAAAGGAAGCGGAACGGCACCTCAACAGTAGCCATTTTCTTCCTTAAATTTTGTGAGGTGTCTTTTTTGGGTAAATAAAAAAAAACACCAACACAAAATTTAAGGAAAGAAAATTTGTGTTGGTGTTGCTAAAGAGGAAATTTTTTTAACGGTGGAGCGGTGAATAGTTGTTTAAGGAGCCAATCGCGACTATTCAAATGTGTACTGGACGGTCTGGATGTTAATGAAATTTTTTCGGGCAAGAGTGAAACTTTTTTCCGGAAAAGTTTCATTAAAATCCGGACCGTCCAGAACACTTTTGAACGGTCGCGATCCGTTGCTGCTGTAAATAACTTGTTCACGACTCCGCCATGAATAAGTTTATGTCTAGTTCTGTACTAGGAAATAACCAAGAAAAAGAAAATTACTTCCTAATCAAGCGTATAATAGAGCAATTACGAAACTTTAAAAAAAAATTTTTTTTTTTGAAGTTGACTAAAATTTCAAAGCTAGAAAAAAGAGTTCAAGATTGCTAGAAAACACTTCAAGGCTATTTGGCTGAAAATGGCCTTACATCACGGCGAAGCGACCAGTCTTGTTAGTCGGGGCAATTTTCATTAGCCAATGAGTTTTCCGGACCGATCCGCCAATGCATGTCGAGCCATATGTATAGTACTTTGGACTTTGCCGCTCCGACTGATCTGCGTAACCAAATGCGATCAGGTCTGCGTCACGCGACGTCGAGCAAATGGAATTGCTAGTGAACTACGTACAACTCCAACACACCAAATTAAAAAAAAAATCTTAACATGGCAATTGACTTGTGAAGATTTATTTGTCACTTGAACGACTTGTGAAGATTTATTTGTCACTTTCCTCTTGGAAACCGCACCAAATGCCGGGATAATTGACTAGGCATTCCATTAAGATTTCTCCATAACAATCTTCATTATGTCAAATTCTAATATCGTGGGAAAGCGACTTCATGGCCAACATTGTGCAATCTTTTTTTCTTTTATATATCTCACGGTGTTTGAATCAGCTTACGAGCGTTTCGACTAATCTCTAGAGGACCAATTCCACCATGCACTAGCGGACATTTAACATCAGAGCAAAGCTCCATATAAACTCGACCTATAAGAGTTGCTATAGCACCTGAAAAACTTCAAACCCGAGACTTTCGGAGGGAGCAAACGCCTAAGTCTCAAACCTTAAACATTAAGCGGATCTCTTAAGATTAAAAAGTTAATGCGCTCTTAATGGGAAGATCAAGTGGGTTAATCCTTATTGGTCTTGCGGGTCCTTCCCAGGGCCAGCTCAAGCCGAGAAGTTTCTGGGTGCAAATTGTGTACCACGTGGCGGTACCCAACGAGCATCTGAACCGTTCCAACGTGTTTTGGATAATTCAAATCCGAACACTTTCTCTCCCCCTCAGCCCACCACTCTCTCTCCTCCTTTTCTCTCTCCAAAACAAGTTAGGACGGCTCGAATGCATTCTCGGGTACCACGTAAACTATACCCTTTTAATTTAAACCCAAAAACTTCTCAGCTCAAGCCACTTTGAGATCTAAAGCGACAAAAGGTTTTTACATTTTTTAATATTGCACGAACGCACATATTCTATTTTAGTAGAAAACTTAATTTAGCATTTTGATATGCAAATTATTAATGTACGTCAATATCGAATTTTCTATTCTTTTTTTTTTCTTTCCATAACTAAGGATTTAATAAGTATATACGCAGACAGTTTGCGAGTGAAGTTATGATTATGCTACAGTAAAAACTAGTAGCGTATATTGCAAAAAGTTGAAAATTAACTTTCAGAGTACGTAGAATTTAGAAATTTGATGCGAAAATTATCCCATACCCACTTCTAGAGGCTCTTTTTCAGTGTTAGGAACCTCCATAATCTCAATATTTGTTTTTTTTTTTTGATCCGAATCTCAATATTTGTTGATACGGAGTTTTGATGACAAGCACTACCAACAGCTTTTTAAAAGCTAATTAAAATCTCATAATCGGCTTATAAAGTTAAGTGAAAAGCGAAATGAGAGATAGTAAAGCGAAAGATAAAAAAAAGTAAAACGTTTGATTAACATGAAAAGTTCTGTATGAATCTTGCAAGAAGATAATTTTAATAACGTACTTATTCTTTTTTTTTTTGGGTAATTAATAACGTACTTATTTTTAACATACATTGTAGAATAACAAAGAGAAAATTACGGGGATAATGGGAAGTGCCATAAGAGGTGGTAGCTTTTCCTATATAAGAAATTTAGAATTTCTCGTGTGTTTGTGAATAAAAATATAAAAGCTATATAACCATGCTTAAATAGGTTGTAGAATAAGAAAGAGAAAATTACGGAAATAATGGGAAGTGTCATAAAAGCTGGTAGCTTTCTTAAGGAACTAGAATTTTCTCGTGTTTTCAGTAAAAATATAAACGCTATGTAGCCGTGCTTAAATAAGTTGTATAAGAAAATTCACATTCTATATAGCAATTCATACTATATTTATACTAAGGAGAATTCTACCGTCAGCCTACAAGGGTGACTATAGTGCTTTCCACGCGCGGTGAAAAGAGAGTGTTACATTTCCTTATTTAATGCCTCTGCCAAGCTTGTCGGCTGTTTTACCCGGTTAAAGCACAATGACCATGTTGGTCTTGTGCATTCCCCACTTCCCCCTAATTTTGACTTCCAAAATTCCAATTCACGGGAAATTTTTTCAGTGCCACAAGAGTATTATGTGGTGTCCGCTTGATGCATTCAAGTCGTCCACTGCGTTTCGGATAGCTCGAATTTGGAGAGAGAAAGTGTTGGGGTAAGAGGAGAGAGAGGA
>JAOTQK010000002.1:5511104-5526112 GCA_025642025.1 Rhododendron ferrugineum
CATGATATTAATAATCCCATCATCTAATCTCATCTCAAACAAACATACTCATTATCAATCCCTTCTCATTAACAATCCCTTCTCATTACCAATCTCAATCCTAATCTCATCTCCTTACGAATCTCATCCAACTATCCCTGTTATCAAACGGGACCTAAGGGCCTATTTGATTGGGAGGATTGAGGATGGGATTGGATTAGTAGAAAATACATGGGGCCTACCTTGTAAGGGATTGTCCCCTAATCCCATAGGTAAACAAACAGGTGGGGTGGGATTGAATTATGGTTGGGATTAAATGAGGCCAATAATCCTTCATATGGCTCACTATTATATCCCACCACCCCCTGGGCTTAATAATCCCGGGGCTAACCTACCTTCGGATAATCTTGCCACTTCGATCCAACGGCCGATATTACTATTCAAAATTTTATCCCATCCTTTATCCTCTTTCAACCAAACACAGTATAGCTAATCCCATGGTATTAACTTATCCTCTTGGGATAAAAAAACACATGGAACCCAATATTAGCTTATCCCTCATTTTCCAATCCCTCCAATCAAACAGGGCCTAAGTGTTTCATAACACAGGACTTAGTGCACATTAAGCCTCTTAATTCTTTTTTCAGAGTACCAAACCTGTGTACTTATCACACACACACAAAAACCAGTACATGAAGGCGGCTCTGCCTGCTGATTGAAAGCAAATTATTGCACGAAAAGTGTTCAACAATTTTCATGAGAATGTTGCTAAGGTTCAATCTACTGAGAGTGTACAATTTCGAAAGGGCAGTATTTCTGCCAATTCAAATCATTGTCCAAAAGAATAAAATTCAGAAGTACACATTCCATGGACTGTAGCACCGGGATCTTTATAGGGCGTAACTAAAAGGAGCCGCCAAGCATACGTAAAGATGAAAGCACAACTAATTACACTCGGGAGGAGAAACAGCAGTTGAAAGCAAAAAGGAGTCGGTGCCAACAGAGAATGTAATGTTTGTTCGACACTATGGGAACACATTGGCAGGGATGACCAGAGCCAGAACAAGGAAATTAGTACTCCATTTTACACATGAGACATGTTTCTGTACAACCAGATAATATGGAATAATAAAACATTGAAACCAGATTCAACAGCTGAAGAACCATTACACTCGCTAGAATGAAATTTTGATGAAGACCAAGATGTGGAGAGCTAAAATGTAGAGAACAAAAGCCGACCTCAGTAGCATGAGCCTCTGTTGGGTTTCATTTCGGCCACCGACGTGATAAGGCGGCCTCTGATGTGGGTCCACAATGTAACCAGAGTTGCTTCTTCCCAATCGATTCCTTGCTGTATTGGCTTCTCCCGTACTGGTTTCAAGCCTTTTCCACAGCCCATTTAACCTTTCTAGCTCCATCTCCTTCAGATGGATTTCACCAACTAGTCCCTCTGCTTGGGCCTACAATGAAGGAGCAAGGATAGAACATAAGGAGCTTCCTCTAAAAGTCAAATATAGAAATGACTTAAAATCAAGCAAACTCAAAATAGTCAAATCACACCTGCTTTGTGGCTAGTTGCTCAATTAGGCTGTGTAGCTGTTTATCCAACATTTTCTCTCTCTGAGCTGAAGGAAATTGAATCCAAGTTAGAAGTTGGACAAGCTTAGATACCTTTCTTGGTTTTATTTCAACACACAAAGTAGGAAGCTGCAGGTCAAAGTTCTCCACATCAACTTTTCTGTCTTTTCCCACAGGTAAAACTTTCCACAGATTGTCATCAGGATAAAATCAGAAAGAAAAAACAACTAACGAAGTGCTCATTACAACGATTGCAAAATAGAACGTGGGTAGAACTAAATTTTCAAAGCTGTAAAGGAAAAGAGTTCAGAAACCACACATCACACTAGTTAGCAACCTTTTTCTAGAAAGTTTATAACTTCTTGCATTATTTCATTAAGATTCTAGAACCTCATTGATTTCGTTAAGACTTATTGCAGTCATTCTTGTGTTGTTACCAATCATTATGTGACGCTTTGTGCAACCTTACTCTAAGGGTAATACCTAACGAGTTAGAAGTGGGATTCTTACACCTTTTTTTCTTCCCTCCCACAAAGTTACTATTCTAAGTTTATCATTTTCACAGACCCAAAAAGGTCCAACTCTCAGCCCTATACCCAGTGGCAGACCCACAAATTTGTATTTGTGGGGGCACATAGTAGTTACAATAGTGAAATTTTAGTTTACATATTATTTCTTGTCTTGTTTGAGTAAACTTAACTCGTATGTTTAGATTTCTTGAAATAATAAATTTTTTATGTAAAATTAAAATTATAGAAATTGGTGACTACAGGCAACTTCACTTTCTGATTAACAGAAATGCGTGCGCACAAAATGACGGTGTGAAATGTACCACTCTAAGAATTAGTTTGACAAATATCCACAAAAATGAAATTAGGAGTAATTTTATTAGAACGCGAACATAAATTTATTGGGTATGATTGAAATATACAAGGATATGAATGTAATTTTACAAGATTGAGTGGGGGCCCTGCCCCCACGGGCCCCTACCTCGGTCCGCCCCTACCTATACCCAACATTCCGACTGCCAATCAACTAGAAGCATAAAACTTTTCCTACAAATTAGTCTTAAACTTAACATCGAAAACTATGGTTGTTCTTAAACCCCGCATCCTTAGATTTCAAACTTGGCCCCTTCCCACTCGAAGACCTTAGTTACTTATTTCCTGTCTTATAACCCTAACCCTGAAAGCTTTCCACAACCAGAACCCTTCCCAATTACCACTACACGCAGCCTTAAGCCCTAGTTTCCTAATCCCCCTATACCATCCAACTCCTAACATATTAGTAACGCGTGTTGATCTAAGTGGTTGAGACACCTCCACATAGGATAAGTCATATCAAACATTAACAACTAATGCCAGCATGCTCCTAACATGCCTAGAATCCTAATCGGTTACAATATGGCCAACGGACATGTCACTGTCCAAATGAAATGCCCACAACTGTAAAAAGGTGCTTTGTTTTAATTTAGTTTAAAGACCACAAACGAAGAAGATCACAGAAAGGTGGTTGCGGCAGTAGCAGAATGGGAACTAGAGAGCACAACATCTTTGTATGGACATTTCCTTGACATTTTTGTCCTCCAATGTTCTGATATTTCCGATTAAAAAAGTACATACGCAACCCACCCACATCCCCTATTGACATTGATGCTCCATGCCAAAAAAAGATTGCCTTGTTGCTTATTATTATAAAGTGGAAGTTCAAACCAGTTATACATATGAAGAAGCGGATAATGTAAAATACCAGGAGAAGGCTGCTTCAGTGCATTCTCTTGGACTTGCGCCCATTTTTTCTCCAAGTCCTGAACTATCACTTCCATTGAACCCTAAGAAGATAAAATGGTTTCAGTAACAGCCAAAGTATTTACAAGGGAAAACTAGTAGAAATCACATAAAAAGAGCATGACCAATATGAGAAATATGCAACAGACCAGTTCTTTTTTCTTGTTCTCTAACTTGCCCAATAGATCGGATTCCGAAGCTTCTGTATCTTCTTGAGCTTTAACTGTTGAATCAACCAAGAGTTCACCAGATTGCCTGTCATCCAATGCAGCAATCGCATTGTCCAACTCCGCCTTCAGATTTTTCTCAGTTAAGTCCATTTCCTGTAAGGCAGTACTTTAATTTGCCTCAAAGGTTGGTGAGGATTGAACGGACGGCACTACTTTAAAAAGAGTTCAATGTGGAACAAAAAAAGGCCCCACACGGCCACCATCCTCATTTAGTTGGGAGTAATTCCTTGTATGGTTTAGTGACAGAATATGTCCAACTAAAAAAACCACAAAGTTAACCAAATTTGTCCACAAAGTTCTTCAAAACTGCTCTTTATGCCTGAACACATAAAATCCTCGAAGTACAATCCTGCTGACATGCTTCACTGCTTTGAAAACTATTCAGAAATCACTTACAACAAATGTATGTTCATCAACTTCTCTGTGACAAAGTAGTTCAAAGAAAACCACAAACGCAGAAAGAATCCTAGAGAGGATTATTTCTCTCTGAAGGAAATGAAAGCTAAATGAGGAAACTAGGAAAGAAATATTGGTACTTTATCTCTTACCTGCAACTTAGACTGAAGTAAATTTGCTTCTTGTAACTTCTCTTGTATTTTATTCCCACAATCGGATATAGCCTTCTCAAATGCAGCATTTTCTTCTCGCAATGTAACCTCTCTCAGTTGTGCCTGGCCCAAAAAGATCACTGCCAAAACGTTATACTTTGGTTCAAACTGAATGCTCATCCAACTACCAACTGTATGAGAAAAAAGGAAAAGGAAATCTCCAATCTTAAACAGTAGGGGCTGGTTCTAATTCAAGGCAAACATCTAGGCCCAAGAGTTAATTGTTAATCCAAAGAAATATACCAAATTAGCATCGCTTCATGTTGAGAATATAAATAATAAAGTTTCCCCTCTCTTTAACAGCTTAAGCTTTTAGATGAGCTAGTAGTTAACAACCTAATATAGTATTAGACCAGGCAATAGATCCTATGTTCGAACCTCACCGTCTACCTAATGATTAAAATTTATACGTGTTTAGCCCACTTATGGATGAGAGTTTGGCTACACATGAGGGGGAGTGTTAAGAATATTAATAATAAAGTTTCCCCTCTCTCTAACAGCTTAAGCTTTTAGATGAGTTGATAGTTAACAACCTAATACAAGCCTACTTTTAAAGGCCACAAATCTGCTTTACCAAAAACAACCCCTCAATTGAAGAATTGAACACAAGATACAGCATAGCAACATTGGAGAAACTTAAGAATTTGACGTCAAGCTTTTTAGTGCTGTTCCAACAAATGGTAAAAAATGTGAGCACTAAACCATATAAACATAAAAAACCACACCAATATCAACAGTACTACTGAATAAGAAGCTAAATTGATATTCTACTACCCATGTCAAGAAAAAAACTCCTGAATTGAAGACCATGAGTCTTGTATGTAAGAATCCTGGCAACCTATAAGTTGCCAATAAAGATCTTCAATCAAATTAAAGACCCATGTGAGCAAAAGAAATGATTTTTGCACTCCACTATTTTATAAACGCACTTTAAAATAGGTGAAAGACTATAAATAAATAAATTTTCAAAGCACACTAGAAATAAATTTTGAAGTGCATGCAAAAATCATTTCCCAGAAAGGAACTACAAATTTGGGAAACATGTAGCATTTACATTTTTTTGCATATATATACCAAAATAGGACAAATTAGATACGGAAATCCAAGAACTTTTCAATCTGCTTTGGAGGGGCATAATGAATGGGTGGGAGGTTTTTGGTAAGAATACCTGTTTGGCGGTTGGTGATGGTCGTAGAGTGAAGTTTTGGGAGCATGTTTGGTGTGGAGATGTATGTTTGAGGGAAGCTTTCCCGGATGTCTATCTCTTAGTTTGCGATAGAGATGCGAAAGTTTATGATTACCACCATGTTTAAAACGGGGTTACTGTTTGGGATATCCGCTTGCGTAGAGATGTGCGTGACCAGGAGGAGGAGGCTTTGATGTCGTTGCTCACTAGAGTGTATGGTGTACGGGGGATAGGAGGAAGGGAGGATGAGATGCGGTGGAATCTATCCTCATCTGGATCCTTTCAGGTGAAATCCTATTATCAAGCTTTATGTCGGGGGGGTAATCCTTCCTTTCCTTGGCAAGCTATTTGGAAAACCTCAGCTCCGCTTAAAGTGAGTATCTTTATTTGCTGCGCGGCTCAAGGCAAAATTCTTACTTTCGATAACTTGATTCGAAGAGGGAGAATCATGGTAAATTGATAGTGTATGTGCAAAAGGGATGTGGAGACGGTCGATCACCTCCTCCTTCATTGCCCGGTGGCTTGGGAGTTTTGGACTTTGGTGTTCTCTTGGTTTGGGATTCAATGGGTTGTTTCAAGAGTGTCATGGAACTCTTAATTGCTTGGAAAGGTGCTAGAGTGGGAAAAAGAAGGAAGCGTGTTTGGGCTATGATCTCTATTTGCTTAATGTGGGTGATTTGGCGTGAAAGGAATTCGAGATACTTTGAGGAGGTTGAAAAGCCTTTATTTAAAATTAAAAGGTTTTTGTTAAATAGCTTGTATAGTTGGGACAAGTATGATTGTTTCCCATCTCTTGGCCAATTTTCAGATTGGTTTGAGCTTTTTCAATCGAACAGGAGTGCAGGTGTATAAGGCCTTTTTGTCTCGTGGCCTTCAATTGTACATGAGCGGCATTCCCTTAATGCCTTGTTGGTAATATATTCTTTTACTTATCAAAAAAAAAAAAATTGTTCAAACTTAGCTTGTTTATGAGACAAGCTAATCTCAAACAAGCTCTAATCAAGCCAAACACGAGCTGATCTTGAGTAGCTCAAATTTTTGATACATCATAAGCCGAACAAGCCGAGTAATAGCTTGTTCGAACTTGGTTTGAGATCTTAACGAGTTTCAAAAAAATGTTCAAGCCTGACTTGTTTATGTAACAAACTAATCTTGAAACAAGCTTTTAACGAAGGAACGCGAGCTCATATTAGCTTGGTTCGTTTAGCCATCCTAATCTTAAGAAAGGGGTGCAAAAATCATTTTCCAAATTAAAACCCATAAATCTAAGGAATCACATCAATTTTTGCAGTAAAAGAAGAAACCCCAAATAAAGCACACACTTAACAACAAGAACGACTAGGGCTGCACACGAACCGAGCTTCTCGCGAGCAGCTCGTGGCTTGGCTCAGCCTGACACGACAAGCAGAGCTCGAGTTTTGGGCTTGTTTACTGAATGAGCCGAACTCGACACTAAAAACTCAGGCTCGGCTAACAAGAGCTCGGCTCATTTGTATAGGCTTGGCTTGTTTAAAGATGCTCGTTAAGTAAATTAGCCAGACTCGGCTCGTTTCTCGACGGCCAAGCTCAAGTTTTAGGCATGTTGAGTAAACGACCTCGAACACTACGAAGCTCGGATCGGCTCGTTTACACCCCTTAGAACCACAACACATATTTGAAAACCAAATTAAGGACGAAAATAAGATACACCCATATGACTATATGAGAAAAGACTGGGAATTAGTAGAGGGACCTGTTCCTTGGTGGTGGAGTGAGCGTTGAGCTGGAGGGCGAGGGCGGCGTTGGAGGCGAGGGAGTGGGCGTGGAGGTGAGGGAGGCGTTGGGAGATGTCAGGGGGAGGGAGTCTCAGCCGTAGATCTTGGATCGAACGGTTCAGGGACTTGGCTTTGAGATCTAAGCCTCGAACGTAGTGTTGCTGTTCGGGAGTGAATACGAGAGGGATTGTTGCGTTGGTGTCGTCTTCGTCGTTGCTGTGTCCGCCGGCTCCGACCACGTCTGCTGCCCAGGCTAACAGTCCGGCCATTCTCTCTTTCTCTCTCTCTCTCTCTCTGTTTGGATTTTCGGAAAAGGGGAAAAAAAAATTACTCCGTACTCAAGAAGAAAGAGGTGAAATAAAATCTGTTTGAAACTTGCGAAAAAGAAAAGAAAAAACAGTAAAGTGGTTAAAGGCCCCATTTTTCTAAAGTTTTATTTTATTTTTTAAATATTTATTTTTTATTTTACTAGATATGTCATTTTTCTATAATTTATCACCTTTAATTCACGGAACATACCCATAGAAGAAAAGTGTACGGAAATGTAAGGTTCCGACTGTGATGCTTCGAGTGATTGGGGAGCATGATGCTCCTAATAGCGAATAATATGTATCGCCATATAGCGTAGTAACTATAGTTGTAGAGGAGTAATATTGTAAGTAAGTGTAACCAAATAATATAGTAATTGTAGCCATATAGTGTGGTCATACAATATAATAAGTATAGTCATGTAACATAGTAGTAAATGGTATATATAACCAAATTCCGTGGTAGGTATTATTGTGATTTTCGACAGAAAAATCACAAAATTACATCGTTTTTAATAAAGTCATCTTACTTTTGTGGGTAGTTTTGATCGTTATGATTATTATTTTCAATTTAAGGGTCCATATTTAATGGGAGCGTCATGTTCTCATACCACTTGGGAGCGTATCAAAAGTTTGAAAATATAGGGTCTGTTTGTTTTGACGTAAAATATTTTACACAGGAAAACATTCTTGGTATAAAATGATTTTACTCAAAAATAAAATTAATATGAGTATCTATATAATATGGAACAGCGATTTTTGAATTCTCCATATTTTGGACCCTCGGATTTGTACATATTTTTTCTATAGTTGAGATTTATGGATAGTAAGACTATAAATATATTTGGAAAGAATGAATATTTGAAAGAATGATGAAAGAAAAATTAAAATTGATGTTTCATAATCTTATTGTGATTCCTTATTTTCAAAATTTTCTTACTTTCTTAACAGTTATCAGTCAAAACTAATTACCGTAATCTAGGGTAGCCTCTCCCTCAATGAATTACTCCTGGGCCACGAAGAATTACCCTTGACCGCAAAGAATTACTCGTGGCCGCAAAGAATTACTCTTGGCTGAGAATTACTTTTGGCCGCATCGAATTGCACTTGGCCGCATTGAATTGCACTTGACCGTGTCTAATGTAGAGACTCGTAAAATTTTTCTATTTTCTTTAATCGTTTAAATAAATGGAAGGTTGTATTTTGACTAGGTCATTTGTTTATTAATGTGGGAGTACGGATTTATGCCTACTGTAGTGTAATGGACGCTTGGAGAATAGTAAAATGTGAGCTTTGGTGTTGTATTGTTGTTTGGAAGTATTGGTATCAAGTTGGGCTCGATTCAGTGTCCGTTCCAAAACTTCGTCTCTCTGCCTAGCCGGTACCGGTACTGGCTGTCGCCCAGTACTGGTACCCAGTGTCCAGAGCTTGGCCAAATCGACATTTTGAAGACTCCAGTACCGATACTGCGAGTCGCCCAGTATCGGTACCATCTGTGTTTTTCTGCAGATTTTCAGCACGCTTTTTGGACACTATAAATAGACCCCTTATGTTATTTTTTTTCACTTCAAGACTTCGAACCAAGCCCTAAAATCGCCCCTCCCTTCTCTCTTCAATCTCTCACCCAAATCCTTGGATTTACACATCAAACACCACCAAATCTTCAAGATCTATGGTTAATCTTTCAAATATCAACCGGGTTTCGAGTTTCTCGTCATCGGGGGTAAGATTCATGATTTTTGGTTCTTTTTTTCTCTCTCTCCTTAAACCCTAGCTAGAATTCATACATTGATCACGTTTTTGGGTAATCTAGGTTGTAGATCTTGTGGTATTGCTTTGGAAAAACTTGTTTTTTATGGATCTTTGCTCGGTGTACTTAGAGTTTTGCTCAAAATCCACTTTGGTAGGGATTTCTTGCTCTTGTTATACATTTATGAGATGTTTGTGTACCTAGATCATGTTTTATTTCGTGCTTGAGGTTGGGTTTTGCGTTTCGGTCGAATCCGAAAGTTTCAGCCCGTTTTATGGGGTTCAGCCACCTTTAAACGGCCATAACTTCCTTGTCCGATATCCGTTTCTTGCAAACTTTATATCGAATCGAAGGTCTTGAAGTTAGCTTTCATTTGCCACCGGAATCACCTTTAAACTCTTAGTACACAGAAAGTTATGACCGTTTGAGTAGAGGTGTGTCAGTCGGTCGATGTTTGCGGCTACTCCTAAGGTTATATTCGTTCCGTGTTATGACTCCCTACATGATTAGAATATGTTTAAGTCACTCTTGAGTATGGTTGCTAGTGCCCTAATGGCTCGTTGTTCGATCTCGTCTCTTAGCACTCGTTAGAGTATAATATTAGTGTCGTTGGTTGGAAAATATACCGTTAGGTTGATTGGAGTACCGTGGGCTATAAGGGAATAAGTGGTGAACGTTACGAGTAGACGTGAGTTTGTCTAGTGATCTTATGGGTAGTATGGTGGCTCGTGTCCTCATTCTATATGATTTCCGTTAGGAATTAAGTGGGCGGGGTGTCGTAGAGTCTTTGTGGGTTCGATACGTGACGTACGGTGTCGTGATAGACTTTGATGAATAACTTGGGTTTTAAAGTATTTTATCAATGTGCAATGGGGTGTACTTATGAGTTGGTATACATGGATAATAATGTAAGGACGACTGTGTTTTTGGAAAATGATGTTTGTTTATATACGGATTGATAATGTTTTTATGTTTACGTGAGTTGTGAATTCTGAATCGAAGGTCCTGCAACGCAAGGTGTGGTAATGCGGAGATTCTAGAGGGCCCGCAATGCAAGGTGTGGTAATGCGGAAATCCAGGTGGAGAGAATTCAATGTGACGCAAGGGGTGGTAACACAGTTGAATGTCTCGCTTGATAAAGAGGATTATGATTGACTTTAGAAGTTTATGTTGACATTTGGATTATTTGTTGATTGAGATGGTGGCTATTGAAAAAGAGAATGACAGGTTGATTCTATTGAGCTTTTATCAAAGAAAGTAACTTGGTTTTGAAAAGAGGATTTTTAATAAAAATCCTCCGGTATTCTTGAGCGAATCAACGGATCCGGTATTTGGGCACAAATCAACGGACTCCGATATTCAAGCTCGAATCAACGGAGCTTGACCCGTGGTGATCTTGTATTTTCTCTAAATTGTTTTTTTTTTTGAAATTCAAAGGGGAAAGGTTTTACGAAATGAGGCTCCTTGGTGGATGGTATGAAAAGAGGAAGTGGTTTGTGGAATTTTTTTGGAATGATGTTATGTGATTGAACTATTGTTGTTATTTGTTTAATTGATATGAGTCCTAATGTTACTTCTAGTTGACGTGTGGATAGTTAGGGTTATCTCTAAGATGTCCGGAATCCCGAAGTCTAAATTTGTCAGTTCTTTTGGTAATCCCTCTTGCATATCATGTTCGCTTGTTGAGTCTCATTTGCGTTTGGCACATATTTTATCGCATTTTCATATAACTTGAGCATAGATTTTTCTACTGGGTTAGTGTAGCTCAACCTATCATTTTCAGGTAAAAAGCAAGGAAGTTGGCACGGCGTGCACCTTGTGCTAGTTGATCAAGTGTCTCGGAGGTGTAAAGGAGGAAATAAATTTACATTTGATTTGAGAGTAGTGTTCATTATGTAAACTGCAATATTATTTTAGCATTTCTATAATTTGAGGCTTCGAACCAAGATTGTAACTTGGATTCAACTCTGAAACTGGGGAAAATATGTCATTTGGGTATTTTCGATATTCAGCGATGGTTTTATTTATTGTAAATGATTATTATTTATGTTGAAAATCGAGGGCGTAACAAATTGCACTTGGCCGCATCAAATTGCACTTGGCCAAATCGAATTACTCTTGGCCGCATCGAATTACACTTGGTCGCTACGAATTACTCTTGCCCGCATCGAATTGATGCAGCCAAAAGCAATTCGATGCGGCCAAGAGTGATTCGTAGCGGCCAATTGCAATTTGATGCGGCCAAGAGTAATTCAATGCGGCCAAGTGCAATTCGATGCGGCCAAAAGTAATTCGATGAGGCCAAGAGTTATTTTTCGCGACCAGGAGTAATTCATTGTGGTCAATAGTAATTCTTCACGGCCAGGAGTAATCCTTTGCAGCAGAAGTAATTCTTCGCGGTAGGAGTAATTTTTCGTGGCCAGGAGTAAAATTTTGTGGCTAGGAGTAATTCTTTGCGGCCAATAATAATTCTTCACAGTCAGGAGTAATTCTTCGCGGCAGGAGTAATTCTTCACGCCAGGAGTAAAATTTTGCAGCCATGAGTAATTTTTTGCGGCCAATAGTAATTTTCGCCATCAAATTCTTTTTCTTTTTAACTAATAGGTAAGAGAACAAAATTGTTGTTCAATACAACTTGAGCTGTTGGTTTGGATGATTTGGAGTTTCATGATTTGTCTGGAATTGAAGATTGTAGGTTTTTTGTCGGAGGCTTTTGGGTAGACAGAGTTTTAAACTCTACTCTTTACTTGGTTATATGTAATCTTTGAACTATTTTGTTTTTTTATTTTTCTAGGTCAGTTAAAGAAACAAGTGCGATAGGGGTGTCACTTTTGAGTGAGTAGACTTTCAAAAAATTGAATTCGAGTTGGAATCCCGTATGATTATACATTTTTAATATCTCTGATACTATCCTGAATTCAAGTAATGGAATTAAACAGATTTGGTAATATTTGTTGTATTATACTATTTTATGAACTTCGTTAGATGAACTATGTTTGAAACTTATTCTTAAAATAAAAATTTCCGAGAAGTTGATTTTGTTGGGAGAAGGGATTTTTTTTCTAATTCACGATTATTTGTAATGCTCCTCTCGCATGAGGTGAGACCATACGCATATCCTAGACTCACCTCATGTGAGATGGCGTTAAAAAAAACCGTTGTGTCCATAAGAAAAAGTTTAGAAAAGTGGAATTTGATACTTCATTTAGACTATGTTTAGAAAGTATTGCGCCGTGCTTTTAGGCACGACAATTACTAGTAATATATATGCCTCAGCTCGACTCATTTGCAGATATTTTTGGCCGTTTATCTTTTTCTGTGTGAACTTACGTCTCCATCGGCGGGGGAATAAGGTTCTGGGTGATAAAGGAGAAATGATGGATATGTAATATGAGGGAAACCATTAAAAATCAAGGATTAACTAAGAAGAGGTTTGTTTGGTAGTTGAAATGAATAGATAAAAGTTGATGGATAAAGAAATAATAATGAAAATACAAAAAACGGTGGAGAGATTCGAGGGGCACGTTGATAATTTCGCCCACCCGGATAAGCTTATCCTCGGAGGTGGGGTGGATTTCGCTAAGACCCCAACAAGGGACTCAGCTTATCCTACACATAAGCTGTTCGAGTGCAAAGGAGAGAACCAAACACTAGATAATAAAAGTGGACTAGGATATCCCCCAATGGCCAAAGCCTTTATCCCGATTCAATCTCTGCCCACCAAACGGGCTATGTAATGGAGTGGCCTAAGTGCCTCGGATTCGAGTTGATGATCGTTCGGCCCATCATGCTATTTTGGCCTAATAAGTAAAATGTTTTTTTTTTTTGTCCTTCTTCAATTTTTTTCGCATTTGTTAGTATTTAGTCAATGTTTTGTGAATTATTATTCTTTATGATGAGAGGAATATAAAAAGTAAAAAAATTCGATCGAAATCCAAAATTTTTGAATAAAGACAAAAAAAAAAGTCAAAAAGTCATTTTTTTGTCTTTATTCAAAAAAGAAATTTTAAAAAATTGGGTTTTGACTATAATTTTTTACTTTTTAGATTTCTCTCGTCATGACAATAATCCACAAAAGATGACACAAACTAACAAATATGAAAAAAAAATTGAATAAGGACAAAAAAAAAGTCTGCCAAAAAATACTTTAAAATGTTTATCTGGATTTTACTATCCGCTTCCAAAAAAATTAACAGAAAAAGAAAAAGAAAATTATTTTTGAATCCAAAAGTATGGCATGATTCTTAAATTCAACTCAATAATTTTCAATTTATCAACTTAAACCCTATATTTATTGACAAGTCCTAGTGTTAAACTCTGTTATGTTAATCTACTAGTGCATGTCCGTGCCTGAAGGTATGGCTCGCCAGTTTTGTCTCTCTTATAATCTCTTGAAGGCCAACGCCCCATTCACAAAATTTCAACTACAAAAAAACAATAGCTCAAGTATATCTACCGGTTAACTTGAATCGGCATAAAACAAACTAACAGTTGTAGTGTCCATGCTTGTGGGGTACTTATAGTCAGCCATTTGAATTCACAGTATGTTGATCACGCTACCAACAACTGATCGCAATTGGTAAAAAACCACTGTTATCAAAAAAACACTTTATGGGAAAAAAATAAACTAAGCTTCAGAATGTAAAAATACATAGGTAATATCAACATCTAAAAATGTAATCTCACTTATAAAAATTGTAGACTTTCTAAGTTTCGAGCTCCAACGAACTCGGTATCTGACTCACTAGTTAGCCAATGCAACCTATAAAAAACGGATGACGCTTAAGTTCTCATCTAGTAAAAATACATAAGCAATAATGTATAAAAATATAATAAAAATTGAATATAATAGTCTTATTAGAAGTGCTTGAATTTTGGATATTATGGATTCAAAAACTTAAGGTTTAAAAAGTAGACTTTGTTGAATACGAAAAAAAGAGGGAATCTTGTGAGCCTGAGCAATTGAAAAACAAAAAACAAATTAAGTCGAAGTACAAAGGGCCAAAGGCTGTGATAATAAAATAAATAAATAAATAAAGTCTATGACAAAAAAGAAGAATGATACAAATATTACAGCAACCTCTGTTGCTGCTGAGAAATCAATGAGAGAGAAGAGAGGAGAAGAAAAGTAGAGGAGAGGGGGAGACAAATGAAATGTCAAACAGAGGAAGTAAGAGAGAAAATAAATTTCTATATTTTTTGCCACAGAAAAAGGAAAGAATCGAAAATTAAGGGAGAAAAATAATGGGTTTTCAAATTTCGAACTCAGACAAATGATAACCCATAGATGGATTGAATTTTAGCCCTCAAACCCTTTATTTAATCAGAGCCCTTCAATATGCCACGTAGGACAGTTGTGAGAGAGACATTTTGCAAAACTGTTGTGTATTGTAATATAGATGTTGCTTAATTGGAACAGAAGTGATAATTTTGCCAATAATTAGGGGTAATTCTATTTCCGCCACTTATTTTCTCAAAGTCTGTTGACACAGACAAACGAGGGACATATCGCGCACAGATTTTGTGTGGGACCCACTACGGATCCCACAAAAATAATCCAAGCCGTTCATTAAATTAAAAACATTTTTCCAAACCGCCTCGCAAAAAATCAGCTCAATCCAATACCTATAGGCCCCGTTTGATAACAGGGATAGTTGGATGGGATTCGTAAGAAGATGGGATTATGATTGAGATTGGTAATGAGAAGGGATTGTTAATGAGAAGAGATTGATAATGAGTATGTTTGTTTGTGATGAGATTAGATGATGAGATTATTAATATCATGTTTGTTTGAGATGAGATTAGATGATGGGATTGGATTGATAGAA
>JAOTQK010000002.1:5528392-5538496 GCA_025642025.1 Rhododendron ferrugineum
TATCAACATAATAAACATAGCGTGCAAGGAAGTAAAATAACTACTAAGCCTAGTCTAAAACTTGCCTAATGTTCAGGTTATCTCTAAGCACAAACTCTCTCATAGCAATGGGCATTTCCATAAAGAATACAAGGTTGACATCTTGTTCATTTCAACGTGTGTGAGTCGATTTCTAATCACTGATATTTACTCCAAGAAAATTATTTGTCGTGTGTATGCACTCTTTGTCGTGTTTTCAATCTCCAAGAAAATTATTTCCATTTTCAATTTTTCTTTGATTTCAATTTAGTTTTGAATAAAAATAGTTGTGCTTTTTATTTTTGACAAAAGTGAGAAGTTGTATTGATGAAAGCCTAACGGCGCTTACAATATAGAATTCATTAAAAAAAAATATGTGTGCTTTGCAAGTGCTATTTTGTATGTACAAATTTTTATAGGATGCATGGATTGTGAGAATATTAACCCGAATGTAAATCGCTCCAATGTAAAAAGAAAAAAATGCTTGAATGTGGAGACATTGACAATGATCGATAAAATGGAAAGGAATCAACAAAAAGGCAAAAGATTGAAGCACGCCGTGTGAGATCGTGCATCTTGCGGGAGAAGACTCTGACACCTCGAAACACCAAATAGTCTACACGTAATTGCCTGATTCATATTCATATTTTTAAAAAAGTAGGACCTTATCTATGTTAGCAATAATGATGGACTTAATTTAGAGTTGAGACAATTATATGAGATGGCGTTTTGAAATTATAAAACTTGAGAGTAGAGATAAAAATTGTCCATGTGATCATGAACTTCTTTGAAACCACAATTTTTGTTTAGAAAAATGGAAATTATTGTGTGTTTAATTATAAAAGTTGGGGGTAATCGATGAATGCATGCAATAGGGGGGAAAAAAATCGCATGATGGATATTTATTGGTTCTATTTCATGATTGTTTCTTTTTTAATAGGTGAAAAGATTGTCATGCGACCAACTCTGCAGGAAAATGTCAATCTGCGTTCAAATGTGCAAGAAGTAATTGGTGTGCCAAACTTAAATAATACACCTCTAAATGGTAATCGCCTATGAACTATATTTTTTTCCGTACATTAGTAACAATTCATTAAGTTTTTTGTATTTTCTTATCATGTTTTTTTTTTATGATAGCCTATTTGCAAGAAATCAATATGCATGGTTTCGACTAAATTCATTTCATTTTAATCTCTGGGTCATTTTTAGATTCTTGATTTCTATGTAGTGTGGGATTAGTGGGATTTTAATTACCAGTTGGGGTAATTAAATTGACGTAACCGGGTAATTATTAACGGTTCATTATGCTTTTTTTATTTGCTTATTATGTTTTCAAATACGCTCATGTATTTTGCTTTGAGTGGTTTTTTTATTTTTGAATTGCTAAATAAATCTGTGAACTGAGAGTGTTTATTTTTATTTGTTCACGTCTTTAAATCTACTCTGCATGTGCATAGCACGGACTCTATGCTAGTATGAGAGAACATAAATTGTATAAAAATAAAAAAAACAATGAAAGATATAATTAAAGCTAAAACATACTTCAGCACCAAATCAAAAGTAATGTGTCGAAATACATTATGAGATTCAATTAGAGATAGAAAAAATACCTACAATCACAAAAAAGATAACTCCAAATCAAATAACAATACGTCCATATTTTACAAAGCCTGTTGGAATCGCTTTTTGACTCATTTTGTCTTATTGGGAAAATTTATGAGCTTAGATAATAATTTTTTTTTCGATTCCTCTCGCCGAGACGAATCAATAAGTAACAAAAATTTGACGTAAAACTAACAAATACGGGAAAAATTTAAATAAAGACCAAAAAAAAAAGTCGTACTAACCTAATTTATCCAAACCCACCCTATATATTCAAAGAAGAAGTGTTTTGTAAATCACAAATGTGACTGAATCAGATTTGCCGTCCCCAAATGCTTGAGGAGCCCTGATCCATTTTTGAAAACGGATGAAAAATGAACTCTTGAGGAAGCAGTTTTCACTACTTGGAACAGTTTAACTCTAAAAACAGTTGACAGATCACGGTCGTTCATTTTTTTTGTATAAACTCAACTTTTGATGTCCGGACAAGCTGGTTTTCTGCGTAGATATATTATTTTGCGGACCCTACGAGACGGTTCGAATTTTTAAGAAAATGCGTGAAGGGGGCCCACACGGGGCCCTTGTCCAGATCAACCGGAAATAACTTTTTCTCATTTTAATTTCCAAGCCCAAAGTTTCACTCACATTGTACTCCCTCCGTCTCTCTGAAATCATCCGTGGGTGATTTCATCACTTTCGTTTCCTGAAGCATTTTTCGAGAGAGAAAGCAAACAAACGAAGAAAAAAAATTGAGAAGGAAACAAAGCATTTCGCATTCGAAAATTGAAAAACATTGACAGCATTTTCACCGAAATAACGTCTGCCGAATTCTGGTAGATCATTCTTCTTCTTTGAAACGATCAAAGAACAAATGGTACCTTAGGAATTTTTTTTTTTATCGGCAAAAAGATATATATTGATAAACTCGATAACAAAGACATCATAGAAAAAAAGCAATGAAAATTACCAATGTTGATCAACTTGGTAAAAAATGATATTCTCAAAAAGTTTCCTAAACTAAATGAGTTAATTAAGGAAATACAGTCAGCTTCTTATAAGGGCGCTCGCATTTTATTTAAAATGCAGACGTCCCCTTTTCTCCCCTTTCCCGATCAAATTTCAATGACCCGAGCCGTTCAATGTGTTCAGAACGTGATTTTAAGGATACCCTCGAGAAATCGGCAAAAAAAATGACTGGAAAGGGCTCGATCGGATCAGTTTTTGATAAAACACTATTACAGCGTTTTTATCAAAAACTGATCCGATCGAGCCCTTCCAGGTCATTGTTTTTGCCGATTTCTCACGAATTCTCTTAAAATCACGTTTTGAACACATTGAGCTGCTCGGATCATCAAAAATATTCGATCGAAAAAGGAAAGATCTGCACTTTAACACAGTGCGGACACTCTTATAAGAAGTTTTGTGTAAGGCAATATATCTTTTCGAATCACCGTGTAAGTTATTGTCTGTCAGAGAAATTATAATATTTCTTAACTAAGTATATGCAATTTACTCATTTACGTCAAAAGTCATTGCCGAAATTACCTATTCAAACAAACTCTTGAAATTAGAAATTGAACGAATAAGATTGAACACCCCTGCACATTCTGTAATTAAACCTAATAAATTGGGTATATCCTTTCCTTAACTTTTGTTAGATTTTCAAATTGGAAACGGCATAGATTTTGGTTTACAAAATTAGGATAACCAGCAAGTGGTGGACACTTGTCCACCGAACGCCTATTGGAGCCTACTCTGGGTCTCACAAAAATACAGAAAGTTATTTATAAATTTTAAAATAATATTTTATGGAATTTTGTAAAAAATCAGCTCCAACGGATATCGATAGGTATGTTTTTTAAATCCATTAGAGCTAATTTTTTACAGAGCCCCATAAAATATTATTTTAAAATTTATGAATATATTTTGGAATTTTTGTGTAGTCCGGAGTGGGCCTCAATAGACGTGCGGTGGACGGTCACCGCATTTCCATGCGGTGTACCTAGACTTTCTGCTAATCCTCACTCTTCTTTAATCTATAGTATAGAAGTATAGATATTTGAAAGGCGGATTTTGGAATTTTTGGATTCTAACTAAAAAATTATCCTAGTCTGATTTGATTTGAGAATCTGGGTTTGGTTTGCCTTTGGGACTATTAGCTTCTGTTGTTTAGCAGTTAAAGTCTACAAATTTCAATGTTTCAAACGTTGCTCAGCTGAAAAGGGCCATCTAGCGCAGGTGCCGACTAGTCGGCCGCCTAAGCACCCATGCAGTACAGGGATTAGGTGCCGGCTAGTCAGCAGCCTAATGTAGGCATTGGACCACCTCCTATCGTCTAGGCGGGGGAGTAGTCGGCCGGCTTTTGGAACACTGAAAAAGTTATCCGGTTCTATTAGAATTCAAAACCTGAAGCTATGATCAAAAATCTATTTCCACATCCATCGCAAGCACCCCATGCCTGCTATTTCCCTGTTTTCCTGAGTTGCATAGTATGTGTTATTCTGCACACGTTACTTTTCGAACGAATAAATCCAGCCCTTAAAACTTTCATTTGATTTCTGATGGACAGTAACTTGAAATGGCTTCTTTGACACATTAATTCGAGTCACGAGTCTCATGACATATTTTTCCTAACTACAGTTGGGTCTACCTGGATTATACGGATTGCAATTTTACCGGATTCTGATCCTAAGTCTGAAGCAATCCTAGATAAATACAGTTCTTGTTATCCAGTATCCGGTGAAGCTGTTTTCGGTATGCCATTTTATTTGCAGTACAGATGGGATAAGAAAGGGTGGGGAGACTTGCTCATGCTTGCCCACCCTCTTCATCTCCGGCTTCTTGCTAGTAACTCACGCGAAATTACTGTTTTGGACAATTTCAAGTACAAAGGCATTGATGGTGAGCTTGTGGGTGTTGTTGGAGATTCATGGCTACTGAAATCTGACCCTTTTTCTGTTACTTGGCATTCCATTGGAGGTGTCAAAGAAGAATCATATCCTGAAATTATTGATGCACTTGTCAAAGATGTTGGGGCTTTAGATGCAGCCTCAATATCGACAAATTCATCTTATTTTTATGGAAAACTGGTTGCAAGAGCAGCAAGGTTAGGTTTAATTGCTGAGGAGTTGTCTTATATTGATGTAATGCCAAGTATCTGGAAGTACTTAAAGAATACAATTGAGCCATGGTTAGACGGAACTTTTGGGCGGAACGGCTTCTTGTATGATGCCAAGTGGGGTGGGATTGTGACTAAACTAGGGTCTACGGATTCTTTGGCTGATTTCGGATTTGGTCTCTACAACGATCACCATTACCATTTGGGCAATTTTCTTTACGGAATTGCAGTGCTAGCAAAGATTGATCCAGCTTGGGGGAGAAAGTACAGGCCTCAAGCTTATTCACTTATGGCAGATTTTATGAACTTGGGTAGGCGTGGGAATTTATTGTATCCCCGGTTGAGGTGTTTTGATTTGTGGACATTACATTCATGGGCTTCAGGGTTAACTGAATTCGCAGATGGGAGAAATTCAGAGAGCACAAGTCAGGCTGTGAATGCTTACTATTCGGCAGCTTTGATGGGGTTGGCTTATGGGGACATCCAACTTGTTGCCATCGGATCCACACTCTCAGCAATGGAGATTCATTCGGCTCAAATGTGGTGTCACGTGAGAGAAAGAGATACTTTGTATCCACAAGATTTTACGAGAGAGAATAGGGCGGTGGGGGTTTTATGGGCTAACAAGAGGGACAGTGGTCTGTGGTTTGCTCCGGCCGAGTGGAGGGAATGCAGGCTGGGGATTCATCTGCTGCCATTGTTGCCTATTTCTGAGGTTTTGTTTTCTGAAATCAGTTTTGCGAGAGAGCTGGTGGCGTGGACGTTGCCGGCCCTGACAAGAGAGGGAGTTGGAGAAGGGTGGAAGGGGTTTTTGTATGCATTACAAGGGGTTTATGATAAAGAGGGTGCTTTGGGTAATATCAGGAACTTGAAAGGTTTTGACGACGGGAATTCGTTTACGAATCTTTTGTGGTGGATTCACAGTAGAGGTGGTGATGAAGAAGAGAGGGGTGTGAGGGGGGAGGGAAGTTCTGCTGGTTTGGTCACTACTGTCATTGAAATGGTAAGTTCTTGAGTACTGAGGGTGGCCTTGAATAAGAGGATTTGTGTATGATGCTTAGTATTTCCAAGGCCTAAACCATTCCTTCTGAGGGTGGCCTTGAATAAGAGGATTTGTGTATGATGCTTAGTATTTCCAAGGCCTAAACCTTTCCTTCTGAGAATAATTATAGGGCACTGCTATTTGCAACCACAAATTTCCTGAACGTAACTTGTTTATAATATGATACACACCTGTATATAATATGGTACACAGGCTACGTTCAGGAAATTTGTGGTTACAAATAGCAGTGCCCTAATTATATTATTTATGATTGCTTTTCTCGGCTTGTTTTAAACACGTTGTATTTGTTTGAACTGGACTTGTATATATTGTTTACATGCCTAAAAATGCTATGGATCATTTTGCGTCTATTCCGAACATGTTACTCGTTGTTGTATTTCTGCATTTCAGCTTCCAAAACAGACTCTTTTAGAGATCTGATCGTTTTGATTTTATTTTGTTTGGTTTTTCCTTCTCTTTTTTTTTTTTTTTAACTCGGTAGGTATTTTCGGTTACATCGAGAAGGATTGGTATGAGTTATGAAATGAGTACAGGTGCATAAGAATTTAGAGAAACACAATGGTATGTTCTCTTTCTCAGGTTTTCATGGTTGAGAATATCCATTCGTTCTGTTGTGGATAGCTCTTTATACATGACAAGAAATGCACGAAGCTGGTTGCTTCAGATGGCTGTTTCTTTCTTCTTTCTTTTTTTTGAAGAGCGAAGCAAAAAATTTAGGGTAAACTATAGTTAACCCCCTCTAACTAAGCCTAGCGTGCACTTTGTCCCCTCTAACTTTTTTTTTGGCACTCAACCCCCTCTAACTAACTGAAATTCAAACGGTCATAACTTCTTCGTCCGAAATCGAAAACATGCAAATTATATATCGATTTCGAGATCTTGAAGTCAGTTTTCTAATGACACCAAAATCACATCACGATTCAAAACACACAGAAAGTTATGATCAAAAGAGAAGGGCTCGCAGCTGTCACGATTCAAACGGTCATAACTTTCTGTGTGCTTTGAATTGTGATGTGATTTTGGTGTCATTAGAAAGCTGACTTCAAGACCTCGAAATCGATATAGAATTTGCATATTTTCGATTTCGGACGAAGAAGTTATGACCGTTTGAATTTCAGTTAGTCAGAGGGGGTTGAGTGCCAAAAAAAAAAGTTAGAGGGGGCAAAGTGCACGCGAGGCTTAGTTAGAGGGGGTTAACTATAGTTTACCCAAAAATTTATTGATAAGAAAATTGGCAAGAAACCAACAGAGAAAGCACCCAATGGGCCTAGCCCAGAACATCCAACGGTTTAAAAAAGCCCACAATAAACTTATTACTCAAATACAACAAATAAGCCCAAAACACCAAGATCCTAACCCAATAACTAAAAGGCATAGTCCGTAGACATTATAAGCCTAGCCAGAGACCAACTCATAGACAACATGTGTCAGCCTCAACAGCAACCCTACCCACCACCAACTGCGGCCACCCGGAGTTAGATGGGCCGCTGCCACCACCGTCTCCGGAGCCCGGGGAACAAGCCCCTGTTGATACCCCGAAGAACAGCCCGACCACCCCACAACAGGCCGCCCCACCGCAACCCACCCATAGCCTCCAACAACACCCTTCACCAGAAACGACCACCACCGTGTTTCCGCCGCCTCGCTGCCAACACCGACCACCGCAAACTTGGGCCAGCACAAAACCGCCCATCAGCATCCGACCGCACCCCAACACCATGCCGATCAGCCCAAACACCGCCGCCCAGAAGCCCAAAAAGATCCCGACCGCCGCCTTGCTGCCAAACCCCCAACTGCCACCAAAAAACCGCCGTCCAACACCACCTGCAAAAAAACAAACCCAAAAACAAAGACACGCAGTCGGATGCTGATGAGCGGTTTAGATGGCTGTATCTGGCATGAGAAATTTCATAAATTTTCTTCTTTGGTATGAGAAAAAATTCATGGTTCCAACCAACCCCAAATGTTGGCACAAATAGGCCCTTTCCGTAAAAATCTGTCAAATTGGTAACCGAAATCCCGTTAAATGCTGACTTGGTGCCTATTTCTCTCACACACTACCACCACTCCGGTAAGTCCCTCTCTCTCCCCTCTCAATTTCTCTCTCTGACCTTAACCTCAAGTCTCTCTCTTTATCCCCAGGCTGGTTCTCCTGGAACGACATCCACGACACCAAGAGGCACCACCTCTGCGAATTCTTCGACGGTTTTTCTGTTGGAGAAAATATATGGAAGAGAGGAATTTCTGGTAGAATAAAATTCAGCAACATGAACATATTTAGAAAGGAATAGAATAGCCTGCATGCGGTGGTCGAGGTACGTGATAACGCTCTCTTACGGAACGATATACCCCCTCCTGCAAGGGATTGAATGATACTTCTTTCTCAAGATACATCGATCTCTAAGTCCCCTTCTGTTCATGAACCAATAATTTTCCGACAATCAAAATGATTATACCGGAAAACAATCTTGGTGTAAAATGATTTTACACCAAGTTGGGAGCATGGTAAAAGTTTGAAAATGTAGGCTCTATTTGTTTCGACGTAAAATATTTTATACCGGAAAACAATCTTGGTGTGAAATGATTTTACTCAAATATAAAATTCAATTTTTTATTTTACAGCGTTTGGTTGGCATTTGGAAAAGATTCAATAGCAAACAACATATTGCCATTGAACCCTCACAATCTTATCAAAATTCATCACTTTGGCTACAGTAAGTAATTAGAGAGCATACATATTCATAGTATGAGTATAGTATATATGTGTAGTAAAAATATATACATGTGTATATACCTATGTATACTTGGGTATATGTATATATACCTGTGAAACAGTGATTCCCTTCAATCTTCGTCAGCCTCTAGATTGGAGGTTGCTAATCACTAAAGCGATCGTATGCGCATCCATGGGAAAATGACTTACTGGTGGAAGTTTAGAAGTAAGTTATTTTCCTCTATATGATGGAAAATATTTTACATAGGATTTATTTAACCAAACAACAGAAAATAGGTAAAACATCTTATCTTACGTTCAAACAAACAGAGACGTAGATGAAAATGTACTGGCTTTGTTTGGTTGGTAGTTTAGTTTTGGTAGTGGGTAGAGATAAAAATAGGGTAATGATTGAAAAGAGGGGTAATGATTGGAGAGAGATAGAGAGAAAAATAAAATTAATAATTGGAGATATAGGGTAATGATTGAAGAAAGATATAAGATAATAATTAAAAAACAAAACTAAAACTAAAGATAAATGACAATCGAACACAGCGACTGTTCTTAAAACTTGATTTTTTCAATTTTCTTCTCATTTTTTCTCTAAACCAAACAAGGGGAGGGGTTGTGGGGAGGAGAAAAGAGTATAGTTTTTCTTTCCTTTCTTTTTCATAGGTTCCAAACCAACCCTAATAAAATTTTATGAGAAAGTGCTGGTAAAAGATTTGTTGCTTTATTACCCCAAAAAAAAAAGATTTGTTATTTTCAATAATTAGTCTTATTTTGACTCCTCCTTTCTCTTAGACCTAGTGAGGAGGATGGTGCAAATATAGGGAGGCAATGCATGGCGATGGTAATGGGGACCGTAGATGAAAATTTATACCTTTGTTAATGAGAAACTCGGAACCAAATAGTTGAAGTGTGCACAAAACTGGATCGATATTAATTGAGGTGTGCACAAAACTGAATCGAATACCACTAACTTCTTTTATTTTTAAAAGTAAAAGCTACTTTGGAATCTACCAATTCAACTCCTCAAGTTAAAAGGACCCTTCATCCCATGGCTTTCTTGCTTCCCATACATTCTAATTACAACCCCACCTTGTGATCCTTTGCTTCATTCCTTCACATAATTCAGGTCTATACATACCTCCCCAATCCCCATCTTTCAACTCAGACCAAAACAGGGAATAAACTTCACTTCCAATTCAACCTTCTTCTCCCCTTGACATTTTTCTTCAAAAAATCCTCTCCTCCAAGCCAAGTCTCAACCAACACCCCTCTCCCTCCTGAATGTTGCCTATAAAATCCAGTCAACTTCAACCATGTCCTCCCAATATTTTTCTCCCAATCCCAACCACCTCATTCACCTTGTGCACCTCCCCTCCACTCACAACCCCACACGTGTACTTTCCCAATTAATCACAAACAATTAAACAAAACCACCTCTCCCCACCATGTTAAAGAAACTTAAAAGAAGAGTCACAACCATCATCACAAAACCATTCAAGCAAAAACCCAAAAAAACCCAACCTCAACCTCAACCTCCCCCCTCCCCTTCCCCTTCCCCTTCCCCTTCCCCTTCACCAC
>JAOTQK010000002.1:5548788-5603319 GCA_025642025.1 Rhododendron ferrugineum
CTGAACAAAGTTGATTCTTGAAAGAAGTTTAAGGAATTCTGGGTTTGTTTCGGTGACTCTGTCGATCTGTTCTTTTCCCTAGGACAAATTCATTGATCTGGGTTCTAATTAAGGGTTTATACAAGGTTGATTACATGATCTGAACAAAGTTGATTCTTGAAAGAAGTTTAAGGAATTCTGGGTTTGTTTCGGTGACTCTGTCGATCTGTTCTTTTCTCGTTCAGAATCTGGAAATTTGTGATCTGGGTTTGGCTCACATTGGAGTTTTCTCTGTTGGGTTTTGATGGTTTTTGAAAAAATTGTCATTTAGCCAGTGGAACCCTAAGTTCTTCCAAGGCAGGTTTAGAGAATTAGGATATTAGTGGTGATTGTTTAATTAGGATTTTCCTATCGGTTTCTGGAATTATACGGACAAGAATTTGTTAAGGCATTGTTGCTACATTGGATGGATAAGTTGATAGATGCACAGTTTATTAACTAGGAAAATTTCCTAGGGGAGATGGCCAAATCAAATCCTTCCCCTTCTTCTTCTAATTCCTCGGCCACTCCTCCCACAGGTTCTCAGCCCAAGGCTTCTGCCACTCCAGCTCCTTCAACCTCTTCAACCCCACCTCCTCAATCTCCTCCACCACCGGTTGCCACCTCTCCTCCTCCATCCCCACCGCTTTCACCTCCGCCAGCAGCAGCAACGCCGCCTGCTTCACCTCCACCGTCGCCTCCACCCTCTCCCCCGCCCTCTCCCCCAGCTTCCCCCCCACCCTCGCCCCCACCCTCTCCACCTCCATCACCTCCTCCTGTTGTCAGCTCACCACCCCCTCCGGTTTCATCCCCGCCGCCAGTACAAGTTTCATCTCCACCTCCCCCTGTCGCCGCTTCTCCACCTCCCTCAACCACATCCCCTTCTCCACCTTCTGCCAATTCTCCGCCTCCACCACTTGCGAAAGCACCAGTAAATTCTCCTCCGCCTCCTGCATCTGATTCTCCACCAGCACTTCAGCCCCCCAAAAGTTCTCCCTCACCGACTGTTTCCACCTCTCCTCCTCCTACCCCTTCATCTTCTTCACCAAGTCCTGTTCCTCCTGCTGCTGCCCCAAGTAATTCAACTGTTAATGGAACTAGAAGTACTGCACCCGTACCATCTGTGTCTTCGGAGGAACCAACTGCAAAAGCAACTACATCTGGTCCAAGTGATGGGGCAAATGTGAAAGCAACAAATAGCGGTGGTGGTATATCAACCGGAGGTGCTGCGGCTATTGGCATTGTTGGGTTGTTAATAGCCCTTAGTCTTGTTGTGATGGCTGTGTGGTTCGCGCGGAAACGGAAGAAACGTGTATCTGGATTGGGTGGTGTTGATGGTATGGCTTCTCCATATGCCTCTTCCCAAGGTTCAGGTAATTCTTTCATTTTTTGCATGATGTTGATCAGTAGCTATATTGACTTCTTTCTGACTACGTATGGTGAATCTTTGACGGTGGACGTAGGTTTTTCAGGAATGCTTCGTTCATATGTTTGCCAAGTATCTCTGTTCATTATTTGGTAGATTATCGATGCATGTAGTTAGAGCTTGTCCCACATTGGTTAATTATGACCTCCAAAACTAGTGTATGAGCCTGGAGGTTCTCTCCACTCATTGTCAATTGATTCTGAGTTGGATGCTTTAACATGGTATTAGAGCTAGGGTTTCGTAGGCTTTTGGAAAAGACTCCACCAATTGATTGCCCCGTTGTTTGTGCCTTAAGTGCACCTTGTTTCATTGTGATCCCTATGTTATGGATCATTTGTTGACATCTCCACATGCATGCAAGTAAGGGGTTGCACATGGGGAGAGTGTTAGAACTTGTCTTCCATTTATTAATTATAACCTCCAAAACTAGTATACAAGTCCGGGGCGCCCTCTCCACTTGTTGCCAATTTGTTTTGAGTTGGATGTTTTAACACATGGCATTCTGCGTAGTACTACCTGTTATGATCGTCCTTATGTTAAAGCCGGTCGAATCGTATGTCTACTCACCACTCGGAGCATGTTCTGTTTAAAATCAATTACAGGCAATGTCTGATACTTATTGCACCAGCTGCAGAGAAATGTGACTCATGTTGTTAAACAGTTCATAGAATCTCAAGTTCGAACAATAATGGAGACTTATCAAAAATGCAAACGTTGGGTCATCTGCTTACCTAAGCTGGAGTCAAAATAAGTCCATCAATCTAATACAGTTAATTATTCACATTTGTTCCTCGTTGCACTTCATTGAGGCATTATCTTTTTCTGAGCTGTTATTTTAGTATGTTTTGGAAGTTACAAATCTTTATAGAAATTCTTTTTTTACATAATCTACGAACTTATTGCAAATCCGACTTTTGTCCGTTACGATCGATTTCAATTTCTCTTTCATTTCCGATGATTTCTTTTCTGCCAAATGAAACAAAGTGAATTTGAAAGACTGTTATCAGTTATTCTTCTTAACAATGAGTTCCACAGTACATAATCGATTTTGAGCTGTATTGTGGAGTTTGATATCAAGTTAGGAGTGATGTTTTTATGTAACTGAAGTATGACAACAATCTTGCTTGTGGTCTCCAGGTTCAGTATTTCTAAGGCCCCAAAAGTTAACTCACCCAGCCGGAAGTGCTTCCGGAAGCAATTTCCTGTACTCTCCAGAGCCTGGTGGGGTAGGGAATACAAGATCATGGTTCACTTACGAGGAGCTAACCACGGCTACAAATGGGTTTTCAGCTCAGAATCTTTTGGGTGAAGGTGGATTTGGTTGTGTTTACAAAGGGTTACTGTTAGATGGAAGAGAAGTCGCAGTTAAACAACTAAAGATAGGTGGTGGGCAGGGGGAGCGTGAGTTTAGAGCAGAAGTTGAGATTATCAGCCGAGTGCACCACCGCCATTTGGTTACACTTGTGGGTTACTGTATATCGGATCACCAAAGATTGCTTGTGTATGAATATGTCCCAAACGATACCCTTCATTATCATCTCCATGGTAAGAAAGCTTATTGAGTTTCCCAAAAGGGAAAAAAAAAAACCTTGACCTTCAGTCTCTTTCATTTCAAAAAGCAAACTATTTACCTGCATACGTGTCTCGGAATGATATCCGTGTTAACTAGTTTGCAAGTCATGGTGGATATTGTCCATAAAATCGGCTAAAAAGGCCCCTAGTTTTCCAGTTCTGTTCTTAAACATGCATACATAACAGCTTAAGGGGATATAGACTCCAACCTATCATGGTTGATTGGGCATTGACAAACCATTTTAGTGATGCCTCTTCTGCTGTTAAACACCTATTCGACCTGATTTTCAACAGATGACTAACCATTCTAACAAGATATAATGTCCCTTCTTTCTTTTGACAGGTAAAGGTAGGCCAGTTATGGAGTGGTCAACTCGGGTAAAAGTTGCTGCTGGTGCAGCTCGTGGAATAGCTTACTTGCATGAAGACTGTAATTTTCTTATTTGCGTCTGGACTAGTTCATATTCATTTGTTTTCCCTGTGATGCCCGTAGATATAGAAGAATCACTTATTTTCAGCCCTACTCATTGGTACTTTAGAGGCATCATAACACTTAAGTTTATTTTATCATATTTTTCTGCTGAAGTGAACTTAAATACTTAATTATCCTGCTGTGAAAGGCGAAAGAATAGTTCGCTCTGTGCTCACCGCATGGCTGCGTAATTATTATTTGAAGAAAGGCATTATAAGATGGGGTATTTAATGCTTGCAAGTTTGCAACTACAAGTTTTATGGTTGGGCTGAATTACTCATGTTCTACGTCCTTTTTACTTAAGTTTTTACGTTTCTGTACATCCCTAAAGTCTTCCATGACATATTTTTCTTATTCTGGGTATTTGTTTAACCAGGCCATCCCCGAATTATTCACAGGGATATCAAATCGACAAACATTCTGTTAGACAACAGCTTTGAAGCTCGGGTAAGCGTTTTCGGTAGATAAGATCTGCTAAGAGGCAACAAAATTTCTCCATGCTCGAGAGTCAAGACTCTTCGTACTTTTAGCTAATCTACCTCAAATTTCACAATTTGACTGGTGGTTTCATTATTCTAAAATCCCATTTGCTTGTGCACTTAATGTCTCAGTGTGGAGATTTGTCTGACTGACAGGTTGCAGATTTTGGGCTTGCAAAGTTAGCATTGGATGCAAATACGCATGTGACAACTCGTGTGATGGGAACTTTTGGGTCGGTAATCTGTACTTGTCTTCTTTGCTAGTTTCTGCTGAAATTATCACACAATGGAGCAGCTAGCCAATCTGTTGGTTTATGTGGTGCTGCTATAAAAGATATCTGTTGCTAAAAGATTGGCTAGTCGATATGTTGCCGATCTGTTGGTTTATGTGGTGCTGCTATAGACAGCATTGTGTGCCAATGTTATAGCATAAAAGATATCTTTGAAGGGCTTTACTACGGATATCTTCGCCAGAATGGGATTTTAGTAAGAGCACATAATGATCAGTATTTCATTTTTCTTGTTGCATCTCTTTGTTCCAATTTTGTTACCAAAATATGGTGAGAAGCATATCTATGAATATGACCTTGGTTTTATGAAGCCTAACTAGTACTGGATCGGGGTGCCCCATTGGCAAAAATTCTAGGACGTTATTCTGTTGTTTTGAACTCAAGCACTATAATTTTGTGGCTAACTTAGCTGCTGTCATTGTAACTCTTCTTTGTCATTGAAAAACACACTGAAATCTGGTGTGTGGTATGGACGTAGCATTCTTTCCCAATCACGAAAGCTTTGTGTCATGCATTTCTGTGTTGGTCCTTGATCTTTATTCCTAATGCTATTGTGTGTATAATGGATGAAGATTTGTGTTTGATCTTTACTTCTCTTGGTGTTGTGTGTGTTTGTGTTCGGTTTGTTGAGCGACAGACGAAGACTTGTTGGTGTTTGGCATGGTTTCCTTTTATTATTTGGATGAATTTTTTAAATGGTGTCACTTGTACTTTTCCAGATACATGGCTCCAGAGTATGCATCAAGTGGCAAGTTGACTGAAAAATCTGATGTATTTTCATTCGGAGTTGTCCTTCTAGAGCTCATTACTGGCCGCAAACCTGTGGATGCATCTCAACCACTGGGTGATGAGAGCCTGGTTGAATGGGTGAGCTAGAAAATCCTGAACCTTAGAATCCCGGTTATTTCTCTTTTCTTTTTTTCATCTTTTCTATTTCAGTTAAGCAGAAAGTATAAGTATCAGTAAAGATGCATAATTTATAGCACGGCCTTCTTTGGACTGCACAATCTGCCATGGCCAGATGGAATGCATTGTCCTATTACCCCATCGAGATTAGGTTCGCATTAATCAATTTGCTGGTGCACTGATGAGATATTATTGCTATTTTCGGTTGGCTGGCTTTAGTCCTCATTTGAGTTTTGAATCTTAATTTTGGCTTAAAATCTAGAAATGGCAGCTGGCAGCGTAAGAAATTTTAGATTCCTTCAATATTTTGATGTCGTGCAATTTAGAGCTATGTTGAGTCATGGATTTTTAAATTTCCCGTGTAATATAAAATCTTAATCCTCTGTAGAAGATTGTAGCCCTTGGAATAGCGTTGACATATCTTTGATTTTCCAAATAACTTTAATTCAGTTTATTTATTAAGTCTGTATTCTTCAATATCATACATCCATAGTAACAATATTTTTGACTTCATTGGTTCCTGCGAGTAGAATACTTGCTTCTCTCTAAGTCCTACTTTTAGCTAGAAATGTCTTGTTTCTAATGGAACTGGCAGACGATTGAAGGAATTTAGATAATTCAATCTTAATGCATGCCATTCTGAGGCAATGCATCTATTTTTATGGAATGTCATGGGTACATGACACCAAGTCTTAAGGACTGAAGGAGAGAAGGTGACCTTAGGAGTGAAGGTTGCCACAGTCGAAGGACAGCCCAGAGGCTTGGCTGATGGACAACCCACTCTTGAGGTTGGTGGCTCATACTTGGCTAGAGGCTGGGCCGCTGGGCCCAAGTTGCTCGAGACCAATGGAGGATCGTGGAATGGAGGCTTGAGTTGAAGGGTTCGTTTGAAGGTTCCATTCGTTTTAGGATTTTGGATTTGGATTTGTAGGTAATGAGTGTAGAGAGAAATAGAGTAATGATTGGAAATAGGTGTAATGATTGGAGAGAGATAGAGAGAAAAATGAGAGTAATGATTAGAGAGAAATAGGATAATGATTAGAATCCAAAATCCAAAACTCCAAAACGAATGGGTTCTAAGCCTCCTAAAGGGCTGAGACCTCATACTAGTCTTAGAGGGAGACCTGTGGACTGATGGACAACTCCTTGGTCTTCGCATCATACATGCAACATTATCGCTGACTTTTGATCAGTAGACCCTTCGGCCTATGGCCTAGACTTCACATGGCTGCTAGGCGCTAGCTACCTTCTACTTAACCACTAAGGGTCTTCCACGTGGCCCTTGCCAGCAGGCTTCAGCCCCCATTGATCTTTGACCTATGACTCTTATCCATCACAGGTCTGGTCCCTCAGGCATTGTTCAGCCCATGGACCATTAGGAGGTCGCCACGTGTCCTTCGGCAAGGCATCCTAAAGGGAAATCCTTCTCATATATGAAGGACCCTTGCTATTATCCAAGACTTTACACAACATTGCTCTTCGTTCAAGCCATTACTAGAGCATTATTTGGTCTCTCTACTGCCACCACCCTCTCTGTCTCTCTTGGATCTGCCTTGGGTTCTCCTCGGCCTTCGACACCCCGAGCCTTCAGCATCTCGTTGGTATCCCGATCACCTTCAGGGCCCCTTAGCCCATCAATTTAGCTCACAGAGAGATTGTCAAAATCTCATTGATTTAGTACGTGTTTACAAAAAAATCTAGCAGCAAATTTTGAGATTTTAGCCCTTGAAAAGCTATTGTGAGTGTTTATAAAAAATTCTCATCAATAGATTATGGGATTGTAGGAACTCCTAAACGCTGCAACGGAGTCTAAAATCTGTTTGTAGAGAAGCTGGGTTTGGGATACTTTTCGAATCAAATTTTAGGTTGCAAGTATTCTGAACGTGTTATAAAATTGATAAAGATATAAAAGGAACTTGCATAAAATTAAACAAATATTAAACACAATATGTATGAAATAGTTCTTCAAGAACTATATATTAAGATCAATCTTCCGGACTGATCAAATTCGCATTACCTCTCTGTATGTTTCTTTTCTTTCCTTTACTTTGCTACAAAAGTGTACAATACTGATCATTTCGATTCAGTACTTATAGGCTAGGAAAAGATCAAGCATTTACTCCTAATCTTATTCCAACTACAATCAACAGTGTTATTGGAATGAAAGTCTTCTTTGGTGGTCAGCCACTTAAATGAGTTCATAACAGAAAGCTCATTTTCAGCTATTTGTAACATACTTAAAGCTTTTATTGCTGCTTATAGTAAACAAGTTTATCTACTTCTACAAGAATCTATAATCTAAAGCTATAATCAAAAAAATGTTGTGATCATTTGGAAATCTGTTAAGTTTTTCCTATGGTTAACATGATGTGATTGAAATCAAACTATCTGTAGAGTGAAATTGTTCGAAGTACCACAATAGGAGCCTATCCAAAAAAAAAAAATGTAGTACCACAATAGGATGCTTCTGTCATCTTTTAACCCAAGTTGGGACTAAAATGCAACAGACAAATTGTTAGACTCTACTATTTTGTGACACTCCTACTTGTGTAGGCTCGACCATTGCTTACTCAAGCGCTTGAAAGTGGAAGTCTGGAAGAGTTGATAGATCCGAGATTGGAAAACAACTACGTCGCAACTGAGATGTTCGGGATGATTCAAGCAGCTGCAGTTTGCATACGTCATTTAGCTTCAAAGAGGCCGCGGATGAGTCAGGTAATAAAAACTTTCACATTTTCTAGTGATTTGGTCATTTTTATATTTCTGCATAGAATGACTTAGAATGTTGTCCTTGTTATTATCCTCAACCTCATGTCAGGTGGTTAGAGCTCTAGATACCATAGGTGAACTATCAGATATAACAAACGGGATGAAACCAGGACAAAGCGAGATCTTCAATTCAAGGGAACAATCTGCTCAGATCAGAATGTTTCAAAGGATGGCATTTGGAAGCCAAGACATCAGCAGTTCAGAGTTCTTCGATCGTTCTCATAGTAGCTGGCAGAGTAGAGAGTCAAGAGACTAGTGAAGCAACCGAAACAAAGCAACAAAGCATAGATCTTTCTAGGCAATACCGAAGTATGCCAAAACAATATACTCGAAAGGGCTGCATATTCTTCGCACTTGGAATGATTTTGAGACCCTCCGTTTAGAGTTGAGATCTTGTAATTCGGCCCATTACATAATTTTTTACTAAATTTTTTCCCTTTTCTCGGTATAAATTTTCTTCTCTAACTTGTTTGCTTACTCATTTCGATTCTTTGTGTTGATATTCATCCAACCAAATTTCTCTTTACTTAATGAACAGCTTACTTTTTTTCTGCAAATTTTCCATGTTTTGCAGAAATCTTGAACGTTCTGCATGTAAGGTCCCGTCTGTGCTTGCGTTTCGTACACTCTTTCCTTCGGCCTCGTGTTTATTATCTTGATAAAGAACTTGGGGGTACCAATCTGTTTACCAGAATGAAGCTGGAATGCTTATTGTGCCTTTTGAGAATGAAACATGGAAGTATAATACAAATGGAATCACTGTTCATCCAATTTTATTGAATGACCATTTCATTGGGAGACCATATGAATGGTCCATTTCTTGCTTCGTCTCTCTCTCTCTCTCTCTCTCTCTCTCTCTCTCAGTAAAAGGGATTGAATTAGCGTAGCAACTCCCGATCAGTTGGGGAACCCACCTGACCTAGATTGTAAATAAGTCTTCTTCATACAACAGAAGAATACCAACAGGAGTTTCATCAAGAAAATAGGAGAAAAAAAATTCACAATTAAAGAAATTATTAAACCGTTTTTTTTTTAATCAATACCCTAGGCTGGAACTTGTATAAAGGAAGAAGAGTGAAGGAAAACTTTTTAGTTTCTCTTCTATTACTCCCTCCGTTCCATATTGAGGGTCCACCACGAAAAGTCGTGTCATTTTTCAAATAAAAAAAACTACTTCCGTGCATAATTTTTTGAATTTTTAATTAAAGTAATAATCGAGATCTTTAATACGGTGCGAAAAAATTCAAAAAATTATACACGAAAGTAGTTGATTTTTTGATTTGAAAAATGGCAAGAGAGAGAAAGTGAGACTCTCAATATGAAACGGATGGAGTATTTGGTTTGAGAGAAGTAAAGAGAAAATTGCAAAACTAAATGTTGATCACTAACAAAATTTTCTCTACGTTTTTTTCGCACTTCGCTTCTTAATTACTCCATCACCATCAGTACAATAAAGAATTTCCATTTTTTTCTACTATTCATACGTTTTGAAAATTGTACAGTATATATTTTACTAGAATTCATACTATCATAACTAAATGATACGGAGTACTTTATCAAGCAGGATTCACAATGCATATAAAATTATACTGTAAATTAAAAAGTTTCAATAATTTTACGAGAGGTATGAATAATAA
This sequence comes from Rhododendron ferrugineum, assembly GCA_025642025.1. NCBI lineage: Eukaryota > Viridiplantae > Streptophyta > Magnoliopsida > Ericales > Ericaceae > Rhododendron > Rhododendron ferrugineum. Next base: position 5,558,358 of record JAOTQK010000002.1, read on the forward strand.
GAATTGACATACTTTATGGGACGGATAAAGTATCTTCTCTTCCATAAGTTCTTTTTCCAAATCCAATAAGAAGATTATATATTTTTGAGAAAAGCATGAAAACACCAAATCATATCTGCATTTGTTGGTCCATTTTGGAGATTCGTGATATTTTAAAATCATTTTATTTTTTCAATTTATAATATTTTTTTATAATTTTGAAAATATAGAATAATAAAATTAATTGTGACCGAGTATCAAACAAGATTCATATTGCATATTTTTGAAAATTCATATTAAAAAATATAAAAATTGAAAGTCACAGATTTCTAAAAGGGACTAACAAACAAGGACGGAGGGTATGGAAACACAAAAGATGGAACACCATAAGAACGACGCCGTTTTAAAGATTACAACAAACATAGCCTGTAGCAGGGCGGGACTATTGAGAACCACAAATTTGGGAAAATGACGGCCAAGAACGTGTTTGATAATTAATACATGTCAAGCACATTTTCAGCATTAACAAATGTTCTTAGCTTGTCCTTCACGGGTATTAATTATCAAAACACGTCCTGGGCCGTCATTTTCCCCACAAATTTTCTAAATGTAACCTGTGTACCATATTATATACAGATGTATACCATATTATAATCGGGCTGCCTCCAGTAAATTTATAGTTTCCAATAGTCCGGCCCCCGTAGGTAACGACGACTCTCCTTCACCATCCATCGATCGATCTGACTCAGCCCAACGCGTAGTATATACTTCTCTAGAGAGAGAGAGAGAGAGAGGCTTGAAATGGGGGAAGAAGAGGATCCACAGAGGCTGAAGAAGGTAGCGGCGGCGTCGTACGACTACGAAAACGACCCAAGATGGGCGGAGTACTGGTCAAACGTACTCATCCCCCCTCACATGGCTTCTCGCTCCGACGTCCTCGACCACTACAAGCGCAAGTTCTACCAGCGTTACATCGTCTGTACACTTTACCACCCTTACTTCCAAACCCTTTTCTTGTTTTTTTCATAAACCATCATGTCTCCCTCTATTTGTTGTTGGAATTTTCTTGTGATTTCATAGGGGTTTTAGACGTAATTTGGGTTGTGGGTTTTTGATTTTGATCGTTCTTGATGGAGAATTAAATGAATTTTACGCAAGAGTTGAACGCTACTGAAACTAGTAAGGGTTTTCTGAAGAATTCTCCTTTCATGTTTCAATCAATTGGATCGACTACATTAATCCTATTTTTCTATTGAACTCTGTCCAGGGCTACCTGCTCACTTAGATTTAGTAATCCCAAATCCTTCTGAATTCTCCTTTCATGCTTATAAACCATTATATCTCCTTCTATTTATTCTTGGAATTTTCTTGTGGTTGAAAGGAACCGTTTCTAGGATTTTCAGACGTAATTTGGGTTGTGGGTTTTGCTTCTTGTCAGGGAATTCTTGAATTGAACACTACTATATATTTATCTAATTCAGTAGTGATACCACCAAACTCCTTTCTTGTTTATAAACCATCATATCTCCTTGTATTTATTCTTGGAATTTCCTGTGATTGAACGAAATCTTCATAGGGGTTTCAGACGTAGTTTGGGTTTTTGGTTTTGAATTTTGATCGTTCTTTGTAGAGAATACTTAAATTTTAACGCAAGATTTGAGCACTACTGAAACTAATTCAGTGTTCTTATTAAAAGAATATGGTTTTTGGTTGTGTTCTCCTGATATCAACTAATTCATGTATTAGTTGAATTTAACGCAAGAAATTGAATACTATATATTTAAATAATTCAGTGGTGATACCACCAAACTCCTTTCATGTTTATAAACAATCATATCTCCTTGTATTTATTCTTGGAATTTTCCTGTGATTGAATGAAACATTCATAGGGGTTTTAGACGTACTTTGGGTTTTTGGTTTTGAATTTTGATCTTTTTTTAGAGAATACTTGAATTTAACGCAAGAGTTGAGAGCTACTGAAACTAATTCAGTGTTCTCCTGATAGCAACCCCCTGCCCTTGTATTGCTGATTTGCTGTTTGTATTCTGTAGTCGAATACTGGAATGGATCTTATTTCAGTTGGACTCCACTAGGCATTAAGTTTGGGGATTTTGGCGAAATTGCTTGAGGTAGTGAGTTACTACTGGTTGGGGCTACATTCAATTGTGTTATACTGTTGATTTTTGGCTGTTTTGTAGTATCTAGTCTGAGTGGGTTAAGTTTGCATAATTTAAGATTTGGGATATCTTTCTTCTGGTGATTTTTCAGTAATTCAGTTACCCCTCTGGTTGTATTTTATTCACGCCTTCATGGTTGATAGATATCTTTACTTGACTTTTGTTCCATGTTAGGAGTATTATTGTTTGGATTAGAACTGTAAATTGTGTTAGTGTGGTTTTGGGCTTAGGATTTTGGTGTTTGGTTTTCATTGGTATCATTGGGATGCTCTTTTAATGCGCAGGATCCTGAACTTGTTGTTGAGGCGATTGCTTCTGGCAGTTCCTCTCAGTCAGCAAGGCCAACACCATCATCATCTTCAACTCCAAATGACCAAGCACGACAACGTACCTCAGGTAGAAAATATTTCGTGTCTTCTTTAGCAATTAGGAAAATAATGAAGAGTTGCCATTATTATTTATATTACCCTAATTTATACTGTAGGATCAACTACTAGGACATCAGGGTCATCAACAACTGCAGCTCCAACTCCAACTCCAACTTCTTTGCGCTGGGATCGGCAAACCATTCATTTTTCTGTCAATGCTTGGGTATGATTTTGTATAGTCGTATAGAAATGAATGTGGATTCATGCAAACATCTCTGAATGGACTCCTTGACAAACTTTACCCTTGCTTGGAACTAGTTGAAAGTTAACTCTCTTTTTGAAACACTAGCTTATATTGAACAATTAGAGCAAGCTGGATTGTGTGTATAAATAAGGAATAAGGATTATGGTGTAGATCAATCTAATTTGTGCATATTTCACAAGATATGAGGTGCTGCATTCCTTGTGGCCCATCCCTTGCATCCGTCATGTAGACACTGATAGTGATAGAGAAGCACTCAATAGTTTAGTATTCACTCGCTACAAGGGACTTCTAAGAAACAGATTCTTGACTTGCCCCTTTTCTAGTTTCTTCGTCTCACTAGCTTCATTTGATATTTGCATGTTGCTTGGCTGCAATCTTATTTTTCCCTCACAGTTGGCTATTTCCGTTTCTTCTAAGATCATTGTATGCAAGGAAGACATTCTTTAAATTTTGGGTGTATTCTAGGTACCATTTCCGTTTCTTCTAAGATCATTGTATGCAAGGAAGATATTCTTTAAATTTTGGGTGTATTCTAGGTACCGTACGGCTGGCTTAAACATCATGTAGTAGCACATTGTACAGTCTTGTTACTCAGATTATGCTGTTCTCAACTTGGTCCACTTCTTCCACAGTTCCATGTTGACCTTTTTGTCCATCTGATCTTCTTTCCTCATCCAAATTTGCCATTTATGAAGGATCAGTGTTTTTCATTTGGCACAAAAACCCCTATCTACTAAGAGCGCAAAAGGAAAAGAAAGAAATTGGAACTAACACTTGCTAGAACTTCTTGGCAGAGCTTTGCTATCTACTCTAAACAACTGTGACTCCTGAATACTTCAATTCTGCTGGAACTTAGGCACCTTTGTGTACATTTCTGTTAGATTAAGTATCCTGCAATTTGATTCTATTCAAATATTGAAGTGCGTATTATCCTTGAAACAAGTGTTGTGTTGTCTTGAATAGGATGCGACTGCGTGACTATAAAGTATAACCTCCTTTTGTTTTTTGTCGCTTGCAGAGAAGCCATTGAGAAATCGTACAAATCTTAGAATATCGTATTCTTTTTTGGCCAGGTTCTTGTGATGGCTGTGCTTGCTATAATTCCTCTTGTACCTGCAAATCTTTCGAACAGGGCATACAGGCTTTCCTTTATGGGCACAGCATGTTCTTCTCTGTATTCATTGTACTCTCTCTATGGGGTAACCTTGCTGTTCCAGTCCAAGTCATTTTTTATGCTTACCAAATCCGGGTTATAATGGTTTTTGGGCTTGTTTTACTAACCTGTCATCATCTGCAGAAACCTAGGGCATGGAATTTGCAGGCCTTGCAAGTATGGTTTCAGTCTGTGATAGCAACGAAGGACTTTATCTACTTCATTTACTGTCTTACTTTTGTCACTTCACATCTTAACCTCAAATGTTAGTATCACTTTGCCTCCTGTACTAATTTCTTGCTTCTTGTTTTTTTCTCCCTTTGCTTCCTTGTATACTGATGCTGCATTTGTTCAGTTGCTTTGATTCCCGTGATATGCTGGGCTTTGGAACATGTTGCCAAGTTCCTTAGACGTAACTTTAGCCGTGCTTCCGCATACAGGTAAGCGATCTCTAAGTGTTTGTTGAAATGAATTGAAGTTTTTTAATGAATTGAAGTTTTTTAGGCTGCAGCTTGTAGTCACCCAATTGCTAGGACGGTTAACACTTTCCTCTGTTTACGACACATCTTAAATGATTGGTCTGGAGTATTGGGGGTTATGGCCTAGAGGGTACTGTTTTCTTCTTGAGATTAGGTTATAGCTAAAGTTTTAGCTTGAGTCAAATGTTTCTGGAAAAAGGTGATCTCAGTTTGTTTTCTTTCCTAGGCAATGGGCCATCAAAAGCATCCAGCCACCCATTTGTGTTCCCACTACCTCCAGAGAGTTGCATTAATATTCCTGCTGAGAACTCTCCCCCTAGTTCGTTCTATGATGATTTACTTGTCAAATTTGATCAGATATTACTAAAAGGAGATCTGCTGTTGTGTATTAATCATGTGGATGTTGTTATTGTGATGTTTTGAAGTCTTCATTATGGATTTCATAAAGAGCTCAATTTTTTTTTATTTGGTAGTTGTTAACATAATTACCGTGCATTGTTTACCCTCATCCCTACCGTAAGCACATGAAACAACCTTTAGAATGTTTCAAGAAACTTGTGTCAAGGTTAACGATTGAGTTTGTGATGGGTTTTATTGTGAAGCGAAGTCCCTCATCACCCGGGTACCAGAATAATATGAAGTATATAAGCGTTAGGGCACCCTCACTTCAATGGCTAGCTTTTGGGGTTGAGTTCTACCCAAGACTGTGTAATATCTATTGTAAGACTGGTTTATACTTGGATTTTTGAATTGTGGTATATGATTCCCAGGGTTTATGGGATGAAAAGAATCTTTTAAACTAGTTAGCATTTTGAGCCCTTGTTAAGTTTGTTGTATAAAGATTGCTTGTGCTTAGTCATACATGATACATCTACTAGCTTGGCAAATTTTTGCGAGACTTGAATTCTGCCTTGGCTTGTTTGTTATTGACTTTTCTGGATGCTGGAATCCAGAGTCTGGCTAGCTTGCTACCTCACATCTTGCTTATTTGTCTGTTGTTGGAAGATCTTGGCCTTAAAAGTTGCCTTACATGATCAAGGTTTTAGTTATAATGTAGTGGAAGGAAGACATTTGCTTTTCTTTGCAACTTTTGTTTGGCTGGAAATTGGAGGTACTTTTGACTGATTCTTGTAGAAGAAAGTTTAGGTATATAAATGATGGATTATGGAAAGTGGAAGAGTGGAGTTCAGAGTGGTCAAATGTTTGCTGTTGATGACATTGCATGCTTCAAAGAATCAAAATCATCAATTGGATGATCAATCCTGCATTTGAGTTTTTTGTTTAAATCTCATTCTTGTTGCTCTCTAGCTACAAACTTCGACCACCTTGAGATTCGTTTGGTGCAATATTAATAGGCTACGAGCATATCTCCTAAATTTGTATATCAAACACTATGGAGTTGTTCAAGATCTATGTATGTTTTAACATTCATTGTATTTTGTCTGTTCTAGCTTGATAGTTCTTATATTTCTGTGGTGGTTGACAGGAAGTACTTGGAAGAGCCATGTGTCTGGGTAGAGTCGAACACATCTACCCTCAGCATTCTTTCTTCACAAGCTGAGATTGGACTTGGATTTCTTCTAGTTCTTTCTCTGTTCTCGTCAGTTCTTCAGCTCATTTGCCTTTGTCTTCCTATTATTTTACGTTTTTTTTTTTTTAAAATTCCCTTCATCATTTGAAATGCAGGTGGCAGCGCAACATAATACAAACATTCATGTACTGGCAGGTTTGTTTTGCTTCTTTCTTTTCATTTACGGTCGATGGACTTTTAACTTCTTGTTTGCAAGTTTGTGGCTTATTCAAAGAGCATTTCTTAGCAGACGTAGACGTAGCCAATTATGAAGTCTAAAAGATTACATAACACTTATTATTACCCGCCCATCTGTGGAAGTTTGGAGTAGGATGTGTTGGACCATGCTATACCACGAACGTGTTTAGGAATTTGTCAAGTCAGTGGGTCCTACATTCTTGGGTTTGGGAAGGGATTCTGAACCTGTGAACTGCGTGTTTAGCCTCTCCTGAACCTGCCTCGTTCCCAATCTGGATGCAATTTTAATGCTACTCCCTCCGTTCCTAATTGAGAGTCCCTTATTCCATTTTGGAATGTTCCAAAATGATTGTCCCTTTCCAAAAATAGAAGTAGAAATTTGATGAAATTCCAAAAGTGTCGCTCATGTGTGAATTCTAATGGTGCAAAATAGGTAGAATATAGGGGTAATGGTGGAAAGTAGGTGTAATAATTACATGTCCCCTAAAAGGATATTGGAATTCCTAGGAGGGACTCTCATTTAGGAACGGACTGCAAGTCTGCAACACTATGTAGCACTGACACAAACATGTGACACGACATTGAAACTTTGCCATGTAAAATTTGAAAAATTGGAGGGCACAACACATTGGGGACACGTTTTCCAACAGCGTTGGGTTCACTATTATATGAATAAAATGTAAAACATATCAAGATGTTACATCATACATACCTTCAATCATATTTATCATTCACAAAAGTATTCAAACAAAAAGCATTTCATCATTTATGTACCTTTATAATCAATAAACCATCATCCATCACATAAAAAATATGACTTCCCTCAATTTTTAACACCCCCTGCTTGTTTTGTGAGTGTCACGAGAGTGGCTGGAGCATTTTTTAAGTATCCCTGGAGTGTGCAAACTAAAACCGTTGAGAAAAAATAGGCCACTTCGGATTTGAGTGTCAGACACGTGGTCGGAGAGAGTGTGGCGTCCACAGTGGCGACTCCAGGACTTTTGTTCAATGGGGTCGCACCAAATCTTTTGTCACAAGAAATTTTAGCCGGCATCTACTCAATTAAATTATACCCAACGGCCAACACTGTAGGAGTCCATGTGGCGTCGCCGCTCGGTGTCCGGCAAGTGTCCGTGCTATGTTGCTGCAACATGTGTTGCGTATCCTGTTTAGCTATGGCCCAGGCTTGGAGCTATATCGGGGCTACCCAAGTAGTCCAGTTGCATTTGGATTTACAAAACATTGAGGTTGATTTAGTTATTAGTCTGGTAGCTATCAATTGCACATGGGTGTTTGTCAATGCTATTAGGAACCTGTTTGGTCAACCACACATTGTACCGTATAATGTGAGAACACCCTGCACATTTCATGTTTCAAAGTTTTTTGTTGTGAACCATGAAAAGCATCAAGGATTATATGTGTTCACCCTGTAGGAAATGTTGACAGTTGTTTCTGAATCAAATCTCAGTATTTAACCTAAATTACTTTTCTGCAATTTTGTTGGGCAGCTATTAAAGCTCATGTATCATGCCCCTGTGACTGCCGGTTACCATCAAAGCGTGTGGGCTAATATTGGGAGGATTGTCAATCCGCTGGTCCATCGTTATGCACCCTTTTTGAACACTCCAATTTCTGCAGTTCAGAGATGGTGGTTCAGGCAATAGCCCATATGGTGGACAGAAGAAGAGCTCTCTGGTGGAATGATCAGTACGGGATTATGTAGAATCACGAGATTAGAAATGATTGATTAAACCTCTGCTAGTAATCTCTTAGGAACCCTACCTTCGTGGTCTCCTGTTTTCACATGTACGAACAGTTGCCCAAACAGGTGTCTTTCTTACTCTCCCTTAATTCGGAAGAATAACTCATCTTATGAGGAGAGCACATGGTTAACTCTTGATTCCTAGATGAGACAATATGCTATGGGGATAGATATGGAACTTTTGTTTGGAGAAAAGCTTATTTGGGTATTTTGCAACTTAATTTGTCGCTATGTTGGTGCTGATTTCCTGTGCCCGTAGAAACTGTACAGTTTCCCAGCTTTGGTTTTCTTTTTCTCTTATAACTCGTGTATGACCCGATGGACCGACTTGTTCGGCCCAACACAAGAATTGATAGAATGCAGGCGGGAGTCGAATTCCAAACAGAAAGCTTCTTGAGGCCCTTGGTGATGTTGTACTATTTTTGTCATGCGATGGGATGGGCCCTTTGCAGTTTTAGCTCCGATTGTAATCAAGTGGCATGGCAGAAATATGGATCCTCTCTCACTCCCAATTTTTTTTTGATAACTCGGGCAGCTCACGCGCACTCCCAAATATTCATGTCTATTTGTTCCACTTGTTTAACAGTCCCACTAATATGTAGCGGGACTGTTAGATGGCCTGTTGCACTAGCCTTGAAGGAAGTCCAAATTGGTACATCCATTGCATATAAAGCGATACTAGTCTCGACACTTGGTTATGAATCAGAAAGCTACTTGGATAAATAAACGAAGTAGATCGTTCGTTTTTTCTTATCCGAAATACTCCTAACAAATCTTACAAAGATGGAATTTCGTATCAACAAAGTGTCTTGTTATTGAACCAATTCATTTGCGCTTTCTACCAAAGAAAATTTCTTTTACTTCATTGTTTTAGACCGTGTTGTAGGCAAAAACAATTCGAAATTGGGTTCTAAGGCCTACAAAATTCGAAAATAGTAAACCCAAAATAAATAAATAAACAAAACAAGAAAGAATATAACACCAGGTAAAAATAAAATTTTCAGCTTATTTTCGTCTTTAGATCCCTTGGTAAAAACATTAAACTTTTGCTCCAAACATTTCACTTTTAATAAAATTTTGACAATGATTTGACTAAAAATGAAAAGGTAAAGAAAATGAAAATAAAAAAAAAACTCCATTTTTCGGAATTGCTATAAGTCAAGTATGACAAAAAAACTATTCAGTGCACGAAGGCACTTCAACGAGATGCTCCAAACCCTTTATTTTGAAGTTTTACGACAAAGTGTATGGACTCGATCACAATGTTGTTGATCGGTTCAATTTCCGACAAGAATATGCAGTGGAAAAGGAGCATGGGACATGACGTCCCGTTGACGAGACATAAATCGAAAACGGAGCGGGTAGAGAACAAAACGGGTTGCCGGGCAAAAAAAAGAACAAATCGGGTCAATACGGTTTCCAGTTCCCGCCAAGTGCATAGAGCGGTTAAGTAACCGTTTCTTCCATTTGAATCTGAGAGAAAATCAAATCCCCCCCAAAAAAAAAACCCAAACCCTAGAAAAATTGATGCCGATCCTATCAATTCTCATCTTTCTCCTCTTCCTCCGACCATCTTCCATTGCTTCTCAACGGCCGCAATTCCAGGAATACCCTCCGCATCCCCACCTATTTTCAGGTCTCTCTCTCTTGTCATTTTGTGAAATTTCCAGATTTATTTTTTCAATTTCTAGTTACTGGACGCTCGGGCACACGCAATGTGTGTGAAAGCCGACTTCTGCCACCGTTGGGAAAGGGAAAATCTTCGGTGTGACATTAATTAATCGGGATTAAATTCCTCCCGCCGGCGGTGGAAATCATGGGTTTTCAACCGCCGTCTTTATGGGCCCACCGTACGCTTATTGCCGATTCATCTTATAGGGCTCACAGATTAGTATAACTATCTTGATCGATAGGACATAGGATATCAGAATTTGAATTTTGGTTAATATAATGGATGGTCATGGATAGTTTAACTTTAAAGAATCAAACCGTCTATTTTATAAACAAACGAAGAATTCAACTTTTGATATATCTATCGATGCTTGATTAAGCTGATTTTTGTGTGTGTGGATATACTACTCTGTGGTCTCTACAAGGTGAACGGTTCAGATTATAACAACAAACGCACGTGTGGGGCCTACAACGGCGGTGGTGGAAAACCCATCGTTTCCTCCGCCTGTGGAAAGAATTTATCTCTAATCTGTATTGAAATCTGAGATGTGAGAATGGGAAAGAGGAGAAAAGAAAACTGGAGTGGCAGTCTTTTTAACTTCTTTTGTTCGAAGTTTTTTAGGTAGTTAAAACGGTAGTTTAGGTCGTTCACACCAAAATGTGTTCCCTTTATAGTAGAAGATAATAGCTAACAGATACATATGTAACCTTTGATTTTTTCAGCTCAGGAGCCTTGGCGAAAAAGTGCTAGGAGGCTTTCGAAACCCCTAGTTAGAGACGATGGAAGAGTTTACAGTTGTTCGGAAAGGAACTTGTTTGCCTTTGAAAGTAATGGGTCCATTGCTTGGACTGTGAATGTAAATTACACATGTAACGTTAGAATAGCTCCGATTCATGGTGGTTCAAGAAAGGTGAGAGATCTGTCTTGGTTTGTTTCTTTTTTCAAAGATTTAATTGCAAGGTTGCGACCAACTTTGATATGTGGGGCTTATGATTTCCATTCAAGAATGGTGTGATTCTTAGCAGAAGTTGGCACTCACGGTGTGTGTGCAGGTAAATACGTAGATATGAGAATTGGGTAGTTGGGATCAAGTGATTTTAACACTTGGTCACAACATCTAATTCATGCTATATTAAAGGTAGTTTTTTGACAAAGCTTCAAAAATTCTTTTTGTGACATAGCTTCAAAAATTTATTCACACCAATTGGTGCTCATCCTTCTACATTAGAATAGATTTCTGGTAACATTACTTATAGAACAGGTAATGATATATGGAAAAAAAATTTATATAGAATTTCGCTATAGAGCGGCATGGCTGCACAAAGATGGGCCGAGAGGTGGATGAGTTGGGGCGACTGCCAAATTTTCAAAATTTATTTAGAATTATGATATTTTTTTTAAAACTTTGAAATTGTTTAAGTTTGTCTGCCCAATGTTTTGTTTTGAATAATATAACACCCGTCCTTCCAAAATTTTCTTGAAAAGTTTGATAATTGCCCTCCGAAGATTGTATGCCTCTATAAAAAATTTGACAATAGGTTCTATGTTTTAGTTTTGAAATTGATATAGATGCACAAGATTGTATACTTCTATAATTACATATGACCATATGTTTTTAGTTGTATAGGTTTTTTCAAAATAGCTACGACAATTTGTTTGATAATACTTCACAAACTTTTTTGAACACGTGTCCACGCAATGTTGAAATCATGCTTCCGGCCCTGAATGTGGCCCTTTCACATTAAAACAAAGCACCCATGATGATTTAATTGATGGTAGTACCATTGCCACATCATCACGGTCATTTTCTGTATTAATCTTCTGAACGAATATAATTCTGTCAATATGATAGTAAGTGCATGCTTTGGTAGCCTTTGAGGTTTATGATGTGATATGGTTCTTTTTATTTCCTTTAGTTTTGCATATGGTGCCTTGTGTATCTCCACAATCTCTCTCCAATCAGTTATCCTATTTGCATCCTTAGGCGTTTATTGACTTGTGCAAGGCCAACTATGGCAGATTTATTTGGTTGCAGAAAATAGAGTGTTGAGAATCAACCCTTTGAATATTGGAACCTCTGAACCTGCTGTAGAGGTTTTCTTTGGACCGAAGCCAGGAGAAGAACGGGGTGAAATTATAGGGATAGCTGTAAGCACGTTGAGTTCATCCGTCTTTATCAACGTTAAAAATAGGGGACTCTTTGCATACAGGTTGCAAGGTCAATTGCTCTGGAGTACTGGACCCATGCTTTATCAATGGGGTTATCGCCTAGGTTGCAGGAAAGATGTCAAGGATTGCTATTTTAGTTCAATTCCCGTGATTGACCAGTGTGAAGCTAGTTTATATGTATGGTTCGCTCAACCCTAATTTCTTCCCTATTTTTGCAGCTAGATTTTTATTGGAGGCCTGTTTAGTTCTCGTTGTTTACTTGCTCATTTCTTGTGGGCAATGAGTAAAACCAAGAATAAGCAAACTCGTTTGGCTACAATTTGTATTGTTGTTTTGTTGTACTTCTATCATAAGAGATTAAGGCATTAAGGTGTTCCGGTTTCTTAAAAAAGGAAATTTTAGAAAAGAAAGGTAATTTCAAGCTCAAAAATCATGTGCTTACCCAAACAATTTTCCTACCAATATGGATCTTGTTTGATAGATCTCATTGAGAACTTTTAAACGGTGCAAAAAAAATTAAAAAGCAACCCAACCTTCACCAAACAAGGTTTGGAAAATCAAACGGGCTCTTGGTATACTTCTCAGTAGCGAAAGTTCTAATGACCAACTGATTTTTCCAAAGAAGTCTCAAGGGGAAAGGTGAAAATGATGTGGTTTTGGAAATCACTTCAGCATGGTTTTGTTCCTCATTCCCTTTACAAAGATTTCCTCATCTGGAGTTCACTTCTTTTTGTTGCTGTGCCTTTGTCCATAGGAAGATTACATTAGCAGATTCCCTGAACTAAAATATATTTGGAAGCTTTTCTTTTGAATGTTAATCTATCTATGCCCGTTGGAATAAACTCTCTTTTACCTTCTGTGTTTTACTTGCAGATCTCAAATACAGAAGGGGAACTTTATTCTTTGTCAGTTCGAAGCCCTCGTTTTAAATGGGTACAGGATTTGAGTTCGTTCGACAAGAGTTTTACTATTACTCCCGGAAACAATGGCCGTTTGTATGTTACTGTAGCAGTTCAGGCTATTTTGCTGGCTCTAGATGTTAATACTGGAACAGTCCTGTGGCAAAGAAATTTTGGGCCACTAAGCACAGCTGATTGTGCTCCAGTCATTGACTCTAACGGTAAGTAGTTGGCATGTTGCATGCCAATTTATGTTCATGAAAATAGAACAAATAAAAGTCGGAAAATCTTTCACAGACGGTATGCTTGACAAAACTTACATGAGTTTTTGGGACTACTCGAACATAAGAGACCTACACAACTATCTTGCAGACTCGAGGACCCTACTTGCACTAGAGAATACTAAATGATACAAATACCCTCAAATCTACTCCATCAAAGAATCTGTGAGTTGGAGAAAGAAATAGCTTGTCTAGGGAGCAAGTAGGGCACCTGCAGCATGTTGTCAGTGAATTTGGAACAGTTTCCAGAATCTGTTTTTCAGAAAGAACTTCAAGAACTTGTTTTTTGAGCTCTTCAAACTTGGTATATGATTTTTTAGCAAATAACCCATTTCGTTTAAAGCATTAAAAAGATGTTTTGAAATTCTTGAAATGATTTATGGTAGAAAAATGAACAGCATTGAATCTCTCCGGATTCAGAGGATACAGTCAATGAACTCACTTTATGTTTCTTCAAACCCTATAACAGGCTGGGTATCAATTGGCTCACTGAATGGTTTCCTGTACTCATTTTCACCAACTGGGATTCTCAAAAAATTCCCAAGAGCAGATGCAGAAGATTCTGTACTCCAATTTAGTCCACTTCTTGATTGCTCTGGATATGCTGTCTATATATCTCAGACTGTAATGGATGGAAAAATCAGTCGCACAATCGGTGATTATAGTTACATCTCAGCTCTGAAACCAGTAAAAGTAGTCTTCACTTTGCTTGTCCCAGCTACTGGATCTGTCTATTGGTCCAAAAGCTATCCGGGTAATTTTAATATCACTGTTTTGAAGTCCTTAGTATATTTTCGAGACATAAGCTTCATTGCTTAAAATGGTTCCAAGTGTTTTTATCCGGTGACAGCATCAGGCCAATTTTCATCCTTGTGGAAGAGTGATCTGCAATATTTTGTGCTGGATGAAAGGATCCTGCTCGCTTTTATTACTGCTTCAAGTGAGATTCTTGCAGTAAACCTTTTGCACTTCTAAATTAGTCCACTGGATGCATCATTTATATTTTCGTTGCTTGAGAATTGTATGATTATTGCTTCTAGAAAACCAGGATGGTTGCGGATTTTAACTCAGAAACACCCATTTTCGAAATCTTGTCCATTTTTTAGCTGAATGGCCTGGTTTTGAAAACCTTGTCCATTTTTTAGCTGAATGAGCTGGTTTCGAAATCTTGCAAAACATTCTTCGGAATTTGTTTTGTTGAAAGTTCAATCATCAATGGACAAATTATCTGTGTGTACCGGGAATCATTTTTTAGCTGAATGGGCCGGTTTTGAAAATCTTATCCCACTTTTTTGAGGGTCCTTCAAAATTTGTTTTCTTGGAAGTTCAATGGACAAATCGTCTTGTCTTTCAGAAAATGATGAATCCAAAGAACAGATTCTGAAAACTCCAAGCAAAGATGAAGCTCTTGCGCTGCGATCAAAGTATTAGGGATTAATCCTCTTCTAAAAATCCATGGGAAAGAAATAGAGAACTATTAAGGTCAATTATGCTATTTTTCCTAATTTTGTCTAGATATAAAAGGCCATTCGTTGTTTATTGTTTTTGTGGAAATTCCTATTTGCTTGTCCGTAAGGACCATAGCTCTTCATTTTACGCAATAATTCTTCATTTAAGCTCTCTCATGGTTTTTTTGAGCTTGCAATTTTAAATTCCCCATTTGTTGCAGAGATTGGAAACCCGCTTCCATGCCGGAGCACACGTAACTCCTCTTATACAAATACCTCTTCTTCTTTTTGCCTTACTTTTGTTTTCCCGGTTGGAGTTGATTTCGTTGTCTTATTTTACCATAGGTCAGAAGCTTGCATCCAGCTGCTCCCAAGCAGAGCCTAAGCTTGTCAGCATCTACACAGGTTAATTGTTAGTTGTTGTTAGGTTGATTTTATATGGACATTGCATAAACCTCCTTTTTTCCCCCCCATTTATTGACTACCGTAGCGAAACTTTTGGTTACGTGACATAGTTAGCGGATTTCAGGTAACGAAAGGGCAATACCGTTGTTTCTGCTATTCGAGACTGCAGTTTTGATAGTACTCGTTATAGCTGTTCGATTCTGTTGCCTATTTTGGAGGAAGAAGAAGCTTCAAGGTCAGGACCTCGGAAAATTCCTAGAAAAGAGAGTAAGTTTAACAACCTTCAATTTCGCATGTCCTTCTTACCTGTCAAAATTAAATGAAAATTATTTCTGCCATTATATAGTTCAACAATATATTGGAATAGACTTGTCATTTGAAGGAATCGGATGCTGCCAATACCTTGGACTTGGGATGGTTCGTTAAATGAGTTGGCAAGTCATCAACTGAATAAACAAAATCATTTTTGTTGTAACGAAATGTAACCATGCTCTATAATACAACACTATGTTGAATCGGTGATATCAACGACAGCGTGCTTTCATCTTCGCATTTTCTATCTTTCCTGTTAGATGGAAATATATCTCTACCATTAGTTGATAAAAGGATGAATACTGGAAAAGACTGGTCATGCAAAGGAAGTAATATGTTGCCAAATCTTTTTCCCCTGTTAACCATAGGATGGCTTGTTGAATGAGTTGGCAAGTAACCAACTGAATTTAGGAAAAAAGTGCACTGTTAGAAATGAAATAAACCATGATTTTGTCACTTTCTTTTGTTTCAGCGTTCTCTTCAGCAACAAAAGAAAGCATTTGACAGGACAATTACAGAGCTTGAGAAAAAAGCTGCAGAGGAAGCAGTGGCAAATGAAATGCTCGAAAAACTTGGTGATTTGGTAAAACAGAAGGAAGGCATAGAGAGGAAGCTCTCAACGACGTACAGTTTAGGAAGGGACAGAACTAACTCAAAGTCGAAATCCATCCTCCCGTTATCCGATGGCAAAACGAAGAGCTATTCATTTCAAGGTTCGAAGAAGGAGAGCGTCACCATATTCCACGCTCTGAGCGATACCTCTTCTGCGGATAGCAGCAGCGAAAAGGAAACGGAATCGAGTTTCTTCGAGGACAAGGAATCAGCAGTGAAAGCCAAGGGAAA
Source organism: Rhododendron ferrugineum (assembly GCA_025642025.1). Lineage (NCBI taxonomy): Eukaryota > Viridiplantae > Streptophyta > Magnoliopsida > Ericales > Ericaceae > Rhododendron > Rhododendron ferrugineum. The sequence goes on from JAOTQK010000002.1 coordinate 5,574,338, forward strand.
GGGAAAAGCACACAGTGATGTTGGGAGTTCTAGCGACGATGATGAGAATTGCGAAGGAAATGAGGGGAGTGCATCAGCAGGACCAAAGGGATTCATGAATCCATTGTTTGTGGGAAATGCATTTGATGGATCAAAGGAGTTGAAGGTGGTGGATGAAGGGGAGGTGAGGGAATCCATGCAGAGTGGTGATAGGAGTATCAGAAGGAGGAGGAGCTTGTCTTCAACTTACTAGGAACTGGAAAATTGTGTCATTTTCGTGCATATGTAACTCCTTTATTTAGTTATGGATTTATCTACTTTTGTGTTTGAAAGTAGGTTATTTTTGCTGAAAATAATTGCGTTTACGCGATTTTAGGCTGTATTTGGCGTATCACGCAAAATTCGAGTCTTACGGAGAAGACGGAAAAATGCTGATCAATGTCAGCATTTGGATTAATTTCTGATTTGCGGAGGGATATGTAGGCTGTAGATAGAAAAGAGAGAGGGAAGGGAAAGAACATGAAAATCTTGGGAAAGCTCAAGAATGTGGTAAGTTAGTGGATGGTGGGATTTGTATTCAGGAATTAGTCGAGTATGCACAATTAGTTGAAGTGTGTATAAGTTGGCCCGAACAGCCTCAGTTATTTGAAGAAAAAAAGAAAGAAAGACCGTGGTATGTACTACAAAGTAAAATTAAATTAGAAAAGCTTAGTCAATAGCTTAATCATAAATTTGAAGGTCAAAAATAAATTTCTTAATTTATACACATATATAATTTACTTGTATTCTAACCAAAAAACTTCCAAACTTGCAAAAATCTTTTAGAATTCATCCTGATTAACATATCTACCAAAAATCATTTTTATCCAAATTTTTGCTAAGGTAAAGGAGGACTCAGACCTACTCACAGTCCGGATCGGATCGGATTCCTATGAATCCAATCCTAATCTGTGAGTCACAATTTTTAAAAAATACCATCTGTGTTCGGACCAAAAGTCCCACGGTTTGGTTCCAATTCCGATCCATTAATCATGGTTTGGTTCCAATTCCGATCCATTAATCCATTAATCATAAGAAAATAAGCTACCATCAAGAAAAAAAAAAAAACTAGCAATTTCTGAATTTGCATTTCGGATTGACAGATTCATTCCATATTTCCATCACTCGAAATCCATCATTAAGGTTCAAGTGCAATACTAGAGATGAAAGTAAGGAATTAAGGGTTTTAATTTTAGGCTTAGGATTTAGGAGTATACAGTATAGTAGTATACATGTAACTGGATAAGAGTAACATTTTATCCCTAGGTTTTATATGAATATCCAGTATATCACATTAAGGTAAAATAGTACTAAAATAGCTAAAAATATTTATAATATTGGTAAAATTAATTATATATGCGCACACACACAAACCTATATATATATATATATACATATATATATATAACGTTCTGATTCAGTTAATCCACAGTTTCAAAATGAAAATCTGTGTCTAGACTGCGAGTCACGGTTTTTTAAATTTTGAATCTGTGTTCGAACCATTAATCCACGGTTCCAATTCAAAACGTACGGACTGATTTGGTTCGGACTGATTTCATGGTTCACCGGATTTGAGCACCCCTGCTCAGACCCCAGTTAAAAAACAAGAAGAAAGGATTCAGACCTGGTCAACGTGGAGTGCAAGTAATCAGGACATAGATTCTCTTTTTTGCCCTTACGGTTATGGTGAGTACAAAGTTTCTTTGGTTAACGGTAAAGGGGGTTTTTTTGGTAGAAGGGAAAAGCCATAGCGGTTCACTTCAATACATGAACTCAACCAAATTCTATCTGCCTATATATATGTAGAGTATAGTTGCATGCCCACCGCAGTTCACTTGTACAACGTTCGAACGAACAGGTATGAATCTCTCTCTCTCTCTCTCTCTCTCTCTCTCTGTTTGTTGTTTTCGTGTTTTAATGGGTAATTTCAATGCGTAAACGTAACGTGGGTTTTGGGTCTAGAAATAAGCACAACAAGAGAACAGGTTGGCAAATACTTATTAGGGTTTGATCCCTCCCACTTAGGGTTTCCTCTTAAGGTCTTAAGGTTTTGGGTTCGAAACCTCTCGAGCGCCTCTTATGGGTTGTCCGTATTGCTTTGTTCCGACGTTGAATTGGGCCATGGTAGTGGATGGTGGGATTGATCCAAAAATTACTAGTGGATGTGTTGCGTGAGTTAGCTCAGACACCTGAATATGAGTTATAAAACAAAGCACCAGGAGTAAGGGGGTGGCCGAACCTACACCAAGAGAGCAAATCAAATTCTACGCAGATGTAGGAGAACCTACACCATTGTGTGCATTCGTTTATATTTTTCTTTACATGCTTTAAATTCTTTGGCGAAGGGCCGGAACTAGGGATGACAAATTGGCAATGGGGCGGGTCGGAGTCGGGTTTATAGTCCCCTGCCCCCTTCCCGTTCCATATATTGGGTTTGGGGCGTAGTTGGAGCGGGGGAAATCACGGAGACCCCAAAAACGTCGGAGTTGGGGAATAATCGGGTCCCCATTCGTAATCGGGTCCTCCACCACTGCTCTACAATCATCACAACCATGACTGCCCCAACCATACCACCAAAAGTTTGTAACTCTATCCTTGGAATTCTGCGGTTACCATCTAACTATATTTCCTATTTATGATGGTAGGAGTAATTTTCCTATATACCATCGAACTATGTAGGCTCACCACCTCCAGGGTTTTCATTGAAAAATAATATCATTGTCATTTGTCCCTTTAGGTTTTTAGGAAGGCGGCCCAAACCAAGTGATCCAAAGCCAAGTGGTGAAACTTTACGTTTTTTTTGGCCTTTTAGTTTCTCTATGTGATTCACTTCTTTGAATAGAAGGAACATGCATTTTTATCTGTGAAACTTGTGGATACTTGATTGCACAACAGATGAGAAACGAGTTATTAGCAAGTTGCTTGATCACAGAAAAAAGTATTCTAGGCTTTTGATACCAATTATTGATGCTCTTAATGACAAGAAAGAATGTGAAGCACAGTTGAAGATCCCTCACTTTTGTATAGATACATTTAGTTTTAAGCTAGTGCTTTTGTGATTTACACGGATGTTAGAAACGCGTTAATTAGGATATATTATTTGAGGATATGTCAGTCTTTTTTACGTTTCTATATCTAAATGTTGCAGTTCATCTTTCCTGGAAAACTTTTTCTTTGTATGTGTGTTAGCCATCCCAAGATTAACCTGGCTCCGTCTGTTGAACAGGATCTCCTCAAGTTTCTGGTCCAACTGAAGCTACTTAACATATGGATTCAAGTCATGTAACACCAGAACAAGGATTTCTTATTGGTTATGTGGATTACAAGAGGATGCACGTAGATGGAAGCCGAGTTTCCTTCACGAAATATATGCATTCAACAGTTTGTGTCTACTTCCCATGCTACTGCGAAGTTTATTTCACTCTTGCTTCCCACTTTGATGACTGTCATTGCTTTGAGTGCAACATGTGTAGGCCTGCCAGAAGGTCTTGTGTTACTGTTAAACATCCCCCAGGATCTAGAAAACAAGAAGCCGATCGCCCGACTGAAGAAATACTCCCTCCAGCAAAACTTCTAAAAATGGGGAACCCAAGTTCGTCTAGAATTGGAGTTTCTGATGTAGCTGCTTCGTCAAAGACTCAACCTCTTGGACCTGAACAACTCCCACACATGCAGCAATGGCCTGAAACTTCTGTATCAAATTTTACATGTGAAGTGGCAGTGTCGACTCCCATTTGGAAATCCACAAGCACTGGTTCAAGTAGATGTACTGATGGTTCAAAAACTGCATGGATGTCTGAACTAAAAAGTGCTACCCCCATTCATCATATAGAGCTCATTGGTGATGGTAAAGAACCGAAGACGGTACCTAACATGTCTAGGCCTGTTGGAATCTGTTGTGTTACTGGTAAGCCTCGCCAGGGATCTAAAAAACGAGAAGGCAGTCACACCACTGAAGAAATACCCCCTCCGTCAAAACGTCTGAAAATGGGGAATCCAAGTTTCTCTGGAGTTGGACCTTCTGATGTAGCTGGTTCTTCAAAGATTCAACCTCGTGGACGTGAACGACTCCCATGCTTGCAGCAATGGCCTGAAGCTTCTGCATCAAAACATGTATGTGATGTGGCAGTGTCAACTCCCCCTCCGGGATCCACAAGCACTGGTTCAAGTGGAAGTGATATTACAGAAGTGGAACTGATGTCTGAATTAAAGAGTACTATACCCACTCTTAAAGAACAGCTGAAGACCGTACCCGAAGAAGGCACAGATAATGTCAAAAGTATTATTTCAGATTTGATTAAACTTTTGGACCATCGCAGTGTGAATGTCCTCTGTTATGATCACGAAGAGGAGGAGAGAGAGGTCAGCACCATGTCTGACCATGCTAAAGGGGAGACTATAAGTGATTTGATAGCTGGAGCAGCTGATTCAAAAATGAGGGTGGAGGGGCCAAAGCTAGCAGGCGTGTCTTTAGTTGATTTTTTCACCGTAGAGGAAACAAAGGAACATTTGTTCAGTCTCAGGCAGTCTATTGATCAGGTTTGTACCTCTTCTTTTGATTGCTTTTTTTTTTTTTGATCCGCTCTTCTTTTGATTGCTGCCTTTTCAATTATTAGTCTGGATTGAGTATAGTTAAACTGTTTCTCTCCACAAGAAACAGTATCCATAGATGGACCCATTTCAAGTTTTACAGTACAGCTTCCATGTCAACCTATGCAGTCTTTTTCGTGCTCATTCTGGGGCCATATCTTGATCACCTTCTTTGTCAAAACTTCGCCTGTATTTGTTGTTCAACTTTTGTCCTTGAAGCACATTCAAAGTGAATAAATCCTTCTCGTCCCCACCCTTATTCGTTGCGAATATTGGATATCTGCTTGCCAACCATTTATATGCTGTCTTTACTTGGTGCTGAATTGGTCTTTGTGAGATGAAGGGGCCGTTCCACTTTCTTACTTAACCGTCTTTTTGAAAAAGAAGGTAATTTCAAGCTCAAAAATCATGTGTTTACACAAATAATTTTCCTACCAATATGGATCTTGTTTGATAGATCTCATTGAGATCTTTTAAACGGTGCAAAAAAAATCAAAAAATTATTTTTCATTTTCGTTATATTTGAGTTTGAAATTACCTTCTTTTTCAAAAAGAAGGTTTAGAAAGAAAGCGGAACAGAGCCGAAGAAGAATATTTAACATACCTGTAGAATTACCAGCAGTTATTTTGAGATGTGTGTCCTGGCTCCGCAATAAAACGAGGTAAAGCATTCAAGTCCAAGTTTATGACAGAAGAGTTTAATAAAGAGTACTTTTTACTATACCATTGGCCCCAGGTCCTGGCAAATCACAAGTAAATCTTGCAACCATAGCACAGATTTTATGTTCCATTTTGCATGGCTAGCTGTTGCTCTTTATTATGTTGGCATTGTATTGCCATAAAGTACTAATACAGAGTCATGCAGGCCTTAGATGGGAACACCCTGACTCATAATGTTGCTGAGAACTCCTGCCAATTGTGTGCAATGAACAAGCTTGTGTACCTGACACCAACCTTTTGCTCATCTTGCAATAAACATATCAAGCATGGTTTGAAGATTTATTGTGGAGTCGATGAGATGGGTACGCGCCATTGCTTTTGTACCTCATGCTTCATGGGGTCTCGGCGTGGTACTATCTCATTCCAGGGGAATTCTATTCCCAAGGCAATGCTTCAAATGAAGAAGAATGACCATGAAGATGAAGAACCGGTAAGTGGTGGCTTTTATTTTATTGTTGATGAAATGTTATTTTATTATAATTATAAAGGAGATAAAAGTTTACAAGAGTTGGACGACAAGAAGTCCACCAAACACCGAGAGAGAGAAAATGTAATATTCCGCACTCTCTATTAATAGCTCTGCTATCTGCCTATCTCTAATGGTAAAAGTAATGGAATTCCTATGAAAGGAGATACGGAGTCGGTGAACCTAAAAAGAAGCTAGGCGCCTAGGCCAAATTGATTTTGCCCTTTGAGATTTCAGTTTTAACTCGAATCTCCTCAAGTATTGAAAAGTTTTAACGACTTGCCATTTTGCTCTTGCAGTGGGTCCAGTGTGATAAATGTGGACTCTGGCAACACCAAGTATGCGCTCTATATATCTCAAAAAGGGATTTGGGAGGAAAAGCAGTGTACTTTTGTCCAAAATGCCACTCCGAAGGCATAAAAAATGGAGAGCATGTTCCCTTACCAAAGACTGCTGCTTTTGGAGCAAAAGATTTGCCTACTTCTTTGCTCAGTGATTACATTGAGCAAAGGCTCTTTAGGCGTCTCAAGCAAGACAGAGAAAAGAGGGCAAAGGCTTTACAAAAGAAATTTGACGAGGTATGCTGCCAAAATTGTTCATGACATACCTTTACTTGTAAAACGATTTATGGTTTTGGACTCTTGAAGGCACTTACATGCATTTCTAGATAGTCATCTTCAATAATTGACTTATTTTTGTCAAATATTGTCGTCTTGATTGTAGTAAATATTTATGTTGATTGTTTAATGGATACTTAGGATATCAGAATAGAAAACATTAACTATCAAGAAATAATAGAATTACACCTGGTCCAGAAAAGTGTTACTTTGGTACCACTCAAAAAAGCATGTAGGACCTTTTTTTTTCCATGCCCCATTATCTGTGATACCCCTTCATCATGTCATAGATGGCAATGTTGAATATGTTTGTATTATCCCTTCTAGCAGTCAGCCTTACATTACTTTGATAGTTGGCACACATGAAAAACATGGAGAGCACGTCCAACTAATTAATGAATTTGGATTTTCATCAATGGTTGAAGAGGATGATGTTTGATTTCCTGACGGAAGGATGATTTGAACCATTGGTTATGCAGGCTAATTTTGTCCTGCGGCTAAAATGTTTACGATTGGGACCACTGATACATTTGGATCTCAATTTTCAGCATATAGAGTTCTATAAAAGCAACATGCACTAGAGATTTGACTTATTTTCTTCTTCTTATTAATATTATTTATCCTCTGTGTGTGTGTGTTGGGGATTGGCAGGAAGAGCTAGTTTTGGGAGATGGGCATAATGTCTGCTATTTTGCTTGGACATAACTCGCTACTTTTCTGTTATTACTTTTTGCTTGGACATGATTCTGTGTTTTCTTTTTGTTGGTTGTGTAAGCTATATCAGCTAGAGAAAAATTATTTATTATGTTTCAGAGAAGTTCTTGTGTAATACGTGGAACCTATTTGTAGGTACCTGGAGCAGTGGATCTTGTTGTCAGAGTGGTGTTATCTGCAAACAAAATTTTGAAAGTGAATCAGCAGTTTTTAGATATCTGCAGTCATGAGAATTACCCGACAGAGTTCCCATACACATCAAAGGTAAGAGAAATTTTGTAGCAGTTAATGCCCTAGACAATTTTCCTTCACTAGATATTTTCTGAGGTTACTATAAGAACTCAGCAGGGATTTATGGTAACATTATTTCTGAAACACCACACCCGCCACCTCTCTCTAGGTCTGGGTTGGACCTATACTCAGCTCTCGTCCTTGTTGAGCTTACCTGGGATTTACATATTTCGACTGGTCATTCTTTTACATTGGTTAATCATTTTGCTGTCACGATGGGGGGGGGGGGCGGGTGGTGTGGGAAGGAACAATCACCTACAAATTATTAGGTAATCTCATTTGATTCTTTAAAATGATTCTGTCATTTGTAAAGTGAAAAGACATGGGTCTGCCTGTTAGTTACCCTACAAGATTGTAGGCTATGTTGGTGTCATTGCAAATTCTCCAAGGTTTTCTGTTATCAACCACTTCCTCCCTTCCCTGTATAATTCGCCCTCCTGCTCAACTACACTGTTGGTTATTTTATATTATCTGCATTTCTGAATTTATCTTTTCTCAAATAGGTGCTACTGCTGTTTCAAAAAATAGAGGGTGTGGATGTCTGCCTATTTGCAATGTACGTCCAGGAATTTGGTTCAGAATGTGGTCGCCCGAATCAACGTTGTGTATATATCTCTTATCTTGATTCTGTGAAGTACTTTAGACCCGAGATAAAAGCTGCATCTGGTGAAGCTCTTCGTACCTTTGTCTACCATGAAATATTGGTAAGTATCTTTCTTCAGGTTCATTTAATTTGTTTGTAGTACTCGGTATTTAAAATAAAAATAACAAGAAAATTGGCTCCTTGACATCATTTTCTTTTTTGTCATTTCAGGTAGGATACCTTGATTATTGCAAGAAACGAGGTTTTGCAACCTGCTATATATGGGCATGCCCCCCTTCAAAAGGAGACGATTATATTTTGTGCGGCCATCCAGAGACACAGAAGACTCCGAAGTCTGACAAGCTCTGCCAATGGTATCTCTTCTTTCAGCCCACACATTTCTGTGTTTACGTTTTGCAGTATAATGCAACTAGAAATATATGCAATTACCTTGCTATCTTTCATTTTCTCTCCTTCCGCACCTTCACATGCTTACACATTTGCAACTATGGATGTAATTATGCATATGTTTATGAATCCATTTCATCCTTTTGAAATTTAAGCTTTTATTCGTAACGCCCTGTTCAGAAAGTAGATGAGATCTTATACATACGTAAATGGTTGACATTTTCAGTTTTCTCTTTGGTTTACTTCTGTGTAAGCATGTCTTGACTTGAAGATGTTCCCTTGGCACAGGTACAAGTCAATGCTAGGAAAAGCAACCAAGGAAAATATAGTGGTGGTCTGCACTACTTTATATGATCATTTATTCGCTCCTACTGGAGAATGCAACGTCAAGATAACTGCAGCTCGCATGCCATATTTTGACGGTGACTATTGGTCAGCTGCTGCTGTAAATATGAGCAAGAACCTTGAACAAGAAAGTCGAGTCGGTTTACAGAACAAGGTGAAAAAAGTTCCGTCAAAGAGAACATTTAAAGCCATGGGGCATAGCAAAATTTCTGGTGATGCAGCTAAGGATATTCTGCTGATGCAAAAAGTAAATTTCTCCTCTCTCCCCTCTCCTAAAAAGCACTCACCTTTGAAGATAATATTTTTCTTAGTCAGGTGTTTTCATATAATTCGTACTTGTGCTTTTCTTTATCTTGCTATGCTAGGTTTCTATTCTTAAGGTGTATTGGTGGGGGACTCTCAGGTAGAGTTTTGGCCATTTCTTGGGCTGAAATAATGCTATACCCGTGTCTTAGGGCATGACCTGATCATCTGGTACGGTATAAGTTAAGAGGCCGTCTTAGAGGCCCGAAGACCATAGCTGGAATCGGTGGCCCCATCTCCTTAGTCCAGGTTTGCCTGGAGATAAACCAATCAAAGTATCCGCAAAATGGGGAAGCTTCCACAAGATAGGAGATGTGATTCTGGTTTGAAAAGTCACTTAGAACAACTTTTTATTCTCCCTTTAATTTTTGTTGTTTTCCCTTTTGGGCTTTGGGCTGCTAAATATGAGAATTGTAAAAGAGATTGCTGTCAAGGAGAAAGGGTGAAACTCACCTTAGAAAAGAAAAAGAAAAAAAAAGGGAAGGCAAGATATTGGCATGCATTTTTCACTTTTACACAAGAACCCATGAAATATTACAGTTAAAACTCTACTTTCAAAAGCATTGCTTTTCTTTGCACATATTGTCTTCTAATTTTTTCTTGTTCTCTCCCTTGGATAGCTGGGGCAGACCATGTTAAATGTGAAGCAAGACTTCCTTGTGGTCCACTTACAATACACTTGTACGCGCTGTCGCGAAGTGATACTAGCTGGAGTCCGATGGTTTTGCCCGGGATGCAAAAACTTTCAACTATGTCCAAGGTAAATTATCACTCGTGAAATCACAATTTCTCAATCTTTTGTTCTCTTGTTTGTGCTGCGCGCCTATGGTACTAGTAATTTGATGTAGTTATTAAGACGCAAATCCATTTACCGTTGGTATGTAGTTAGCTTTTTTATTGTCTTGTGCATTCTTTCTCACGATTTACCTTTATTTTTAGCATATAATATCATCATTCCCATCTAGAATGAAGGTGAAAAATACATTGAATTCGATGAAAATATGATCATTTAGAACTCCTGAAGTTAAAGTGACATCTCAGAGAAGTAGATTGCACCAGCCACTATGGCAGAGTGATGAGCATTGCGCGTTAGACCCATGCGTTGTAGAGTCATGGTGTTACACCGGCCAATCACAAATCACACAAGACGTTAGTGTTTAGGTTGCCTGGCCCCACTTAGTTATCGATGAAACTCTACGATACCTGCTGAAAGAAGTAAGGGGAAATTGCAAGGTCCATGTAACAGAGTAATAGCAGACTTCCACAGAGAAATTGACCAAGGACTTTGTTAATAGAGGTTTGCAAAATCGCACTCTTTTCTATTTGTTTTCCAATGTATCATTTTAATACAGGTTACATTCCTGTTTGATGTACATTTTCTTTTCTATTTCTTCCTTATAGTAGCAACACAATACGTTTTCATTTTTTCTATTGTTTTTTTCCCTGATATATTCCTGTTGATTTCGCTCATCTGTCGCAACAATCTGTCATTTTTGTCAAGCGTCGCGATGGAGTTAAATGCACGACTTTCTATAGTCTTTAGTGAATTCGTTTGTCTTTGAATGTTGAATTCTTAATCAACTTTTGACTTGTAACACAGATGCCATGATGCGAAGCAAGATGGCACAGAGGGGAACACACATACATCTAGTAGTGGGGAAAAACATCGTCTCTCCCAGGTGATTAATTCCCGAGAACAAAGTCTTTGTACGTGATTTGTAAGCCTTTTTTTTGGGTACAAATTTGCTTCATCTTACCTATGAGATTTTATCTTCTTCAGGTTGCGAATCACGTTCCTCCCAACACGAAGGATGCAGATGCAATCCTAGAAGACAATTACTTCGACGATAGGAGGTCTTTCCTGAAATTCTGTCAGGAAAATCATTACGTGTTCGATACGCTTCGCCGGGCCAAGCATTCATCAATGATGATGCTTTATCATCTTGTATCAAGAAGTGTGGAGAGAACTTCTTTGTAGTTAATTATGACCATTTGTAACGACCCGAATTTTTACATTGCCTCAAAATTAATACATCTCTAATAATTACAAATCCTCAAGACAAACATACATGATGGGCCCTAAAATCCTCCAAAATAATCTCTATAACTAAAACTTCCAATACTCCAACTCGGGTCCCCACTAATTTGCTCCACCTGGAAAATATAAAACGTCCGGGTAGTATATGCAATACGAGGACAATAAATATGGCTAGCATTAAGAATATGCTCAATAAACGAGGATAGCAAATCAAGTAGGATCATTCTAAATATTTTTCATTTGTAGCCTCATACCCGGATCATCTCGGTAACATGCCAAGCACCATCCAGGTCTAAAACTCTGTATTGGACACTTGGGCCCCGTAAACATTCTGGACTTCCCATAGGGTAGTCAATTGTACATATTTCATAACTCTGTGACCCAGTGAGCTTGCATATGTACCAATCTGTTCCATGGCTTTCAGTAAAATATTTCTTTTATATCACGATACAAGAAGTGATAATAATCGAGTCAATAAGCGTAGAGATTAAATGAGTGAAAATATGAGAGAATCAAAGAAACACTTTTTGGAAAGAGATTCAACTAAGAATGCATTTCACACTACCCGATACCTCAAATCATGATCGCGGTCGTTAAACATGTGAGCTACACCTCCATAAGCGACATAGTGAAATACCCCATCACCACCGAAATAGAACTAAAAATGTCTAACTTTGTTCTCTGGATGCCTATTATTTTCAATTTCTATTTCACTGTAATGCTTCAAGATTAACTTATATATATACCCAAGTGATGCTTAGTCATGAAGTCTACATCCACCATGTTGCTCCACGCCCACCATCAGTTCTACAAGTCACAAGCACACCACAACACCGCATGCTCTACACATTGCACAAGCACCGAATGCCTTCTTTTATTTTTATTTTTTTCCCCTATATTGTCTAAATACCCAACTCAAGTAAAGTTACTATTTAGAAAAATAAAAGAAGTTAACACAATTTGAATGAGTTCTTTTACTATTGATGAAACTATTACTAATTGATTTTGGACGTTGAACCGCGGCCAACTCAGCTATGGCCCGTTTGGCGTCCGAAAAAGATTTTGAGTGAACAAGACCCGAATGTGAGAGTGGATAAGAGGTGGATATATGACATAAGTAGATTAGGTACGTAAGAAAGGAGATTAGCGAAGGATCGAAGAGTTTGTTTGGTAGCTGATATGGCGGATAAGAGTGAGTGAATATATAAATACTGGGTTACCCATGTATAGTTTTTGAATTAGCTTATCCCTATCCACCTTTATCCTACTCTCTCCTTCCACCTCAAAACAGGTCTTTAAGTTTTTTCCGAAACGAAGAGCCTGAGCCCTTAACTTTGACCTGTTTTTTTGCGTAAACAGGTCATTCAGTTAGGATAGTACTGTATTTTGTTCGTCCACTCAAATATTGGTTGGACATTACGCACTTCAAGGCTCCGTTTGTTTGGGCGTAAAATGTTTTCAGGTAAAATATTTTACCTATTTTCCGGTGTTTGATTGTATAAAAAATGAGAAAAATATTTTATATGTAAAATATTTTCTATTAATTGGATGAAAATAACTTACCCTTAAATCTTCCGTAAGTTATTTTCCGAAAGGAACCCACTGCCTTCTACTGTAATTCTTTCTTCGATCGTTAGTTATGACTCATGTTCAATTCCTTTATTCTCAAATCTCTCTCTCTCTCTCTCCACTATTTTGTCAATTTCTAAAAGAGTAATGTTGGCACATCTTTGAATTAAGTTGGTGAACAAAATTATACATACATGCATGTGTCTTTGTTTTGCGCGCATGATCATAATAATCTAATGCGCGCAGGTGCATATCACATGCAAACCAATTACCGCTCTCATAAATGGCATTCACATGCATGATAGTGGTGGTCACGCCCCAAAACAAGCTTAATAATTCATATGGTTAATTAATTTGCATGAAAATTAAAAGTAAATTGTATAAATACTAGTAATTACTCGGACTTAATAAGAAATTGTAGTCTTACCATTTTCCAACTCTATTTCACATGATCATGATAGAACAAGATTTTTGTCTATGACAATTGATGTGGAAAACATATGAATTCCTGATGAGATATATATTGGGGGATCGAAACTAATAATTCAGAAGACAATTGCGCGCATCTCCAAACACATATAATAATTCAGAAGACAATTGCAGCTTAATTAATTGATTTGGAAGACAAGAACGTAATACGTACATATAGTGTGATTTAGATAATAGGACCTACAAAATAAACACATTGATACTTACCGACGAACAAATTGGCATGGGCACCTTAATTAATTGCCCGATCTGAGGCTATGTAATAAAAGAAGGCAAATTCTAAAGGGTGCCCCTGGAGCACACCATTGGGCACATGTTTTAAGTACATTTATTATAATTTGCTATACTCATTCCAAGTTCTATTAATTACTACATTGAGAATATAAATCATTAATTTCATCAAAAGGAGTTCAAAAGTATTTTGAATGACAAAAATGACCATAACTCTTCATCTTCCTCTTGTCTTTAAAATAAAAAATAAAAAAGAGGGAAAATGAAACCCACCACTTTTTCTTTTCTCTTCTCTTCTCCGAGACTTTAAAAATTCTTTTTTCCAAGGTTCAACCAAGCACTTCCATACGCCTACTGTCAAACCAAATGAATTCTACCTGTGCCACCAAGCAAACCAAGGTATCAATCTTTTCTTCTCCATCTCCATCTCCATACCTTTTTTTTTTAGGAAAATTTATATAAATGGTCCTTCAAGTTTCATTTGAGTCTCATTTTTGTCCTCCAAATATCAACTACAACTCTTTTGACCTTAAAGTTTGATTTTTGTACAAAATTGATCCAATTGATAACTTCTGTTAGCCAAACTGGACGGAAAAAAAAATCAAATTGATGGCAATTTGGACGTTGCAGTTCGTACCAATTTAGTCCAATTGATAATGTCTGCCCTCAATCTGATTTTTTCCATCCAGTTTGGCTAACAGACGTTATCAATTGGACCAACTTGGTACAAAAATCAAACTTGAAGGTCAAAAGAGTAACAATTGATATTTGGAGGACGAAAATGAGACTCGGGTGAAACTAGGAGGACTATTTCTATAAATTTCCCTTTTTTTTAGAGTTACTTGGAAAGATATTTTTTTTTGGATAATGACTTTTACCTTTTCCGGGAAATGTTCTTAGTGAAGAGGAGGCCTTCATTTTCGTTTACGAAAAATATGCCAATAGACATAGTTTTGCCATCCGAAAGGATCCTTTCGTCACAAAAAATTAAAATAAAATAGAGAAGTTAAAAGATGAGTTCTTTTGTCATCGTGAAGGAAAGACGCCTTTGAAAATTAGAGTTTTTGGGTCAATTCTCATTTTTGCTCTCTCACGTTTTAGACGGTTGCTATGCTTCTGTATTTTTCCCCCCACTTTTAGACTTTGAGAGTTGAGACTTATGAGTTAATTTAATTGTTTGTGGTTACTATCCAATTGTCCGATTTTCCATATTTATTATAAGAAAACTTGTTTTCTTAGTTTTTTGTTAGACACACTGAATGATAGTACTACAGACAGTGATTGACCACTTGAATTTTAATTTTCATGTTTCCAGCAGGGAAAAAAAATAAAAGGAAACTTTTTAGTGCTAGAAGTCTATACGTGCATATATTAAGGGAAATGATTTTGGCACTTCCTTTTTTGTTTACGTCACTTCCCTGCAAGTGTATTTTTGCACCAAACATTTATGGCTGGTTTAGAAAATAGTAGTAAAAAATGATGTTTTGTGAGTACCCATAAAGATAACTCATATATTTAAGTACATTTGCTGCACTTAAACTATTGCCCCTGAGGCACCTATTAGCGGGACCGATAAAAGACACTTCGAGTTATCAAAATAAGATTCCCCCGATAGATTTCACGGGCTCAAAGACGGGCCAAGACATGTGCTTACACTATTACACTTGCACAAATTTCATGAGCTGAGATTAACCACCAAACTCTTTTAAGATGTACTCCTATAGTATGAGAAAATATTATTTGCGGATCCTCCTAAATCTCAATCTCGCGCGTCTAAAAGTATTAGTGTTTTGGACGGTCCGGATTAAAAACCAACTATTACCATTAAAAGATATTTATTACCGGTGATAGTTTAAAAATATATCTCAACCATTGATTGCCGAAACGGACGGGTGTGATTGCGCTGCTCCGTGAATACCCTATCCACGGAGCCGCCGTGAATAGGGCAATCTCATATAGTATAATCTACTTTTCACACATTCATCAAACACTTTTATAGATTTTGATCATGAGTTTTTCATAATCCAAAATCTACAATCTATAACCTATAATCCACCAAAATAATACTCCCTCCGTCTCTTTTTAAGTGTCCTGCTTCGTAACTCCAACTTATTAAAAAGACATCATCATTATACCTTTCACATCAACTTTTTCCTCCACTTTCCCTACTTACCTATCATCATTACCCTTTTACTCACTAACTTTTCAAAATGGAATTTACTTTTAGGGACAAAATAGATAATGTACCAACTTTTACCCACTAACTTTACAAAATGAACACTTATTAAGGGACATCCCAAAATAAAATACTGGACTCTAAATAAGGGACGGATGAAGTATAATTATATAACCTGCACCAAACACCCCCTTAATTTTTGTTTTATTTTTTTTACTCATCATCACCAGGAAAGTGTACTCTTCGAAATTTTGCACCACACAAGGAGTGTAGAGCTGCAAACAAACTGAGTTTGAAAAGTGTTTGGGCATGGCCCATTTCAAGTTATACTAGCACGAGCTTGGATCATTCAGTAACAAGGTGTTTGAGCTCGATTTATTTACTAAAAATGTCGAGCTAAGCGTGAGGCCTCTACAAATGAGTCGAGCTTAGGGGCGATGCGACACATGCCATCCCATTCCAAAAAAAAGTTATTTTACACTAAAAATGAGTCGATTAAGCACTTATCGTGTCTGAATAACTTGATTTCTATACAAACGATGAGAAAATACCAATTTAAAAAATAAGCAGTTCGGTCATAAAAATAAAATATTTCTATATTTTCATTTAATGTCCACAAGATAGTTCAAGGTTTTACTAGTTTTTTTATTTAAAACATAAAATTCCATACAAAGTCTGATTTTATGCTTAATATTTTTTTTTTCCATATTTTAACGAACAACATGCAACAAATACTAAGGGACTCTCATCAAATGGTGTCATCCAGATATCTAAACGACTCCATGACTCCGCCACTGGCCAAGTTTTTATAAAAGAGCCAAGTTACAACTAACTCGAGTCTGGCTTCTTTACTAAGCAAGCTTAAGAACTCAATCTGGACTCATTTGCAAGCAAGCTAGGTCGAGTCTCGAGCTACTCTCGAAATAGTTCGATTCATTTGTAGCCTCAAGTCAAGGAATAACATTTGTCTCTGATGTGCATTTTCGTAAAAGTAACCTTAAAATGTCAGTATGAATATGACCACAAAATCTCATAGCATGCCTTAAAAATGAGAAATTTTTCGGTGCCAAGTGGGTATATCCCACGTGGTATCCGCTCGGCACATCTCGGTCATTCAATACACTTTTGAACGATTCGAATTAAAACTCTCTCTCTTCTCTCATCCCAACACTTTCTCTCTCCTTTTTCTCTCTACAAATCCGAACCGTCCAAAAACGTAATGGACGACTCGAATGCGTCGAGCGGACAGCATATGGTATCCACCCGTCACTGAAAATTTTCGCCTTAAGAATTCATAAAAGTAGCCCAAAGAATTCATTACCAAAAAATTCACATGTTGGACTAAAAAAAGGAACAAACATATTGGAGTATAAATTTCAAAACCCATGAGCTATGAATTTTCTACCCGTGATTACAGACTCCCCCCGTCTACGCCATCGCAGATCCCTTCTCTCTCTCTCTCTCTCTCTCTCTCTCTCTCTCTCTCTCTCTCTCTCCATACACTGTACGTATTTCTGTAATAAGAGTTGACAATGGCGGTACCCGTGGTGAAATTCCCGATCATCCTTGTGGTGAGGATCCTCGGAGTCCTAGTGGCAGCCCTGGTGCTTATATGGAACGTGCATTACCGAGGAGGCTTGGCACTCGTTTCTGACGACAAAGCTCTCATTTTCAACGTAATTCTCTTTCACCCCCCCTCTTTTTGTGCCCTAAATCTACGTAAATTTGTGCAATTATGCTACGATTTTGATTCGATTCTCGTGGATTTCATTTTTGCTGCTTGACAAGAAATCCATTACAACATTTGTGATTGGATATTCTTATGTATATGTTTTCTCGACCTAAACTGACTTTGGATTCTGTGATACACAAGGATTTGGGCTTACTAAATTTAAGTAAACAGGTAGCCGAGCTTAGTGGAAAAATAGGATTTATATAGCCGGCCCCAATTGATTGGGACACAAGGCTCAGTTTGGTTGGTAATTGGTTATGTTTTCTCGGATGCCTTTTTAGGTTTTGTAGTGTTGCCGTCATACTAACCAACTGGGCTCTCTCAAGTGAGAGGTCAAGGGGCAAGATTTGATTGTTATTTCTCCTTTAGTTGGTGTTGGTTGATGTAGTGTGTCGTTATGGAAATTCTCGTCGTATATGTACATATGTGTAGTGTAACTCTCGTGTCACTCGAAAATCAAATAAAAAACGTTGCGGTTGTACTTCTATTGCGTCTACGAGCTTCGTTATTCTTATATGTAGGTTGTGTAATATTGTGGTTATGCTTGGTTAGTGAGAGGTCAAGAGATAGATATGATAATTATTTCTTCTTTATAGGAGTTTTTCTTTGTGAGTTTCTTTCTTCCACATTGTGGGTGTATTGATTTTTAAGAGCTTATCGTACAAGGCTATAAGGAAGGCATACATTTAATTTTTTAAAACAGATTGAGGCTATAAGGAAGGCATACATTTAATTTTTTAAAACAGATTGAGGCTAATGCTAAACAAAAAGCTTAGGGGAGATTTGCGATAGTTCACAGAAGGCAGAGTTAAGGGGATTATTTTTGTCTGATGCAACCTGAGAGCATCAAATTAATTTATGTCAGATGCAACCTAACATCTAAATTAATTTTACTTAAAACATTAGCTGTGACTCGAAAGATACTACAATTCCTTTGTTACCACATGTAACATACCATAGGCCCATAGCAGCCCAAGCAACCTTCCTGATAAAACCATCAAAGGATTTGCACAGAGCTTCCCGATAAGCCAAGAAATTTCTCTTCCCCATAGCTATTGTTGGGCTCGATTTAGTTGGTGTTGGTTGGTGTAGTGTTCCGTCAGGGAAGTTGTTGTGATATAATTCTGAAATGTTACTCTTGTATCGCTTGAAAATAAGAAAGAAAGATTGCGGTTATACTCTTATTGAGTATATGAGATTAGTTAGTCAATGGTAGAATGCAATTCGATGCTCCTTTTGGGTAGATGGGGATTTGAGATGAATGGGTTGTGTATTTATTTTCAACGGAAATGAAAGATGTTTAGCCATACGTGTGGCTTGTGAAACCAGAGTGGAAGATGAATAGAGGTAGAAGATATGTATATAGGTGAGACCTTTGTAGAACTGCAACCTTAATGCATTGTCTAACATATCTCAAGACTCCTTTTGGATTGATGGGGATGTCAGATGGATGGATTGTATCTTTATTTTCGATGGAAAATGTAAGAGGGTTAGCTCTATGTGGCTTGTGAAACCAGAGTGGAAGATCAATTCGAGATACCCTATATGTATCTTGTTGATATATTTGTATAACTACTACTTTTACCATGAATGATGTCGAACCAGTCGTACACCCGTTCTAGTTTGATGTTTCAAATTCCTCATCATGAAACTTCCAAAGTTCCAAACTCGATGTGAAATCCATGCGAGACCTAACAAATGTCAATTTGTTTCCTTGAAATGGTAGTCTCAGTTCCTTAATTTAAAATCTAGATCTATCCAAAGATATCATTCTTTTGTTTAAGTGCCAGAGCTTATGTGAAGTATTTAGAAAGAATAATAGTAATCAGTCTGTATTTAAAGCAATTTATACTACAGAGATGGGATTCCTATCTCTACGTAGACGTTGTATTGACTTGATTTTAATATGTCGTGGTCATGGATTGGGCAGTTTTCACTTTTCATTGACAAAAATCTGAATGGTTCCTTACTGTTAGAAAATGTTTTAATTTTAGGATCTTAATGGTTGATTCAACATTGGCACGGCAAGTTTTTGCTCTCAGTTGCTTCGATGGTGTCACTCTGTATAACTACTTGATCAGTTTGTATTTTATTTCATGAGGTATAAATAGAAAGTACAATTACATTGTCCAGTTTTCTTGGCCATTGGTCCTTTTTCGTCTCGTATGTGTTTCATTTTAGTTTCATATCGGTCTTCAACTTTTGGTGATTTGTCTTTAAATAAGTATTGTAAGCTTTCTTGGGAAATTTACATGTGTCATACTTCATTTATCTTTTGCCTTATGGATTGTGGAAGTGAAATCAAATTTGAGTTGAGAGGTTTAGCTTTTTTTTCTAGGCTTGGAATATATTTTCCTCTCTGTTGTATTCCCATTGGTTGCATTCTTGTTTGTGTCGGTCCACGTTGTGAAGTTGTTTAAATCCAGCTTTTGTGAACTAAGGCAAATGTCCTTGTGGATGCAGAGCATTTTTCCTAACTTCTTTGATAACTCTTTTTCAGGTCCATCCGGTATTAATGGTGATTAGTCTTGTCCTTCTGAATGGCGAAGGTAAAAAAAAGTGGTTCCTTGCTCGTGACTGAGCTTTTTCTATCTTAAATTTACTGGAAAGTTGGACCATAGTCCAGAGATTGCGGTGATTTCTTTTGTTCATTTATATAGGGTTGGTTAACCTAATTCAAGTGATCTCATATCTTGCTTTTTAACGACTTGCCAATGATTTATGTACTCTGTTTCTAATCTCCCGATAATATTCCTTGACATGTGAACTAGTTCTGATCGACTTTGATTGTTTTTAGAGCTTGCAAGTCAATATTTATTGCATATTCGTTGTGTCTAGATTTCAGCTTTTATTGTGGAAGTGTTAGATGTTTGTACTTGCTGTATCTATTCTGAGATTTTCTCATGATTGGTTTTGGAAATGATTCTTTTTGTTTTATTTATTTGTACTTACCTAGGAAGTTTTTAGTTATTTCATTATTGTATTTCGAAACTTCCATCAGGAATTGTCAGTAGGAATGCCAAACTAGACCGTCCTACTTGATTTGATGACAGACGACTTAGGAAATAGGAAAACTCGTGCCTCTTTTTGCTGGATCCAAATCGCCATCTGTCCTCTGTGACATATAGTAGGCCCACACAAGTAAGAAGCATGGCTGTACTGTGATGTTTATGTTCACCATTTAACTAGTAGTAGCAAATAATAGCCATCATAGCAAATAATCGCCATATGTCGTACTGTGATGTTTATCTTCACCATTTAACTGGTAGCTATGATAGCTCTTATGTCTATTACCACCTTCTTTAGTTTGGTTCCGAAATATCAAGCAGTGGAATGGTACACCCTTCTTTTGTTGGAATGGCATAATTTCGTCTTCCTCCTTTAGTTGGAATGGCTTTTTACACATGCTTCGCATATACTTGGTTGATATGTTTTCTGATATTTGTTCCTTCATTTGGTTCCAAGTGATCTTATGGCTTTCAAGCTATGTTACATGGACTCCTAATATATAAAATACCATGTCATATAAAAGATCATGTCAGAGACTCGACCCTTGGATAAGGGTGTAGGACTGTGTCCAACACATTTAGTTGGAATGTGTGGAACTCCTATATTATTATTATGCATGAAAGCCATACTGCACTTTGTAAACACTAATTATCCGAGAAAATAAAAGGAGTATACTAATTCATTATAATATTTTGACGTATCCCTAGTCCTTTAGATGAGAATTGGATGAAGCAGACACCTAGGCACATACCCGCATGGCCGCACCTGATTCCCCTACCCGAGTCCATGTAACATAGCTTTCGAGTGCTATAAAAAGTAAAACAAATAAAATCCTTAGTCTAATTGCTTGATTTGGGTTATGCAGCCATGCTAGCTTACAAGACTGTTTCAGGAACCAAGAGCTTCAAAAAATTAGTTCATCTCTCATTGCAATTCCTGGCTTTCTGTTTGAGCGTAATTGGCATATGGGCTGCTTGGAAAAATCACATTGACAGGGGCATTGACAATTTCTATAGTCTGCATTCATGGCTTGGTTTAGCTTCCTTCTTTTTGTTCGGCATTCAGGTATTTTTCTGTACACCCCTTGTGCATTCCGTTTTGAAAGATGAGTAGCTTCTATAATCAGATATGAAAAACCAACGAAGTTTATAAAATCACACTGTTTGAATTTTTAGATTTTCTTGTTGACAGTGGGCAGCTGGATTTGCAACCTATTGGTACCCAGGTGGTTCGAGAAACAGCAGAGCTACCCTGATGCCGTGGCATGTATTTTTGGGGGTTTACATATATGCCCTTTCAGTTGCTACTTGTGCTACAGGTATCCTAGAAAAAGCCACATTCCTTCAAAGCCACAAGATTATAACGCTCTATTCTACTGAGGCAATGTTAATAAACTCTTTGGGCATCTTGATTGTTGCTCTGGGTGGTTTCGTTGTTCTTGCGGTTGTTTCTCCTGCAAATGGCAAAGGCGACACTCTTAGGGTATCAACAGAGTAGGGTGAGGTGCACCTGTTTTTAAACTAATTAGGCGACAGAGAGGTGTATTCTTGTGTTTGGAATTACAGGCTTTGTACTTGCAGATTTCCTCAATATGTTTACACTTGAACCCTTTTGTAGGTATATACTTTCTTTCTTTCTTTTAATAGCACCCAAGTGCTGCTTTTGAGTATACTTTACCTGTGAGGTGAAACTGGCTCTTCCTGTTACTTCTAACTGTGCCTCCAGAGACTCCGGGGGCAAAATGTTTTGCTATCAATGACATCACCAATTTCAATACATTTTGCTGTAAATGAATCCATCACCAATTTCAATTCAATTACGGTCCCGGATCATCAATTTTGGTCCCCACATCGCCAGTTTATAGGTGACCTATGATATGAAGAATGAGAATGAGCAACATAGCTCCAATTTGTGCAACATCCAACGTATTTGTCGTGTCTTGCCTTAAATTTCCAACGTACCACAAAAAAAGAATATGCCTTGATTTGAATTCCCTAATGACGAAATGAAAATAGGCATCTCAGCTCATAAACTTGCAACAAATCACCAGTTTATAGGCCACACCATAAACAGACAATATGCCAATAAAGACGGATTCAGAAGCCCTGGATTTGGCTCAACAAGCCCCAAGTAAAAAAAATCTCCTAATACCAGCAATGGATATTCTCAATACCAGCAGCAACATGGGTAATAGATACTTGAGCAGGGCAGAGAAGTAAGGGTAAGTCGATTCAACAGTCATATAAAACTAAACCAAATCAAGGCAAGTTTACATAAAGAGAAATTAAGTTCTCCATAAAAACAGCAACACAGACTTAGAAACTTAAATATCTCTGGCAAGTATGGGGATGAATCAGATGAAACTGGGGCAAACTGGTCCCTTGGAAACTCCAAGTCGGACTTCCATTCCATGATGCATGTCCAGGGGGCGGAATGTTTCAGACTCGCGTGGATCTGCAACAAGCATCAAATTTAGAGGTAAGGAAAATAATCAGTCCAGACAAGATCCAACTGTCTTTTGTTTTACCGCAAGACGCTACAATACACCAACTACCTAGCACGGGGGGCCTAATCAAATTGAGGGTAATTTTGATAGTCTAATTTGGCCAATCCATATGTAAATTCAAATCAAATTAACTTTGAAGGGAAACATCAATAAGAACTAGTCTTTCTCCTTATCAATTTCGATATGTTTACCTAGGTACAAAGAAAGCCAATCACAAATCTTCGGCCACATCCGACTGACATTGTTCAGCAATACAAAGCAAATTGAAAACTTAACAGTTACTGTCAGCCATATCCAAGCTGACAGTATTCAGAAATAGATAGCAATTTCACACTGCAATTTGAAAACATTACATTACATGTTTACCACTGCAGTAAGATATGCAGAGATTTTTTTATGAAAGCATCACTGAAGAAGGGAAAAAAAACAAAACAGAAAACTTAACGTTGTCAAAGTATCCTAAATTTTTCGCGGCTAAAAGAAGAAATACTGAACCTTACACGACCCTATCCTTTCTCTACCAGGACGCATAACATACATAGAGCACCAAACAGAAGGTGAATAAAAAATAGACTTCCATGCCTCCGTCTTGGCAACAATCGTGTACATAGAAATCACTAACCCTATAAGAAATTATTGAACTTCAAAGTCGAGTTAATAAAGCATCGCTAAAGTATGCTGTATGCAGATAAATCCCAAGATGAAGTTGAAAAAAAAAAGAAAAAGAAAAGAGCTGGGGAGAACACCAAGATAATTCTAACAAGTTGCACCAAAATTTAAATTGGACGCAAAACTATAAATGTCATTACCATTAAGGTAGTCTTCAAAACCAAAGTCTTCCAAACTTCCAGTCAGTGCCTCCAAACCTAGCATGGAAGATGGTATTGGACCTGGTGGCCTCTGGAATCTGCAAAGGCCCATCATCAACAAGAATAATTCAAATAGTATGAAACAAGCCATGCATACACCCAAGCAAATGAGATTCTTATGTGGTATGCGTAAAATAAATGCCAAAATGCATGCTTGCAAAAACAACTACAATAAAAGCTATAATAACTACAATAGAAGCTACAATAGATGCACGCCAGTACAACTAGCATCCTTGCATTGAATACATAGCACAGATACACGACACACCTTTAGACACCATTGGAAAGCCAAGCTAATGAAGAAAAGGCCAAGGTTGACTATCACTCTTCCTCTTCTTCCTTCTTTGGTCTGATATATATATATATAGTCCTCTACCCTGCTTTTTCTACCCTTCACTCGAAGTATCTCTCCACTCTTCTTCTCATCTTTCCCCATTCATATCTACCATTTTTAGGGTTTGAACTACGTTTTATATCAATCTTTAATAAATTATTGTGGTTACCTGATGAAAGTTTATGACTCTATTCTTTACAAAATATTCTTTACTTGTTTATGATAGCGTTTGCTGTACGAATTTCATTTTGAGTGGTGGACCACTAGTACGATTCACTTCTTGTCCAAATCAAACAAATCAACAAGGTCAGTGCCCCTATCTGAGTAGGGATTTTGTTTTCGATTGAGAAACTACGTGATTTATATTCTACCAGTCATATCCCAAGTAGGGATTTTGTTTTCGATCGAGAAACTACGTGATTTATATTCTACCAGTTATATCCCAGCATCATCCAAACAGAACTCTTTTGATCTCAGGTGGTCATATGCAGTCATGAATCATTTTGTATGAAAAATTTGACAACTCATCATTTTTCAGATATTATCTTTTGAAATCTACTTTTAGATACCATTGTTCCGATTTTAATGCAACAAAAATAAAAAAAGGTGGATAGAAAAACTTATTAGATAACATTGTTCCAAATCTCTAATTACTAGTGTATAGGACCCAACATATCCTCATGCAAACCAATGTCATATTCTTAAAAACCTTCCGAAGGATCACACATTCATTCAGTTTTTACTAACTATATATTGCAAGTCCCAATGATTGGACCTCTTAATCCATACATTCAGTGATGACTCCTAACTAACTATATATAGCAAGTCCCAATTATCTGACTTCCCAATGCATACATTCACTGATGATTCTAAGAAACTTGAATGCTACCATAGTTGTCTTAAAAGCCCAGTAGCATAGGAAATACAAACACAGAATTTGTAACGGGCACCTAAAAAATGTGAAGTATGACACTCTAAGATGCTAAGGGGAACAATCGGTACTAGTAATGCTACCAACAATCAAATGGGTATGGGGCTTCAATCTGTTGATTTAAAAAGCGCCCATAGGCACACGCTTAAGCACGCTTCGAAGCAAGGCGTGGGTATGGGGCTTCAATCTGTTGAAGCGAGCGCGGGTGAAGCGCAAAAGCGCGTCTCGGGTCTAAGCCCAAGGCGGATGAACCGAGCTTATCCAGTAAATCTAAGAAATCTTTGTCTTTAATCAGAGCTGTCCATTTTTCGACATCAATCTAACGCTGAAGAAGATGCAATGCAATGCACCATATTACAGCTTTTAATGAGATCAAAGCACCAGATCGTAGCTCTTATAGAATGCTCTAAATCCTAATATGTTCTCCACCGGCACTTCTTCTACAAGACTACAACTCTTCATATTACTAGGCTACTATTACATCATCACGTTTCTAATTTCTAAAGCTAAACATTCAAAGATTAGTTTTTGATGGATGCGTAGTATTCTTTTGTTTCCGTTTCACTATGGTCATTTGGATGTCATGTATGATTATTAACGTTCTAACTTTTGGACTTCAAAGTGTGGTACTTGACTTATTATACATGTTGCTTTCAATAATAGATGTCATAATTGATGATGTTGGGTCGTTTTGTCTCTTGGTACTCTCTTTTTTCAATGTGCGCTTCACCTCACTGGGCACGCGCTTCGTCGCTTAGACTCCAAGGGCCCTTGGCGCTTCAATGTGCCTCCGGCTTTTTAAAACACTGGAAACCCATACCTAATTAATGTCTTTTTCTTTCTCTTCAATAACCAATCAACAAATCATTACTCAATTCCTTCTTCCACAATCGGAATAAAAAAAAAAAAATCAGTTTTGGACACCTACTAAATCCCCCAAAATAACAAACCCTAGTTAGCAACCAAAACCCCGTCCACATACCTGTTCAATTTCTCAACAAAAAATTGAAGCGAATCATACAACAATTGAACTAGTAGCTTTCGTACCTCGAAAGCATTTGACGATCGAGGTCCATCTTCAGCGGAAAAGCCGAGCCGTACGAGTTCAGTAGGGCCCCCCTCTTCCTTTGCTCGTTCATCTCCTTCGTCTACACAAAAACACACATAAATCTTACGAAAAAAAACTCATCTTTACACCACACACACACACATACATATACATATACACATGTTTATTTAGAGAGAGAGAGAGAGAGGATACAGATTGATAGGCGGATTGAAGCGGGTGGGATCCGGTGATCTCGCCCTTGACGCTGTGGAGCCCGAAGCGGAGGGTGTCGTTTTGGAGCCCTCCGATTTCGTGTGCTATCGATTTCTCTGTGTTTGAAGCTTCCATTGCTCTCTCTCTCTCTCCTCTCTCTCTCTCTCTCTATTGTTGTTTCTCCTGCTCTTCGGTGCTTCTGTGAGAGAACTTGAAAACTTTGACACTGCCGTGACTTTGTGGACAAGAAAAGAAGGCGAGGGCCGGGTCATAAGAGAAGTGGTAGGGCCTGGTCCACTGTACTCTGGTCCTACTGAGAGAAAAGCCCATGTTCCATTACAGTGGGCCGGGCCTAGTCCACTGTACTCTGGGCCTATTGAGAAAAGCCCATGTTCCATTCCGTGGGTCTCGTGGCCCACTGATGTAAGCCTCCAGGTTTCGTTCAGTTGTCAAGAAATTGGTGAAGGGAAACTGTTCGAAGAAGATTATAGTGAAGTGGCGTAAATGAAAACGAAAAGAATTTGGAAATTGATATTTGCGTTCCATTTTTTACTGATGGCGCTCCACTTTTAACGTGAAATTACTAGTAACTTCATGAACAAAGCAGAGCGCCATTAGTAAAAAGTGGAGCGTGAATTCAAATTCCAAAGAATTTTTCCTTTGTGCGTTCGTTTGATATTAAAAAAAATGAAGAGAAAACTGAAAAGTGTAAGCTATAGGTAGAAACTAGTGTAGAAATAAGGTTCGTGTAAAATCTTACGTTTTTTTGTTAGATAAGTTTTGATGAGAAGCTAATCATGGTGGAAAAATTAAAAGATTTTTGGGTCCTGCAAAACGTAGGGAAATTAAGCTTTTCCATATTTTCCTTTCTTTTTTCCTGCAACTGAACATGAGGCCAAAGTGAGAACACAATCTTTGGAATTTTAGATTTGTGGGGACTCTCTTGAGAGAAAGAAGAAGGGAAATATGCATAAATAAGCATCTTTTAGAAAGTTTTTAATTGGCCAAAAAACCAAGATCATGTAATTAGCTTCCTTTTGTTTTCCTTTTTTATCAACAATTGAAGATTTGTTAAATCAGGGCGGTTCCGGGGACCCTTAAAAAAACCCCCCTAAGTTTCTGATCGAATTTTGATGATCCGAGCAGCTCAATATAATCAAAATGTGATTTTAAGGATACCCGCGAGAAATCATCAAAAAAAAAAAGACCAGAAAGGGTTTCATCCGAATAGTTTTTTATTGAACGATTCAATAAAAAACTGCTCAAATTAAGCTCTTCCCGATTTTTTTTTTCCAATTTCTTGCTCCAATCCCAAGGCCTAGTATGGTTATTAAACGGAGCCTAAATGTATACAATTTGGGGGAAAAAAAACAAAGAATTTTTATATTTTTATCCGCAAAACAAAGAATTATGACTTGAGATGCATGTGAATGTGACTTTTATTTTTGTTTTTCCTTTTCTAAGCAGATATCCATCTGATCTCTGGAATAATTATTCGGCGGTTCTAGGGTACCGCTACGTGGTGCCCCAGTATTCTTAAGAAATAAGGCCTTGTTCCGGAACGCGAAATAAATACTTATTTTTTAAGAAAACAATTTCAAACTCAAAAACGATGAGCTTATTGAAATCTAAAAATATGCAATACGGTGAAAAAAAATTAAAAATTTATTTTTCATTTATATTATTTTTGAGTTTGAAAATGTAAAATAAATACTTATTTTTTAAGAAGGTGTTCTGAAACGGGCTCTAAAAAAGAGTGTTAGAGCACCATATGACGATACATCAAAACCATAGAATAATACTCTTATAATAATCCTCTTATACCTTAGGCTGGGTTGGTGTACCATGTAGATGTAATGATGTAATAGAATAGTACAATAGTGATCTTTAGTTAGTGAGATTTTCCAGTGTACCTGCAGATGTTTAAATATTTTAAAAACTCAAAGGCAAAGGTCAGATATGATTTCCTATGGCTATGGCTATGGATATGTACCAATCGAATCCAATATCTGATTAAAGAATTCTTGGAGGATCTTATACGTGCCGCCAGATTTTCTAGGATTTTTCCAAAATGTCCATCAACTTAACTTGAACTCTTGTTCAGTTGTGGGTTTGTTTTTTTCTAAATCAAAATTCATTCATTATCTATATTTTAATTATTATTTTCATTTTTCTCTCTACTTATTATCTTTATATTCAATTATTAATCTTATTTATCTTTCTATCTTTCTTCACTCATTACCCATATCCCTAATTATTACCATATTTTCTCACCTCACTCATTACCCAAAAATCAAACCCAAAATTTTTTCAAACTACTACCGGACGAGGTAGTATATATACTAATCGCAAGGGGTTGGCTCGGTGGTAAAGGCTTTAGACTTAGAAGTACTTTGTAACGCTCCGATTTTTCAGGAGCAATATAAAATAATTTCTCAAGAGAATTTTGCTAAATTGATATAATTTTCCAAAATAAGGGTTCAGCTATTACAATCTCAAGAAAATTTACAGATTCAAAATACATTAACTTCAGAGCTGACTCTAGGCTTGATACGATTCCCAAGCATACTCGATCTCATTTCTTGATATTCTTTCCGTGTCGAACTGCACCATCATTGAATCCCCTCAATTGAATCCTGCGCCCTCTGACAAATTGATCGCCGAAGCAATCGATTTACCAGGATACAGACGTATCCGTGAGTGAAAAATCACCCAGTAGAATAATCCAACCCAACTACCCCTCTTACTTTACAGCTAGCAAGTAACAATATATTATCAATGC
>JAOTQK010000002.1:5605213-5619980 GCA_025642025.1 Rhododendron ferrugineum
GTTGTATTTCTAATTTCCTTTATGCGGATTTGATTGGGGTCTCGTACCCTAGAATTGTAAACTCTTAATTTTGTTTTTCTTGTTTTAATGAATCGTATGTTTACCAAAAAAAAAGAGAATTTCAATGCAATAGAATCACCTTTACTCTTTACACCTGAAAGGATTATTTTTCTAATTAATTTCACATGAATTTAGTTGGAAAAAAAATGCATTTGAATAAAATAAAACTTTAAAAAAGGAATTTTGGTTTCCTACAGTTATCTTGAGTGATTTCCGAAAGGGTATTAATTTGCGCACTCCACTTATTTACCATTCACACTCCTACTATCATTCTTATAGAGAATGTGTACTAAGCTACCGTTTTCGATGATGAAGTCCGAGTCCTAGGAGTTTACATGTAAGTTCGAAAAATGAAAATAACTGAAAGGTTTGCCAAATCGTTAATCTTTGCTGATTAGAATAGAGGAAAAATAGAATCGCATCCATCTTTTAATCTTTTTAGTATACATGTTCGCCACTACACAGGTAAAATCCTGGTTCTATACCTGCTTCCGGCGCTCTCTCTCTTTTTTTTTTGGCAGTCTTTGACTCTGTCACCACTCATCTCCACTGGCTATTCCTGTCACTCATTTTATCTGAGAAAATTCTCTTTCTCAGGGCTCACTGTTGTCTCCTCTGTAGAAAAAAAAATTTCCCACTATAGTTTCTGTTATTCATGGTGTTTCACAACCATGGTGTTATTCAGGGTGTTAAAGCCAATGTCCTTCTACTGCGTGCTTCAATGCTCCGGCTAGTACTAGCTCAATGAGTTAGGCCCAATGCCAAGGAACTTATTAATTGCTTTATGCTAATAATTCCGAGGATATTGAAACTGTACATGAAAATATCCATGAAAGAAAAATGAAGAGTTCTAATTTAGCATACTATATTTGAATTTTTCCTTCGGCCTCCAAGTCTCTCCTTCAATGCAACATATATGGCACCATCTCCGGTTCAACGTTGATGATCTACAACTTTCTTTGTAAGTTTCAATAATTAAATAACGCTTGGTAAGTGCTTGGTCGGATTATTATTATCAAACGTCTGAACGAATTGTGATTAAAAAAAGAGAGGATAGTCATAGTTATAACTTCAATTGTCTAATTTGGTACCGATATTTTTGATCATCCTAACTTTTGTTTTCCTTTTTGAAGTGCTTGGTCGAATTATTATGACTTGATAGGCCAATGGGCTCTAGCCCAGTTGGCATCTCGTGATCCTCCACACATGTGGGAGACCAGAATTGGAGTATCGTCGTGGGCGTTTGGAGTTTAGGGCTATGGATAACCTATAAAGCATCTTGTAGACTAACATCCCGCTAAGTAATCTTGAAAAGAAAAAAGAATTATGACTTGATATAATCTAGCGGGATGCGAATATGACTTATTTTTTATTTCCTTTTTCTAAGCAGATGTACTCGGCGGTTCTGGGGCACCGCCACCACTCTTCTTTACCACATATTTTTGTGTGGCTCAGGATAAATTGTTTGTACTCCATAAGAATGTGTGATAAGAAAGAGCGTTAGGACACTACATGACAGTACACCGAGACCACAGAATAACCCTCTTCTTATAGACTTACCTTAGGGCTAGGTTGGTGTACCATGTAATAGAAAAAGTCCAATAGTGATCTTTAGTTAGTGAGATTTTCTAGTGTACCTGTCTACCTGATGTTGAAAAAATCAACCAACAAACCTTCTTTAAATATTTTAAAAACTCAAAGGGAAAGGTCAGATATGATTTCCTATGGCTATGGATAGTACCAATCGAATCCAATATCTGATTAAAGAATTATTGGAGGTTCTTATACGTACTGAGAGAAGGTTTCTCGGATTTTTGTACAATGTCCATCAACCTAACTTTTTTATTTTTGTTTTTCGGGGTGTCTTGGTCAAGTTTGCGTGCAGCTCAGACTAATTTTTACTGTTAGTAATTTATTTTAATCAACGGATATCTGTAATTTTAACGTGGAGATATTAATAAGTATTTAATATAATAAAGCTCGTAATATAATTGAGATAAGGACGGAAATGCAATTATAATTCTGTAATGGGGTGAATTATAATTAGTGAAATAAGAAATAGAATCCTGGTGGGATTAGGGTTTCTCATTTACACTGGGAGCCCAGACTTATTACTCCTTAGGTCCCTATCGTAGCCCTATATATACACGTTATGCTCTCTAGGTCAGACAGAGTTTTTTCTATTTGTTCACGAAATAGAAGCAGACTTAGAGAGAGCAATCAGACCACGAAAGAGTCCACACTCGGTTCGTGTTCTGGACGTGCAGAGAATACGATAGAAGATCGTAAGGTGCAATCGAGCAGTATACGTGGTTTATAACAAGACGTGCTATAACAAGTTCAACCAGCGTTCGTGTTCGCAGGAAGTTGAGGTAAAACCCCAATTCCGCCTTATAGGGTTTTGCGTTTTTGTTGTTGTCTAATCTGTACACGTCATTACTGTTTTCTGGGAATCGTTTCCCAACACCTACTACCCCTCCCACAGTCACACGCTTTAAGTGTGGGTGTGAGTTGGCTCCAAGAGTTATTGACAAGAAGAATCAAACCTGAGACCTTAGGATGAAACAAACACCTAAGTCCCAGGCTAAGACCACTTGGACAACCCCTTTGAGTTTCCATCAACTTAACTTGAAAACAATTGTGATGGGTTGGCTCGGTGGTGAAGGTTTTGAGACGTACTAAGGAGTTTGCCAATCTTATATTGAACTTTGCTCTGATTTTAATTGGACGCGGTGAAATTTGGCTCCCAAGATTCATCGAGGTGCGCGTAAGCAGCATAGACACTAGAGTTATGATAACAACAAAACTCTCCTCTTGTTCTGCTCCAAAACGAGACAAACTGTATAAGCGCTTTCATCGCAGAAGAAATGATCAGAAAAACCCTTTAACGTGGCTTATGCCGGAAATCAATTTTCTCGAAAAGGTTATAGGGATCCTATTAATAATTACCCGTATAAATAACTTAATTAATTACAAAGTGGATGATGATAAATAAATAGAACACCTAAAATTTTACTACTATTTATTACCCGTATAATATTAAAACAGTTCTGCGACATATCATCTTTTGACAACACATGATTCAGATATTAAAAGCGTTTTTCTAATTCTAAAGTAAGTAAATTCGGTAGGTTTTCTTTCTGATAACTTGAAATCTGGCTCAATAAACCAATTAATTTCCTGCCATAATTCATTACAAAGAAAGTGATTAATTCCCTGCGATAATTCATTACAAATGATGTGGTAAATCACTTGATCATCGCATGTCTCGCGTTTTATAAACACAAAAATTTCAAAGTTCGGTTATTTTTCATGATCGCGAACACGTGCAGTTTTTTTTTTTTTTTTTGTGCAAGAAATTAAACTACTCCACTGTGGACCAACTGAAAAGTATAAATCAGACTCATTGGCTGAAAATTTTCGGTTTCACATATTACACATATGAGTCCATAAATATCAAGACTCAAGAGGTAACCAACCATTTTATATTGCGGCTTTTTAATACCCAAAAAAAATTTAATTACTTTTTTTTCTAAGACAAAGAATTTATTAATCTTTATAAAAGATTACAAAGATTAAAAGGATTAAGAGAACACCGGCAAAAAGCCACCCGAGATCTAAAGGCAGGCAAGACGCCAAAACGTACCCCAAAAATAAAAAACAACCAAGAACCAAAAGCTTAAAGCTCCAAAGCAGCCCAAAACAACCAGACGACCACCAAAAAATAAAAACACCAAAAACTAAACACTTGGCAAAACCGAACACAAGGAGCACACACCAAATCCGCCAGAAACTCGAAATTAAAAATCCAGAGGGAGAGATGCTCCATTCTCCAAGTCGCCAATTCTTCCGAGATAGACTCTACCTTCAAGTCATCTAAAGCATGATTCCTATCCATTAATTCTTCCTCTTGCATCTCAAAAAAAATACTCAATATATATACACACACAAAAAAAAATAGACAATAACCACATTCTATATAAAGAAAGAAAAAAGACCAAGGGAAAATGAGAAAGCAAAATATTGAAACCCAATTAAGATGCATATAAATTGAAATAACTCAATAATAAGGATACTTATAATTATTTGATTCCAAACTACCTCAATAACAACATAACAGTGATAAAAAAAAATAAAAGCTATATACCTGTACCTAAAACTATGTTACCATTGGCTGTAGATGTTGCAGGCCTTCCAAAGTTTGGTACAAACTCGAAATTCTGCAAATTAAGAATAGCTGAAGTCATTCAGAAAATTTAAAACCTGGGGTTTTAAATAAAATTACTCTAAAATGGCACCAATTAATTTCTAGGGTTTTTCTTTTATAAAAAAAAAATTCTTGTAGGGTTATTGAGGTAACTTTACAAACTTACATCTTCTGAAATCTTTTGCTCATCACTGGAAATTGGAGATCCCTTCAACTTGGATCTTAAGATCTTCTTCTCTCTTGTTCTTTCCCTGGCTCTCTCTCTTGCCCTTGCCCTAGACTCTCTTGAAGCAAGATATTGCTCTTCAAATGCAGCAGCCCTATCTTTCTGTAACTTGACCTCTTTACCCTTGCCAACAATACTGATCTCCAGTTCCTTCATCTTAGTACCCTCATAGGCTCCTGCTGATACCACTTCACATCCAGAGGCAGTAGAAGTCAGAGTACTCCTCTTTACACCACCACTCGACCCGTCCTTCGCCTTGTTCAGCAGGTCCTTGATTTCTGCCTTCGAGTTTTTTAGCAACCAATCAATGGTTTTGCTTGCTTTCTCGAACCCTAGCATGTCCTGGAGATCAAAGAACTTGCGAGCCGTCTGGATCGAGAGCCTCACTCTCCGATCCCTCAGCCCTTGAGCCGTGAAAATCTTGCTGTGCTTGTGCTTCTTCGAGGCCTTCTTCGTCTTCGGTAGCACGCTCTTTGGACCAAAACTTTTTCCATTGAGTTC
Source organism: Rhododendron ferrugineum (assembly GCA_025642025.1). Taxonomy (NCBI): domain Eukaryota; kingdom Viridiplantae; phylum Streptophyta; class Magnoliopsida; order Ericales; family Ericaceae; genus Rhododendron; species Rhododendron ferrugineum. The sequence goes on from JAOTQK010000002.1 coordinate 5,610,208, forward strand.
AGTACTGGCTTCTTGGTTTCTCGCCGGAGGCTTGTTCGAAACCACCATGCCGAAAAGGGTGTCGGTCAGGAGCAGATCCGAGTGGTACTGGAGGAAGAAATCGGTGGCATCGCAGCCGAGAAAGGGAGGAGGAGGAGAGAGGCGTGGGAGGAGATATGCGTTGGTGGTTGAAGTGAACATTTGCAAAATTAGCAAGTGAAGCTTGCTCTTGACAAACCCTAGCTTTGGAAAGCAACAATGGTTCATATAGTCTTGTCTAATGATCGAACAAGGACGGCATACATAATCTTGTCTCCCACCCATTAGCAAATGCAAGTGAGATCCACTTCCCTTTTGTCTAGTTGTGGAAAAACAGAGATGAGAGAGGGAGATAGATTGTAGTTGGATTCATCGGTGGAAGTATGCTCGCGGTATCAATCAGAGAAAAAGTTGTGTGGTTCTTCTTCATTTTAGGGAGGTGGGGAATTAGGTCATACATTGGGGGAGAGAGAGAGAGAGAGAGAAGGGATGAGAGTGGAAATGTGACTGGATTGGAAGCTAGTACCACACTCCACATGGGAGGTCCGGATAAAGTGTTCGATAGCAACCCTTGGTCATGGCTTGAAAATATATAATGGGGAAAACTTGTTGACAAAAGGAGAAAATAGATGGAAAATACTACAATACGCTCTCTTATGCGGTGCTTAATCGCTTTGAATTCATAAATGAGAAATGATTTTGTTACACCATTTTTTGATAATGTCATATCCTGCAAGTGTATTTTTGCACCAAAAAATACACTTGCAGAATGTGGCATTATTAAAAAATGGTGTGGCAAAATCACTACCCTTTATAAATTTGTGAAAAATCATAATATCAAGACGAGTCAGACGACACTTACAATATAAATGCTTTCAAATCAAAATTGATGTAATGAATCTCATGCAAATGTTAGTATGAATTTATACAAAACTTATGAATTAAAGAATGATGTGGGGTGGTGGTTTGAGTTGAGTCTCCTAGTAGATCTTGTCGTTCTCTCCTCCTTCTTCACGTCACTATGCAAGAGAAACAATCAGTTAGCACTGTCGGGCCGTAATTAGCTAGCCTTGGGACACTCTGATGAACAAGTTAGCATGTAGAGGGAGGAGAAGAAGTACTTAGTACTGTAGAACTATTAGGATTCAGGAACAACGTACCTTCTCCAGGTTTTATCCCTTTGTTTTTATAGACGGTTTACCCTTGCTCTACAAGTGGATGTGCACGTCACATGCTTGACATCACGCGTAGCGGGCACGTGGCCTTCACGTGCCCTCCTTAAATATCTTCTAACTGATCCTCGGGTCTACGCCCAGGTCAAGCATACGACGTCGGTGTAGACCGACCCGCCTTATAACGGGCCTTAGGCTTCCACTTAGGCCATTCCACAGGGTTTGTTGTCGGCATGTCCCACTATCGGTTGGCCCATCTCACTTGTCTTGGGGTCTGATCTCAGTCCGCTTTGGCAGAATTAGTCCAGAATGGGTTCAGCCCATTAATCCCGAAGTCAAGTTTGTACCTAGAAAACATTTGGTGATCGAGGTCCATCTTCACACCACACAGACATACATACATAAACACATGTATATTTAGAGAGAGAGAGAGAGAGAGTACAGATTGATAGGGAGATTGAAGGGGTTGGGATCCGGTGATCTCGCCCTTGACGCTGTGGAGCCCGAAGCGGAGGGTGTCGTTTTGGAGCCCTCTGATTTCGTGTGCTATCGGTTTCTCTGTGTTTGAAGCTTCCTCTGCTCTCTCTTGTTGTTTCTCCCAGTGGCGGAGCCAGGATTTTGACTCTGAGGGGCCCGCTTAAAAGACATATTTTTTATCAGAACATATACTTATTATATCATAAGATTTTTGCTTTTCAATTCGTCTCATTTGTATATTGAAATGATTCTTTAGGCTACTTCAAATGTCACATGTTTATTTTTTATTTATGAAAGAAATTGAGAAATGAGAATGTAAAACAACCGATTTTTTATCAAATCGAACAAAAATCATTAAGATTATAAGTAGCTATACACGAATAATTATCAATAATATTTAAAATCTTGTATATACAAAATAAAAATTTTGAAACTCAAACACTCGGAAAGCTGGGTCCGAGGCCCCCCAATCCCTAATATAGCTCCGCCCTTGGTTTCTCTTGCTCTTCGGTGCTTCTGTGAGAGAGAACTTGAAAACTTTGACAATACCGTGACTTTGTGGACAAGAAAAGAAGGCAAGGGCCGGCCCATAAGAGAAGTGGTAGGTCCTGGTCCACAGTACTCTGGGCCTAATGAGAAAGCCCATGTTCCATTACGTGGGTCTTGAGGCCCACTTGTGTAAAAGCCTCCGGACTTCGTTCTGTCATCAAGAAATTGGTGAGGGAAAACTATTCCAAGAAAATTATAGTGATGTGGCTTAAATGAAACCTGAAAAGTATTTATGCTTAGTTATGTAAAAACTAGTGTAGAAACAAGATTCGTGTAAAACTCTTAAGTTTTTTGCTAGATTAAGTTTTGATGAGAAGCTGATCATGGTGAAAAAGTTAAAGATTTGGGTCGCACAAAATGTAGGGAAATTAAGCATTTCCACATTTTCCTTTCTTTTTCCCTGCAACTGAATGAGACCGAAGTTAAAACACAATTTTTGGGATCTTAGATTTGTGGCGACTCTCTTGAGAGAAAGAATAAGAGAAATACGTACTACAAACAAACATCTTTTAGAAAGTTTTTAATTGGCCAAAAAACTAGATCATGTAAGTTGCTTCCTTTTGTTTGCCTTTTTATCAACAATTGAAGATTTGTTAAATCGTTAATGATTTATGAAGACATGTATTTGTACAAAAATAATATATAATTCTCATACATTTGTGTAGGGCAGTTTAGAAAAAAAAAAGATTTTGTAAAGCTGAATTGTTTTTTTCGTTTTTCACTTTGCTTATGTTTTTCTTTCGCAGATTAATCCACAAAATCAAGAATTTTAAATAGAACCAAGGTTGGTATCTGATGGGTTTCAATGTCCTTCTATTGTGCACTTCAATGCGTCGGCCGGTAGCTCAATGGGTAGGCCCAATGTCAAGGAACTTAAATGTTCTCTTCTAATAATTCCGAGGGTTGAAACGGTACATGAAAACTATCCATGAAAGTGTCGACGAAAGAAAAATGAATGGTTCAAATTCAGCATACCATATTTGGATAATTCCTCCTCCAAGCTAGTCTCCGTCAATGCAAAATGACACCATCTCCGCTTCAATGTTAATGATCTACATCTTTGTTCGTAAGTTTCGAATTACTATTATTCTTGAACGTCTGAACAAATTGTAATAAAATGAAAAGAAAAAGAAAGGGTAGCCATAATTATATGTAACTTCAATTGTTTTAATTTGATACTGATATTTTCGATCATCCTAACTTTTATTTTCCTTCTTTTAAGTGCTTGGTTGAATTATGACTTGATAGGCTAATGGGGTCTTGCTTAGCTGGTATCTTTTGGTCCTCCTCATGTGGGAGGTTAGGGTTCGAGTTCCGTTGTGGACGTTTGAAATTCAGAACTGTGGATAACAAGCTCCCCGTGAGCTAACCTACTAATATCCCAACCCATGACCCCGCTAACTTTGGTTGATGTATGCAATCTTGAAAAAGAAAGAAAGAATTATGACTTGATATATGCCGGTGGGATGTGAAGACTTATTTTTGTTTTCCTTTTTCTAAACAGATGTACATCTGATCACAAGAGTCAAAATCATAGAGAGTGATACCTCTTTCTCTGGAATAATTATTCTGTGGTTGTTCTAGGGCACCGCTACGTGATGTCTCAAAATCCTTCTTTACCATACATTTTTGTGTGGCTCAGGATGAATTATTTGTACTCCATAGAAATATGTGTGGCAAGAAATTAAGGGGGTGTTAGAGCACCACATAGCGGTACACCGAGACCACAAAATAATCCTCTTCTTATAGAGTTACTTTAGGGCTAGGTTGGTGTACCATGTAATAGAATAGTCCAATAGTGATCTTTCGTTAGTGAGATTTTCTAGTGTACCTGATGTTGAAAAAATCAACCAAACATACATTCTTTAAATATTTTAAAAACTCAAAGTACGAATCGAATCCAATATCTGATTATTGAATTATTGGAGGTTATTATGCGTACTGAGAGAAGGTTTCTTGGATTTTTGTACAATGTCCATCAACATAACTTTTTTGTTTTTGTTTTTCAGGGTGTCTTGAGCCAGCTTGCGCGCACTTTAGACTAATTCCTTCAGCTCCTCCCACAGCCATTTCACACGCTTAAGTGTGGAGGTGAGTTGGCTCTAAGAATTATTGACAAGAAAAGTTGAGACCTCAGGATGGAGCAAACACCTAAGTCCCAGGTTAAAACCACTTGGACAACCCCTTTGAGTTTCCATCAACTTAACTTGAAAACAATTGCGAGGGGTTGGCTCAGTGGTGAAAGTTTTGAGACGTACCTAGGAGTTTGTCAATCTTATACTGAACTTTGCTCCGATTTTAATTGGGTTCCTCAATAGTGGGAGGTGGAATTCGGCTCCCAATATACGACGAGGTGCGCAATAATAAAAACAAAACTCTCCTCTTGTTCTGCTCCAATGCGAGACAAACTGTACAAGCGCTTTCGTCGCAGAAGAAATGAATTTTCTCGAAAAGGTTATACAATCCTATTAATAATTACCCGTATAAATAAATCACTTCTGTCTATTAAACAAAACATCTTGAATATACTTAATTACAAAGTGGATGATAAATAAATACTGTAGAACAACACCTAAAATTTTACTACTATTTATTACCCGTATAATTAATATTAAAAGACTTCTACGACGTATCATATTTTGACAACACCTGATTCAGATATTAAAGGTGTTCTTCTAATTCTAAAGTAAGTAAATTCAGTAGGTTTTCTTTTTCTGATAACTTGAAATCTGGTCAATAAACCGATTAATTCAACTTAAGTCTTCTTCTTCTTTTTTTTTTCTTTCTTTCTTTTTTTTTTTTTCTGTCAACATGGTAAGAAACTTTATAACAAAGAGCATAGCAGTACATCGATCAAAGAAGACGGTTATATTGTTCACAAAGGATTCAATAACCAATAAAGAGGTCTAGCTTACCAAGTACGAATATCAGAATCTTGCAAACCCGAAGTTGCCAAATTGTATGCAACTACATTCGCCAATCTATGAATAAAAAGAAAATCATGACTCCTAACAGATCAACCTCGCAGCGAATGTCTTCAATGGCAACTTTCATGGGCAAGACTACACAGTGATGGTTAGTGAATCCAACCAATCTGATCGAACCACCACTTCCTCTGCCTTGCTTCATCAAAAGACCATCACTACCACCTTTATCGTAACCTGCAGGGCCGGCCCAAAGGTTTTTAGTACCCAAGACCTAATAAAAAAAGTGTCCCCTTAAAGAGTTACTACTTAACAATTTTTACAGCAATAATCACAATACGAGAAAGCCAAATCAATGTAAAGGAGCCAAATAGGCAAATACATATTATCTCAAGAACGCATGAGTATCACTTGAATATTACTCGTGTTGCATTTCTAGATGCAAAAGTATCAAAAGAGTCCTACTCAAACCCAAGTAGAAAAAATATTGTAGTGCCCCAAAAATTTAGAATTTTTGGGATGCCCGAGGCCCTAGCCTCTTGGGCCTTGGGGGTGGGCCGACACTGGTAACCTGATACGGCATCTCGATGATAAATGAGAAGCCAAGAGAATGTGGAAAAGAAAAAGAACGCAGAGAAACTCTCAGATCTGATATCAAGAGAGAAAAACCCTTGCTGGAAAGGAGAGATTATTGAAAACAAAAAATCATCACCGCAGAGGAAAGAAAACACCCATCAAGAGTAAAACCCCCTCCTCTCGCCGCCGCAATGGGGTGATGGAAACCCTAGGGGGAGGGAGGGGAAGAAGAGAGAAGACAGCTAGAGTTGAGAGAGAGAAGATTCTAGACACACCATTTTTCTTCCCCGGCCCAACTTAAGTCACTAGGTAAAATTTGAAACAGATGTCAGCTAAAAAATCTTTTGGTTTCAACAAGGGGCCTTTGGCCCAATAGCATAGATGTGCATTCGGTGCTGCTAATTTAACTATTCTAATGGTGTTAATTTTAATACCATTCTAATAATACTGACTTTCACCGATCAAAAAAGATTGAAAGATGTAATATTGTTGCCAATGAATTATCTTTTCATGAAACAGAAATTACTCTATCTCATATATGGTCTGATCAAGTTCAAGTTCTACAACATATATATTACTCATTTTCTTGAATTTTTTAGCTCAAAATAAATGGTAGAGATTTGCACTATCCTAGATTTTCATGACTGTAAGTGTCTAAAAGTAACACAAAGAAAGTGATTAATTCCCTGCGACAATTCATTACAAATGATGTGGTAAATCACTTGATCATCGCATGTCTCGCGTTTTATAAAAACACGAAAAATTTCAAAGATCGGTTATTTTTCACGATCGCAAACACGTTCATTTTTTGGCTAGAAATTAAACTACTATGGACCAACTGAAAAGTATAAATCAGACTTATTGGGTGAAAATTTTCCGGTTTCACGTATTACATATATGTGTCCATAAATATCAAGACTCAAGCGGTAACCTATTTATATTTCGGCCTTTTAATACCCAAAAAAAAAAATTAAATACTTGATCCACATCACTACTATATACTATATACAAAAAATAGACAGTAACCACATTTTCTATATAAAGAAATATAATTTATATCGAAGACACTGCCATTTTCTTATTAGATTCCAAACTACCTCAATAATAATATAACAGTGATTAAAAATAAAAGTTATGTACCTATAACTTAAAGTCTTAAACTATGTTACCACTGGCTGTAGATGTTGCAGGCCTTCCAAAGCTTGGTACAAACTCGAAATTCTGCAAATTAAGAATAGCTGAAGTCATTCAGAAAATTTAAAACCTGGGGTTTTAAATAAAATTACTCTAAAATGGCACCAATTTATTTCTAGGGTTTAAAAAAAAAAAATTCTTGTAGGGTTATTGAGGTAACTTAACAAACTTACATCTTCTGAAATCTTATGCTCATCACTGGAAATTGGAGATCCCTTCAACTTGGATCTCAAGATCTTCTTCTCTCTTGTTCTTTCCCTGGCTCTCTCTCTTGCCCTTGCCCTAGACTCTCTTGAAGCAAGATATCGCTCATCAAATGCAGCAGCCCTATCTTTCTGTAACTTGACCTCTTTACCCTTGCCAACAGTACTGATCTCCAGTTCCTTCATCTTAGTACCCTCATAGGCTCCTGCTGATACCACTTCACATCCAGAGGCAGTAGAAGTCAGAGTACTCCTCTTTACACCACCACTCGACCCGTCCTTCGCCTTGTTCAGCAGGTCCTTGATTTCTGCCTTCGAGTTTTTTAGCAACCAATCAATGGTTTTGCTTGCTTTCTCGAACCCTAGCATGTCCTGGAGATCAAAGAACTTGCGAGCCGTCTCGATCGAGAGCCTCACTCTCCGATCCCTCAGCCCTTGAGCCGTGAAAATCTTGCTGTGCTTGTGCTTCTTCGCGGCCTTCTTCGTCTTCGGTAGCACGCTCTTTGGACCAAAACTTTGTCCATTGAGTTCAGTACTGGCTTCTTGGTTTCTCGCCGGAGGCTTGTTTGAAACCACCATGCCGAAAAGGGTGTCGGTCAGGAGCAGATCCGAGTGGTACTGGAGGAAGAAATCGGTGGCATCGCAGCCGAGAAAGGGAGGAGGAGGAGAGAGGCGTGGGAGGAGATATGCATTGGTGGTTGAAGAGAACATTTGCAAAATTAGCAAGTGAAGCTTGCTCTTGACAAACCTTAGCTTTGGAAAGCAACAATGGTACATAATCTTGTCTAATGATCGAACAAGGACGGCATACATAATCTTGTCTCCCATCCATCAGCAAATGCAAGTGAGATCCACTTCCTTTTTGTCTCGATGTGGAAAAATAGAGATGAGAGAGGGAGATAGATTGTGGTTGGATTTATCGGTGGAAGTGTGCTCGCGGTATCAATCAGAGCAAAAGTTGTGTGTTTGTGTTCGGTTGTCATTTATCTTTAGTTTTAGTTTTTTTTCAATCATTATCCTATATCTCCAATTATGTGACTGGATGAGAGTGGAAATGTGACTGGATTGAAAGCATGTTGAAAAAGGAGAAAATTGATGGAAAATAGTACAATACGCTCTCTTATGCGGTTTCGCAACCTTGTTCAATCGCTTTGAATTCATAAATTTGTGTAAAATCATAATATCAAGACGAGTCAGACGACGCTTAAAATATAAATGCGTTCAATTCAAAATTGATGTAATGAATCTCATGCAAATGTTAGTATGAATTTATACGAAACTTATGAATTAAAGAATAATGTGGGGTGGTGGTTTGAGTTGATCATGGAATAGGGAAAAGAAAAAAGACCTGCAATAGATCATTGGAAGAGAGGAGACAGAAAGGCCAAAAACATTAGGCCAGAAATAAAGAAGCTACACTAATCCAGACAATTAAGCAGACAAAACATCACAACTCGTAGCACCCTCAAAGCAGCAAAATAGAGTTGTTGATACGTCCTAAAACAGAGTTCTCTCCTTCTTCACGTCTCTATGCAAGAGAAACAATCAGTTAGCACTACAGGGTCGTAATTAGCTAGCCCGATGTGGGCTACCACGCCCACGATTTCTCAAATCGGCGCCAGCAAAAGAATTGTTTGAAAAATCGAATGAGTCGCCACCCGAATTTAAGGTCCGCCATCTGAGAAACCGTTTTGATTGAAATTAATTGTTTGAATTTGAAAATCAAAGATTGTTTTGAATTCGGAAGCCATGTTACGAGAGGGGAAGGGTTTTACGGCACCCCTCCCACCCGACTCGATGTCGGTCTCTATTCAATGTTTGTGGGATTTTAACAAAAGCATTTTATTTCATGAAAACAGTTAGCAAGTATGTACAAATATACTAAATAAGGAGTGTATGCAGGTGCAAGTGTACAGAATATGATAATGAAACAATATGAAATGAAAAATGACATAAAATGAACTACAGTCACTAGAACCGCTCCCGAGCGCTCGGGAGTAGTCCTAAGCGCTCATGAGCTTTGCTGAACCATCCTGCAAGCCTTGGTTAGAACAGAAGCAGTATGATACTTAGAACAGGAACATAGAACTAATAACATACACTAGTGCTCATCAAAGGGTTAAAACAGCTAAGAACTGGTCCTAACCATCCAAACATTGCTTCCTTGCAACTGAAAACAAACCTAACTGGGCTCTGGAAGGACCAGTGCACACCTAGTATCTACTGAAATACAGGAAATGCAATATTTGGTGACAAAACAAGATTTGGGTGACAGCAGCTCTCCTGAGCGCTTAGGAATGGTCCCGAGCGAAGGGAACACAGTGCCCATAATTTTTTTTGTTTCTTTGTGCTCCTCTTGCTCTTGTTGCCAAGTTATATTTTGATTCTATTTCATCATCGAGGAGCCTCGAGAGCACAAATTAAGAATAATTAATAAGTTCAAATTGGGGTGTCTACACCCAGCGACACTTCGACGATCAAGTTAACATGTGGAGGGAGGAGAACCAGTACTCAGTACTGTAGAACTATTAGGAACATCGTACTGTAGACACCCTATTCTGGGCTGTTCAGATTAGTTTACTCACGGTCTTTGATTCCCTGATGATGATTAAGGTCAAGAACATCCCGAGATTGTCAGTGTGTTTGAGTTTTGAGCGTCC
>JAOTQK010000002.1:5620080-5633578 GCA_025642025.1 Rhododendron ferrugineum
CGAACAAGGACGGCATACATAATCTTGTCTCCCACCCATTAGCAAATGCAAGTGAGATCCACTTCCCTTTTGTCTAGATGTGGAAAAATAGATCATGAGAGAGGTGAGACCCACTTCCCTTTTGTCTAGATGTGGAAACATAGAGATGAGAGTGAGATAAATTGTGGTTGGATTCATCGGTGGAAGTGTGCTCGCGGTATCTATCAGAGCAAAAGTTGCGTTGTTTTTCTTCATTTCAGGGAGGTGGGGAATTAGGTCATACATTGGGGGAGAGAGAGAGAGGGGAGACAGAGGGATGAGAGTGGAAATGTGACTGGATTGACAGCATGTTGAAAAAGGAGAAAATAGATGGAAAATAGTAAAATACGCTCTCTTATGCGGTTTCGCAACCTTGTTCAATCGCTTTGAATTCATAAATTTGTGTAAAATCATAACATCAAGACAAGTCAGACGACGCTTACAATATAAATGTTTTCAATTCAAAATTGATGTAATGAATCTCTTGCAAATGTTAGTATGAATTTATACAATACTTATGAATTAAAGAATGATGTGGGGTGGTGGTTTGAGTTGAGTCTCCTAGTAGATCTGAACGTTTTCTCCTTCTTTTTTTATCGGCAAAATGATTATATTATTAAAAATTTGATACGTGTACATCAAGGAAAAAGAGAAACCTAAACTACGATATCGATACATGGAATAGGGAAAAGAAAAAAGACTTCCAATAGATCATTGGAAGAGAAGAGACAAAATGGCCGAAAACATTGGGCCAGAAATAAAGAAGCTACACAAATCCAGATAATTAAGCAGACAAAACATCACAACTCATAGCACCCTCAAGGCAGCAAAATAGAGTTGTTGATACGTCCTAAAACAGAGTTCTCTCCTTGTTCACGTCACTGTGCAAGAGAAACAATCAGTTAGCATTACAGGGTCGTAATTAGCTAGCCCGGTGTGGGATACCATGCCCGCGATTTCTCGAATCGGCGCCCGAAAAAGAGTTGTTTGAAAAATCGATTGAGTCGCCACCCGAATTTAAGGTCCGTCATCTGATAAACCATTTTGATTGAAAATAATTGTTTGAATTTGAAAACCAGAGATTGTTTTGGGTTCGAAAGTCATGTTACGAGAAGGGAGGATTTTACGGCACCCCTCTCGCCCGACGCGATGTCGGTCTCTACTCAATGTTTGTGAGATTTTAACAAAAGCATTTTATTTTATGAAAATAATTAGCAAGTATGTACAAATATACCATATAAGGAGTGTATGCAGGTGCAAGTGTACAAAATATGATAATGAAACGATATGAAATGAAAAATGACATAAAATGAACTACAGTCACTGGAACCGCTCTCGAGCACTCGGGAGTAGTCCTGAGCGCTCAGGAGCTTTGCTTAACCATCCTGTAAGCCTTGGTTAGAACAGAAGCAGTATGATACTTAGAACATGAATAGAGAACTACTAACATACACTATTGCTCAGCAAAGGGTTTAAACAGCTACGAATTGGTCCTAACCATCCAAATCTTGCTTCTTGCAACTGAAAGCAAACCTAACTAGGCTCTGGAAGGACCAGTGCACACCCAGTATCTACTGAAATACAGGAAATGCAATATTTTGTGACAAAACAAGATTTTGGTGACAACAGCACTCCTGAGCGCTCAGTAATGGTACCGAGCACTCAGGAATGCACACAGTGCCCAGAAAAAGTTTTGTTTCTTTGTGCTACTCTTGCCCTTGTTGTTAAACTAAGATCAAATGAGCTTACAACCAGTATGAAGAACTGGTATGAGCCCTTGATCCCCCTCAGAAGTTTGAAAACAGTAGACTTCGAAGTATAAAGTGAGCTTTTATACCTTTGCTTGACTTGAACTCGACTTCTTGGACTGATTTGGATGTTTGAAAATGGGCAGAAAACAGTACGAAAATGGAGTTCTAGACAAACTAGAGATTTCAACAACCTTTGAGATCTTTTGAGTACTTGAAGATTGTTTGAAGTTTTTCTTAGAAAACTCAAGTTTTGGAAGATATTTGGGGGAAGATTAAAGACTCAAATTTTCAGAAAATAGGGGATGGAGAGACTTGAAATTTCGTGGCCCTTTTGAAAGGTGGAACATGAGGGTATTTATAGGGGACTGAAAAACATATTTGAATTTTGAAAAATAAAATGGAAAATGGTTTTGGGGAAAAAAATGTCATTATGAGATGCCTTGCCTGACCTGCATACTCAGGCAGGCTTGTCTGTACGACAGGTTTGAATGTTGAACGGACTAAAAAGTCTTGTTGTAACATACCCACCATTGTTGTCAATTTTTCCAACTGATTTCTGATATCATTTATCATCTGAGTCTGTTGTTCGTTGATAACAGTTTGGCCTTGCAAGAGAGCGCTGAATTGATCTTCCTAGGAACGCTTCGGTGGTTGTTGTTGAAACTGGCTAGGTTGTTGCTGAAATTGGTTTGCATGTGAAAATGGACCAGAAGGAGCAAACCCTGGCAGACCTTGAGCTTGAGAGAAACAGAAAGCATTCTGAGGTTGCTTCCAAGGCAACTGTGGAGCAGGGGGTGGAACTTGAGAAGAACTCCCTTCATTTGACTGATTCCAACGAAAGGCTGGATGTTGACGTGTCCCCGGATTATAATATTGAGAATAGGGATCAAAACATTGAACTGCCTGTACCTCTTTTGGAGCAATCCCATTAATCACGTTCTTGAAGAGCTGAAATATTTGGACAAGCCTCCGTAGAATGCCTTGTCATTTTGCAAATGACACATACTTCATCCATTTGGCGTACTACCTTCACTTCTTGAGATTGAGCACTTTTCATTTCCAACTTATCAAGCTTCCGAGCAATCTCCTCCAATCGAGTTTCAAAAGCAGTGCGTTCAGCAATAGAAAATTTTTCGGAACCAGTCGGACTTTGATTGAACATAGCTCTTTCTCCAGAATCTGCTAACTGCCAAGTCTGGGTCATCTCAGCCAATGTCCCATAGTAATCCCAAGCATCCTGAGGTGTTTTTCCCATGAATTCACCTCCTCCCATAGTATCCAAAAGTTGCTTACTTTCTTGAGAACACCCCATGTAGAAATAGTTGACTTGGAGATACAATGAAAAGTTGTGATGATGAACCGACATAAGCAAATCTTTGCATCGTTCCCAATATTTGTGAAAAGTCTCCCCATCCCTCTGCTTGAAACTCTGAATCTGATCCATAAGTAATTTCGTCCGGCTGGCTGGAAAGAACTTGTTAGTAAAAGCATTTTGAACTTCTCCCCAGTTTCACAATGATTGAGGTTTTAGTGAATTAAACCATTGTTTCACCTTGTCCTTTAGAGTGAATGGGAACAACTTAAGGCGAGCTTGATCAAGTTGACCCTGAACTGTAAAAGAATGCAGAATAGTCTCGAACTCCAGGATGTGAGAATACGGATCCTCTAACTCTCGCCCCCGAAATTCTAGAACCACCCGAAGATACTCAGCTTTGAAATCAAAGGCATTCCCAGCAGTCGGAGTCAGAATAACAATAGGCGATATTTGAGGAGCCAGTTCTGGATTAAGATAATCACGAAGAGTACGGACTGGAGCTTCTTCGGCCATTGGGCCTTTGCGATTGCGATTTAATTTGCGAGGCAGAGAATGGGCAGGATACGCCCTGGCAATGATACGGATTCTAGGCAGAGAAGAAGAACGATGAAGCCGATTGGAAATTGGGCTTCAGAACACAGACATACACAAGCAAATTCTACCAACTAACTAATTACCAACTATCAGACTGGAGGGGCTAAGCCGCCACCTCAACTCCACTCAGCAACAGAATATGCGAGGGGTTATGCCACCACATCGGCTAAGCAATGCAATCAAATAAAGCTAACTACACAAACTAAAAACAAACTCAATATTTAGCCTGACTTCGTTACACCTCAAGTTTGACATGAAACCCGGTTAGAGGTATCTACCAAACTAAATACGAGTTACTAACACATAAACTACTAAACTACTACAATAAGAAAGAAGCGGGATACTTACAGCGGTTTGTCGAACCGTCAAGAAAGCCATAATAAGAAATCCCCGGCAATAGCGCGAAAAATGCTTCGTTCATCGATATATCAAATATGATCACCCCAAGCGTAGGGTAAATACGTCATTTGAAGCATAATAATCCGGAAGACCGGAATCGTACCCACGGGAATAATTAATACGACTTGATTGGATTTGTAGACGTAAGCTTGGTTTTCGACTTTTAGACAGCCAACTTTGTTTTACTTTGCGGTGGAAATAGAAATGGCTAAATTAAAAGTGAATAAACTAGAATAAAAAGCAGGTTAGGTCTTGGAATAAGTAACACCCACGACTCAAGTTAAATTACGTTTCTTACCCAATTACATGGTTTAAGATACTCAACTAAGGTTCTTAACCCGGAAGATAGAATGATTCGATTACCAAGCTAGCTCTAAAATTTATTTAGCAAACACCTCGAGCGACAGAGCTCTAAGCATCATGTGTGGTAAGTAGGCGATACTCTTACTTACACATGATCAAAGAGATTAACACCTTAGCAGTTCGATAAACAAATCCGAACTACACATCGATTTTCGAACCAAATATTCAAACTTTATTGGTAAAAATTACAATTTTTACTCGAGCCATGAGGTGCTATTCACCCCATGACCTAACTTTGAAAAACTACTCACACATATCTAAAAAGTTAAGAGAAAGCAAAAAATCTACTTAGCATATTTGAAATAACAAGACTTGAAGAAAACTAGATTAAACGATAGATCGGAGTAGCGGCTACAACTTTAATGAAGAGAACAATAACAAAAACTAATTAACTAAGACAGAAAATTAACAAGTTAAGTGCTAGAAATGAAGAACAATGAAAGAGCAATTCAAAATCTAGATCTATATCTAAAAATGTGGAATACAATCTATTCTAATCTATTCTATTCTCTATGGTTGTACAATGACATCACGGGCTTTTATACTCCAAAATCCGCGCACGGAATATCCCAAAAGATGCTCCAAAGATGCCCTCTGAAGCCTTCGGTACCAATAGCAAATGACTTAAGTTGCTGTGAGACCCCTTGGTACCGATAGCAAAGAATAAGTGGTCTCAATACCGGAGTGTTAAGGCTTGGTGCTTAAATGCTCGGTACCGATGGACCCATTTAACAGGCACCAATACCGAATTGGATAAAGGTTGCTGTCACAAGTTGGTCGGTACCGATGGACTTGGTTGAGTAGTACCAATACCGAGTTGTTTAGGTGCAGCCCTTGATCTTGATCCTCGTCTTGCTTCGGCCTCGTATCGTAGGATCACTTTCGGGTCTTTACTCTTGGCTCTTGATCATCTTTGACAAGCTTTGGGCTCAAAAATTCCTGAATTTAATGGTTCCTCTACAAAACGAAATTAAAATCTCTTATGAGCAAAAACAGTTAAAAACAATTAAATTAACGATAAACTTAAACTAATCTAGAGATTTAGCGCACCCTACATTGCATTATCGGGTGCTTATCACACAGGAAAGAAAAGTATTTTATATGCTAGACAGCTTGACCCCAATGCGATCAAATCTTGGTTCCGCCATTGTGTATGTTTATATATTAGCACATTTTCATAATAATGCTAATTAATACAAAATATATTTAAAAATATTTTAATTTCGAGTGGGGGCACGTGCCCTCGAGTCCCCTCCTTTGGATCTGTCTCTAGGATTACCTTTGCTCTAAAAGTGCATATGCACGTCACGTGCCTAACATCACGCGTAACCGACTCGATTAGTGACGTCAAGGTGACGCCCGGTGGGCACGTGGCCTTCATGTGCCCTCCTTAAATATCTTCCAACTGATCCTTGGGTCTATGCCTGGGTTAGGTGTATGACGTCGGTCTAGGCCAATCAACCAGCCTTAGAACGAGCCTTAGGCTTCCACCTGGGCCATTCCACAGGGTGGGTCGTCAGCACGTCCCACTATCGTTTGGCCCATCTCGCTTGTCATAGGGGTCTGATCTCAATTCGCTTTAGCAGTATTAGTCCAGGACGGGTTCGGCCCAATCCCAGAGTCGGGTTCAACCCAATCCCAAAGTCGAGTTTGTACCTAGAAAGCATTTCGCGATCAAGGTCCATCTTCACACCACACACAAATGCATACATATACACATGTATAATTAGAGAGAGAGAGAGAGAGAGAGAGTACAGATTGATAGGGAGATTGAAGGGGTTGGGATCCGGTGATCTCACCCTTGACGCTGCGGAGCCCGAAGCGGAGGGAGTCGTATTGGAGCCCTCCGATTTCGTGTGCTATCAATTTCTCTGTGTTTGAAGCTTCCACTGCTCTCTTTTGTTGTTTCTCTCAGTGGCGGAGACAGGATTTTGACCTTGGGGGGTCCGCTTAAAATACATATTTTTTATCAGAACGTATACTTATTATATCATATGATTTTTGTTTTTCAATTCGTCTCATTTGTATATTGAAATGATTCTTTAGGCTACTTCAAATGTCACATGTTTATTTTTTATTTAAGAAAGAAATTAAGAAATGAGAATGTAAAACAACCGATTTTTTTATCAAATCGAACCAAAATCATTAAGATTATAAATAGCTATACACGAATAATTATTAATAATATTCAAAATCAAGTATCAATAATAAAAATTTTTAAACAGAGATGCTCGGGGAGATTGGACCGAGGCCCCCCGGTCCCCAACATAACTACGCCCCTGGTTTCTCCTGCTCTTCGGTGCTTATGTGAGAGAGAACTTGAAAACTTCGACACTGCCGTGACTTTTTGGACAAGAAAAGAAGGCAAGGGCCGGCCCATAAGAGACATGGTAGGGCCTGGTCTACTGTACTCTGGGCTTATTGAGAAAAGCCCATGTTCCATTACGTGGCTCTTGAGGCCCACTGATGTAAATGCTTCTGGGCTTCGTTCAGTCATCAAGAGATTGGTGCAGAAAACCTATTCCAAGAAAATTATAGTGAAGTGGAGTAAATGAAAATGAAAAGAATTTCAAAAAATGATATGATCCATGACATCCGAATCATAGAAGTGTCCATGAAAGTAAATGAATGGTCCAAATTCATGGTGCAGTGAATTTGAATTTTTCCTCAAAGAGTTTTTCCTTTGTGCGTTAGTTTGATATTTGGAAAATGTAGAGAAAACTGAAAGTATTTATGCTTAGTTATGTAAAAACTAGTGTGGAAACAAGATTCGTGTAAAACTCTTACGTTTTTTGCTAGAGAAGTTTCGATGAGAAGCTAATCATGGTGGAAAAGTTAAAGATTTGGGTCGTGCAAAATTTAGGGAAATTAAGCATTTCCACATTTTCCTTTCTTTTTCGCTGCAACTGAACGAGACCGAAGTTAAAACACAATCTTTGAGATCTTAGATTTGTGGCGACTCTCTTGAGAGAAAGAAGGGGGGAAATACGTAGAAAGTTTTTAATTGGCCAAAAAACTAGATCATGTTAGTAGCTTCCTTTTGTTTGCCTTTTTATCAACAATTGAACATTTGTAAAATCGTTAATGATTTATTAAGACATGTATTTGTACAAAAATAATAATTCTCATACATTTGTGGAGTGCAGTTTAGAAAAATATATTTGATTTTGTAAAGCTGAATTGTTTTTTTTCTTTTTTCACTATGCTTACGTTTTTCTTTCGCGGATTAATCCACAAAATCAAGAATTTCAAATAGAACCAAGGTTGGTATCTGATGGGTTTCAATGTCCTATTGTTTGCTTCAATGCGTCGACTAGTAGCGCGCTCAATGGGTAGGCCCAATGCCAAGGAACTTAAATGCTCTCTTCTAATAATTCTAAGGGTCGAAACGGTACATGAAAACTATCCATGAAAGTGTCGACGAAAGAAAAATGAAGGGTTCAGATTCAGCATACCATATTTGAATAATTCCTCGTCCAAGCTAGTCTCCTTCAGTGCAAAATGGCACCATCTCCGCTTCAATGTTGATGATCTACATCTTTGTTCGTAAGTTTCAACAATTAAATAACACCAATAATTTATTGGTAATTGCTTGGTCAAATTATTATTAGTATCAAACGTCTGAACGAATTGTGATAAAAAAATAAAATAAAAATAAAGGGTAGCCATAATTATAACTTCAATTGCTCTAATTTGATACCGGTATTTTCCTTCTTTTAAGTGCTTGCTTGAATTATGACTTGATAGGCGAATGAGCTTTAGCTTAGTTGGTATCTTCTGGTCTTCCTCATGTGGGAGGTTAGGGTTTGACCCCCGTCGTGGGCGTTTGGATTTCAAGGCTGAGAATAACCTCTAAAGCTCTCTGTGGTAGACTAACCTACTAATATCCCGGCTCATGACTCCGCTAACTCTTGTTGATGTATGCAATCTTGAAAAAAAAGAAAGAATTATGACTTGATATATGCCGGTGGGATGTGAACACTTATTTTTGTTTTCCTTTTTCTAAAGCAGATGTACATCTGATCACAAGAGTCAAAATAAAAAAGAGTGATATCTCTTTCTCTGGAATAATTATTTGGCGGTTTTAGGGCACCGCTACGTGATGCCTCAACACCCTTCTTTACCACACATTTTTGTGTGGCTCTGGACGAATTGTTTGTACTCCACAGGAATATGTGTGGCAAGAAATTAAGCGGGTGTTAAAGCACTACATGGCGGTTCACCGAGACCACATAATAATCCTCTTTTTATAGACTTACCTTAGGGCTAGGTTGGTGTACCATGTAATAGAATAGTCCAATAGTGATCTTTAGTTAGTGAGATTTCTAGTGTACCTGATGTTGAAAAAATCAACCAAACATACGTTCTTTAAATATTTTAAAAACTCATAGGAAAGGCCAGATATGATTTCGTATGGCTATGGCTATGGATATGTACCAATCGAATCCAACATCTGATTAAAGAATTATTGGAGGTTCTCATACGATTGAGATCAACCTAACTTTTTTGTTTTTGTTTTTCAGGTGTTTTGGGCCAGTTTGCACGTACCTTAGATTAATCTCTTCAGCCCCTCCCACGACCGTTTCACACGCTTAAGTGTGGGGGTGAGTTGGCTCCAAGATTTATTGGCAAGGAAAATCGATCCTGAGACCTTAGGATGGAGCAAAGACCTAAGTCTCAGACTAAGACCATTTGGACAATCCCTTTGAGTTTCCATCAACTTAACTTGAAAACAATTGCGAGGGGTTGGCTCAGTGGTGAAGGTTTTGAGACGTACTTAGGAGTTTGCCAATCTTATACTGAATTTGGTCCAGTTTTAATTGGGCTCCTCAATTGTAAGCGGTGGAATTCGGCTCCCAAGATTCGTCAAGGTGCGCAATAACAAAAACAAAACTCTCCTCTTGTTCTGCTCCAATGCGAGACAAACTGTACGTATAAGCGCTTTCGTCGCAGAAGAAATGAATTTTCTCGAAAAGGTTATAGAATCCTATTAATAATTACCCGTATAAATAAATCACTTCTGTCTATTAAACAAAACATCTTGAATATACTTAATTACAAAGTGGATGATAAATAAATACTGTAGAACAACACCTAAAATTTTACTACTATTTATTACCCGTATAATTAATATTAAAACACTTCTGCGACGTATCATCTTTTGACAACACATGATTCAGATATTAAAGGCGTTCTTCTAATTCTAAAGTAAGTAAATTCAGAAGGTTTTTTTTTTCTGATAACTTGAAATTTGGCTCAATAAACCGATTAATTCAACTTAAGTCTTCTTCTTTTTTTTTTTTTTTGTCAACATGGTAAGAATCTTTCATTGATAACAAAGTGCATAGCAGTACATCAAAGAAGACGGTTATTGTTCCACAAAGGATTCAATAACCAATAAGGAGGTCTAGCTTACCAAATACAAATATCAAAATCTTGCAAAGCCGAAGTTGCTAAAGTGTATGCAACTACATTCACCAATCTATGAATAAAAAGAAAATCATGACTCCTAACAAATCAACCTCGCAGCGAATGTCTTCGATGGCAACTTTCATGGGCAAGACTACACAGTGATGGTTAGTGAATCCAACCGATTTGATCGAATCACCACTTCCTCTGCTTTGCCTCATCAAAAGACCATCACTACCACCTTTATCGTAACCTGCTGGGCCGACTCAAGAGTTTTTAGTGCCAAAGCCCTAATAAAAAAAATGTCCCCTTAAAGAGTTACTATAACAATTTTTACATCAATAATCACACTACGAGAAAACCAAATTAATATAAAGTATTACTAATCATTACATACGAACACAAAATACAAAGTCTCTAAATAGGCAAATACTTATTATCTAAAGAACGGATGAGTATCACTTGAATATTACTCGTGTTGCATTTCTTGATGCAAAAGTATCAAAAGAGTCCTACTCAAAACCAAGTAGTAAAAATATTGAAGTGCCCCTAAAATTTAGAATTTTGGGATGCCCAAGGCCCTGGTCTCTTGGGCCTTGAGGGTGAGTCGACAGTGGTAACCTGATACGGCATCTCGATGATAAATGAGATACCAAGAGAAAGGGGAAAAGAAAAAGAACGCAGAGAAACTCTTAGATCTAATATCAAGAGAGAAAAACCCTCGCTGGAAAAGAGAGATTATTGAAAACAAAAAAATCATCACCGCAGAGAAAAGAAAACACCCATCAAGGGTAAAACCCTCCCCTCTCGCCGCTGCAATAGGGTTATGGAAACCCTAGGGAGAGGGAGGGGAAGAAGAGAGAAGACAGCTAGGGTTTGAGAGAGAGAAGAATCTAGACACACCTATTTTTCTTCCCCTACTTAAGTCACTAGGTAAAAGTTTAGACAGATGTCAGCTAAAAGATCTTTTGGTTTCAACAAGGGGCCTTTGGCCCAATAGCATAGATGTGTTCGGTTTCAAGTACTGTTCTTCTGAGGTACTAATCTAACTATTCTAATGTCGTTAATTTTAATAATGCTGACTTTCACCGATAAAAAAGATTCAAAGATTTAATATTGTTGCCAATGGATTATCTTTTTAGAAACAGAAATTACTCTTTCTCATATATGGTCTGATCAAGTTCAAGTTCTACAACATATATAGTACTCATTTTCTTGAATTTTTTAGCTCAAAATAAATGGTAGAGATTTGCACTATCCTAGATTTTTATGACTGTAAGAGTCTAAAAGTAACACAAAGAAAGGGATTAATTCTCAGCGACAATTCATTACAAATGATGTGGTAAATCACTTGATCATGGCATGTCTCGCGTTTTATAAACACAAAAAATTTCAAAGATCGGTTATTTTTCACAATCACAAACACGTTCATTTTTTGGCTAGAAATTAAACTACTATGGACCAACTCAAAAGTATAAATCAGACTCATTGGGTGAAAATTTATATATGTGTGACCATAAATATCAAGACTCAAGAGGTAACCTATTTATATTTCGGCGTTTTAATACCCGAATTTTTATTTAAATACTTGATCCACGTCACTCATATATATCAAAGACACTTTTCATATTTGATTCCAAACTACCTCAACAATAATATACCTATACCTTAAACTATGTCACCATTGGCTGTAGATGTTGCAGGACTTCCAAAGTTTGGTACAAAAACTGAAACTCTGCAAATTAAGAAGAGCTGAAGTCATTCAGAAAATTTAAAAACTGGGGTTTCAAATAAAATTACTCTAAAAAAAAATTCTTGTAGGGTCATTGAGGTAACTTAACAAACTTACATCTTCTGAAATCTTTAGCTCATCACTGGAAATTGGAGATCCCTTCAACTTGGATCTCAAGATCTTCTTCTCTCTTGTTCTTTCCCTGGCTCTCTCTCTTGCCCTTGCCCTAGACTCTCTTGAAGCAAGATATCGCTCTTCAAATGCAGCCCTATCTTTCTGTAACTTGACCTTTTTACCCTTGTCAACAGTACTGATCTCCAGTTCCTTCATCTTAGTACCCTCATAGGCTCCTGCTGATACCACTTCACTTCCAGAGGCAGTAGAAGTCAGAGTACTCCTCTTTACACCACCACTCGAGCCGTCCTTCGCCTTGTTCAGCAGGTCCTTGATTTCTGCTTTCGAGTTTTTTAGCAACCAATCAATGGTTTTGCTCGCTTTCTCGAACCTAGCACATCCTGAAGATCGAAGAACTTGCGAGCAGTCTCGATCGAAAGCCTCACTCTCCGATCCCTCAGCCCTTGCGCCGTAAAAATCTTGCTGTGCTTCTGCTTCTTCGCGGCCTTCTTCGTCTTCGGCAGCACGCTCTTTGGACCAAAACTTTCACCATTGGGTTCACCGGCTTCTTGGTTTCTTGCCGGAAACTTGTTTGAAACCACCATGCCGAAAAGGGTGTCGGTCAGGAGTAGATCCGAGTGGTACTGGACGAAGAAATCGGTGGCATCGCAGCCGAGAAAGGGAGGAGGAGGAGAGAGGCGTGGGAGGTGGTATGCATTGGTGGTTGAAGAAAACATTTGCAAAATTAGCAAGTGAAGGTTGCTCTTGACAAACCCTAGCTTTGGAAAGCAACAATGGTACATATAATATTGTCTAATGATCGAACAAGGACGGCATACATAATCTTGTCTCCCACCCATGAGCAAATGCACTTGAGATCCACTTCCCTTTTGTCTAGATGTGGAAAAACGGAGATGAGAGAGGGAGCTAGATAGATTGTGGTTGGATTCATCGGTACGGTGGAAGTGTGCTCGCTGTATCAATCAGAGCAAAAGTTGTGTGGTTTTTCTTCATTTAGGGGGGTGGGGAATTAGGTCATACATGGGGGGGGGGGAGGAGACAAAGGGATAAGAGTGGAAATATGACTGGATTGAAAGGTACCACACTCCACAAGGGAGGTCCGGAAAAAACAAGTTAAAAAAGGATAAAATAGATGGAAAATAGCACAATACGCTCTCTTTTGCGGTTTCGCAACCTTGTTCAATCGCTTTGTTTTTTTTGTTTTTCAATGAATTCGATTTGTTCAATCGCTTTGAATTCATAAATTTGTGTAAAATCATAATATCAAAGACGAGTCAAACGACGCTTACAATATAAATGCTTTTAATTCAAAATTGGTGTTATGAATCTCAAGCAAATGTTAGAATGATTTTTATACAAAACTTATGAATTAAAGAATGACGTGGGGTGGGGGTTTGAGTTCTGCGTTATTAAAAAAAAAAAAGTTGGGTCTCCCGGTAGATTTGACCTTTCTCTTCTTCTTCTTCACATTACTATGCAAGAGAAACAATCAGTTCGCACTGCCGGGTTGAAATTAGCAAGCCCAACTACACTCCGATGATTAAGTTAGCATGTGGAGGGAGGAGAATATACTATTAGGAAGGGCGTACCTTCTGCAGGTTTTATCTCTTTGATTTTATAGACGGTTTACCCTTGCTCTACAAGTGCATGTGCATGTCACGTGCCTGACATCACTCATAACCAATGTTCTGAATACCGTACCGGACAGGGTACCGGTTTTCCTACTGGTACGGTACGTACCGGTACCGGTCAAATACCGGGTACCGTTTCGGATTTACCGCA
>JAOTQK010000002.1:5636940-5650119 GCA_025642025.1 Rhododendron ferrugineum
CGAGACCCGGAGTGGGCCCCACTCCGGGCGGAGCAGGAAGGGGAGCAGGAAGGGGGGGAGCAGCCCCCCCGCGTCCAGCTAAGCTACTGCATGGTTGTTTTTGGGGTCAAGTTCTCTACTTTATCTATTTTAACGGATATGCCTAATCTGATATTGTTGCTCTTAATTGATGCAACTTTTCTTTTTTCATGTCCAATAAAACCACAATAACAACAAAACATGGGAAGTTTTTCATAACGAAACTCCACCCAAACGGGTAGCCCATCGTCAAGTTTCAACTTCATTCCCCTACGTATAGGGATAGTACTATCAATACTAACCAGGATTCTCATCAAACGCCCCTCCCGGTGACCGGAACCGGGCATATCAATAATTATAACTTCAATTGTTCTAATTTGATACCGATATTTTCGATCATTCTAACTTTTAATTATTTTCCTTCTTTTAAGTGCTTGGTTGAATTATGACTTGATAGGCCAATGGTATGATTTCCTATGGCTATGGATATGTACCAAACGATGAGCTGCTATTTTGATGTGTTGAATATTGATACCTGCTATTTTGATCTGTTGTTTATCGTTTGGTACTTTGAGTTTATCTTTACTCATCCGTCAGCGCATGTGGGAGGTTAGGGTTCGAGCCCCGTCGTGGGCGTTTAGAATTCAGGGCTGTGGATAACCTCTGAAGCTCTCTGTAAGCTAACCTACTAATATCCCGGCCCATGACCCCGCTAACTCTTGTTGATTAATGCAATCTTGAAAAAAAAGAAAAGAATTATGACTTGATATATGCCGGTGGGATGTGAAGACTTATTTTTGTTTTCCTTTTTCTAAGCAGATGTACATCTGATCACAAGAGTCAAAATCATAGTGAGTAATACCTCTTTCTCTGGAATAATATATTATTCGGCGGTTTTAGGGCACCGCTACGTGGTACCCCAACGTTCTTCTCTACCACACATTTTTGTGTGGCTCAGGACGAATTTTGTACTCCGCAAGAATGTGTGGCAAGAAATTAAGGGTGTTAGAGCACCACGTGGCGGTATACCGAGACCACATAATAATCCTCTTTATATAGACTTACCTCAGGACTACTAGGTTGGTGTTCCATGTAAAAAAAAAAGTCCAATCCCAATAGTGATATTTAGTTAGTGAGATTTTCTAGTGTACCTGATGTCGAAAAAATCGACCAACCTACATAAATTCTTTAAAAACTCAAAGTAAAGGTTAGGTATGATTTCCTATGGCTATGGATATGTACCAATCGCATCCATCTTTTTATTTTTTTTAGCATACATGTTCTGATCACCACTTGCTTTCAGCCCTATTTTTTTTGGCAGTCTTTGACTTTGTTACCACTCATCGTCACTGGCTCTTCATGTCACTCATTGGCTATTCATGTCATTCATTTAATCCGAGAAATTTCTCTTCCTCAGGGTTCACTTGGCTATTCATGTAATTCATTTAATCCGAGAAATTTCTTTCTCAGGGCTCACTTGCCCGCGGCTTCTTGAGTTGTTGACTTCAGAGGTTTGATTGGTAGATGATTAGACAAGAGAAGGGCTGCTTAATAACGGATGAGAGTGTATGTTTTATTTTATTTTTGTCCGGATTCAATTCGGTTTCTGTCTGGATTTAATCCGGTGGGTTGTTTATTTTCATCGATTTTTGTTGTTGTCTTTGATATGGAGTTCCGCCATCCCAAGACATCTGGTGTCTGGGTACTATAGCTTCACTTATGCCGATCCTGTTACTAACGGTGTGGAATGAGCAATGGCTCTTGCTTAGGCATTAGATATCAGTTTCGTCTCTTCGTTTTTTCTGTGTATATCGTTAGCTTTAGAGTTTGATTGTGTCTCTGTATCTCTGTATTCGGATGGAAATCTGTTATTGGCATTTGGCTTGATTTGTTTCCGGTTATTATCTATAGATGTTGTATGGCTTTTATAAATAGGCATGCTTCTTCCGTTGACACACAAAAAAAAAAAAAATTAATGCCAATAATCTATTAATTGGTAAGTGCTTGGTCGAATTATTATTATCAAATTTCTGAACAAATTGTGATTAAAAAAAATTGAAGGATAGTCATAATTATAACTTCAATTGTTCCGATATATAATTTCGATCATCCTAAGTTTTGTTTTTCTTCTTTTAAGTGCTTGGTTGAATTATGACTTGATAGGCCATTGGGCTCGTGCCCAGTTGGCATATCTTAGTTCTTCTTATGTGGAAAGCCAAGGTTCAAGCTCCGTCATGGGTGTTTGGGATACAGGGCTATTCTTTGAAATTTTATGTGGACTAACCTATGGGCTATGTATACAATCGTTGGGAAAAAAAACAAAGAATTATGAGTTGATATATGCTGGTGGGATGTGAATGTGACTTTTATTTTTGTTTTCCTTACTCTGGAATAATTATTCGACGGTTCTAGGACACCGCTATGTAGTGCCCCAACACTCTTCTCTACCACACATTTTTGTGTAGCTCAAGACGAATTTTTTGAATCCGCAGTGTACAGTACTGGTAAGAAAAAGTGTTAGAGCACCAAATGACGGTATACCAAAACCACAGAATAATCCTCTTTTTTATAGACTTACCTTTGGACTAGGTTGCTGTACCATGTAATAAAAGAGTCCAATCTCAATAGTGATCTTTAGTTATTGAGATTTTCTAGTGTACCTGATATTGAAAAAATCAACCAACATACATTCTTTAAATATATTTTAATAACTCATAAAGGTCAGGTATGATTTCTTATGGATATGTACCAATCGAATCCAATATCTGATTAAAGAATTATTGGAGGTTCTTACAGCAAGAAGGTTTCTTGGATTTTTTCCACAATGTCCATCAACTTAACTTGAAAACAAACACAAGGGGTTGGCTTGGAGGTGAAGGTTTGAGACTTAGGAAATTGAATTTTTCTCTGATTTTAATTGGGCTCCTCACTAGTGTGCGGTGGGATTCAGCTCCCAAAATTCGTCTAGGTGTGCGTAAACAGCACAGACACCTAAGTTATCAAAAAAAAAAAAAAACCTTATCCTAAAAAGAGAGTAATATATATGATTTTAGTACTCCCATTTTATCGAAATGCATTCCTTGTTTGATTTTATTCATGTGAATTTATAAGACTATGTTTGATATATTAACTTTTTCTTAATTCTTTTTCGGTGTCCGAATTTAAAATGTTCTTCAAGAACTTGAGCCAACCCTGTTGACAAAGAAAAAAAAAAACTATGTTTCAGAAATTAGATTTGGGGTTAGGGTAGAGCTTTTGGTAATTTTTAATCACCCAAATTTTTCGAATTGAGAGAGAAAGAAATCAGGGTCGCAGAATTTTAATGCAATAGAATCACCTATTCTCTTTACATCTGAAAGGGTTATTTTCTAATTAATTTCACATGAATTTAGTTGAAAAAGTAAGTGCATTTAAATAAAAGAAAACTTTAAAAGGAATTTTGGTATCCTACAGTTATCTTGAGTGATTTCCGAAAGGGTATTAATTTGCGCACTCTACTTATTTACCATCCACACTCCTATTATCATCATTCTTATAGAGAACGTGTAATAAGCTACCGCTTTTGACGATGAAGTAGTCCCGGTCGCAGGAGTTTATACCTATGTAAGTTCGAAAAATAAAAATAACTGAAAGGTTTGCAAAACCCCTATTCTTTGCTGATTAGAGTAGAGGAAAAATATTTTTCTCTCCTCTCTCCCTCTCTAAACCCTAAAGAAGCCGCCGCCCTCCATCTCCCTCCTTTCCCTTCCCCAGGGTTTTACGCCTCAATAGGGGACGAGAGAGGAGGGATTTCTCCCCCTCGTGCGGTTTTTCCATCTCCCAATATTAGATTTCGGAGATTTTCCCTCGTTCCCTCCTTCACCCCTAAAATCCCCTATCCTCCTCCTCTCCAAACCACCATCTGCCACCCCTCCTCCGCCTCGGTATGGTTCGACGGCTTTTGGAGGCAGTGCCTTGCCAATCGTGGTCTCCAGAGGTGTCCTCCCCCCCACCGGAGTGGGAGATCGAGGTAGGTGGATAAAATCTGCTCCGGTTTTATTACCAGTTTTTCTCATCTTCTTTTTTCTAGTTTTCTTCTTTGGTGTCCCCTGTGTGGGATTTCTCTCCGTTTGTAGAGCTTCTATCACCTCTGTGTGGGTGTTTTTGGATATTTTCTGCAGTGCTCCGTCTGTTTGGAGCGATGGGTTTAGTCGGAGTTGGGTATAGTCTCTAGACTGAGTCCCCTCCTATTTGATTTCTTGATCTCTTGTTTAGGGATGGAGTTTTCTCTTGATGTACTGGTTCTTGGATATACAATAACACCTGTTATTGTTTTTTCAAAAAAAAATAGAGGAAAAATAGAATCGCATCCATCTTTTTATATTTTCTAGTATACATGTTCGCTTCCACAATGGTAAAATCCTGGCTCTGGTATATACTCTGTACCTGCTTAATTTCAGCCCTTTTTTGGCAGTCTTTGACTGAAAAAATCAACCAACCTACATACATTCTTTAAATATTTTAAAAACTCAAAGTAAAGGTCAGATATGATTTCCTATGGCTATGGATATGTACCAATCGAATCCAATGTCTGATTAAAGAATTCTTGGAGGTTCTTATACGTACTGAGAGAAGATTTCTTGGATTTTTTTTTACAATGTCCATCAACTTAAACTTGAAAACAATCGCAAGGGGTTGGTTCGGTGGGGAAGGTTTGAGACTTAGAATTCGCTTTCTATTAAGGATTCAGGTTTGAGACCTCTCAGGTGTTGTCAACTCTTTTTGGGCCAATCTCATTACTAAACTTTTTTTTTTTCAAAATTATAACAGCCATATATTGATACCAAATTAAACAAACCATCAAAAAAGATGATTTTTTTCTTCTTTTTTTGCCCTTATATATTATCACCTTTTCCTTCTTGATTTTATTCGATCCCCTTACACACCTTTTCAGTCTTAACCTCTTCGGGTTTTAGCCCCCCACGCACACACACAACCACGTTAAAATTATATTTTGACCAATCGAGGGTAAAATGGTCACTTCATTTGATGTACAAATGAACTTTTATTTGAACTACTTGGGCTAAAAAGTAAATTCGACAAGCTTTCTAACGGTTCAAATCACGCACAAATTGGAGTTCGGGAGTGTTCGGGGAAAGTCCGCAAAGTTTGACATGTTATGCAGCCCTAATGCGCCTCAGGAGCAATCTTATGCGCCCCGGAGCTAGTAGGGGGAGGTGGCACATGGCACCCCCATTTTCAAAAATAATAATAATAATAATAACTCAGGAAGCTTTAAATTAAAAGTTACGAAGTATGTACAAAATCTTCACTTTGGCTTAATTTTCTACACAACTCTACACCAATTTTTATTTTTCTCACAATACCGAGTTACTAACTTTTACTGTTACAGTTGTGCAGTCCTGAGTATCCTCGTTTTCATTTTCATGGTTGGAGCCCTTGTCAGTGTCAAGGCGGATTTTCTTCGAAACCGGGACAATTGACTCTGGCTTTAATTGGGCTTCTCACCAATGGGCGGTGGGATTCGGCTCTCAAAATTAGTCAAGGTGCGCTAAGCAGCACAAACACCTGAGTTATCAAAAAAAAAATTAACCTGAAAAGAGAGTATGTGATATGATTTTAGTACTCCCATTTTATCGAAATACATTCCTTGTTTGATTTTATTCATGCGAATTTATAAAGCTATGTTTTTTTTATAGGCATTTATTAAGCTATGTTTGATATATAAACTTCTTCATAATTCTTTTTCGGTGTTCGAATTTTAAATTGTTCTTCTAGAACTTTTTTTTTTGATCGACAAAAGAAAATTTTATTAAACTCGAAAAGGGTACATCGAGTAAAAGGGAAGGAAGAACCAGAAAGTTCAACTCAACCCTACAAAGATAAACAAAGACTAGGTAAATAAAACGAAAAGTACACCCAAATACTCCTAAATAATGAGACGTCATCAAGATTTCTTTTAATATCTTCCACCGTATACACCTTGATATCAAATCTGGCTTTGATCCATAAAGTTGCCCTTGTTTTGGTTAGCTCTACCACTTGGTTACGATCCGCAGCTCAGCTTTGTTATTGAAAATAGCATCATTCCTTGCAATCCAAATAGACCATAATGTTGCATAAAAGCAACATTCCCACATATGTTTTTCCAAATTTTTGAACCCAGACAAAAACCACCAAGAAGATAAATCCAACAAATTTGAATGAGCCACCAAGAACTTGAGCCAAGCCTGATGACAAAGCAAAAAAAAAAAAAACTATGTTTCAGAAATTAGATTTGGGGTTTGAGTAGAGCTCTGGTAACTTTTAATCTCCCAACATTTTGTTTTTAATAACAAAAAGAATTTTATTAATCTTTTTGGAAACAAATTACAAAGATTCAAAGGATCTAAAACACGAAGCATGAAAGCAGAGCAAGAGCGAACCTACAAAAGAAGGCACCCCATACTCCGACAATCAAACGCCGCTAGGAACCAGAAGGGAAAGTAACCGCCCTTGGATGGTGAGATCGAAGCCAACCAAGGCCTAAAAACCCAAAAAAGAAACACCACACCCAAGATCCAACCAAAGCCTAGAGGCACCTAAAAGAAACTCCGCTCCATCATTATCCCGAGAGCCCTAAACAAAGGCCCTGGGTCCTTCAATTTTCGGCTTCCGAACTCATGAATTTACTTATAACTTCCTCATCATCACCCAAGCAGTCTTCGCCCAATATATTCTCCCAAGATTTTTGAATTAAGAGAGAAAGAAATCAGGGTCAGAGAATTTTAATGTAATAGATCAATCACCGTACCTTTACTTTTTACACCTGAAAGGGTTATTTTCTAATTAATTTCACATGAATTTAGTTGGAAAAGGAAGTGCATTTGAATAAAAGAAAACTTTAAAAGGAATTTTGGTATCCTACAGTTATCTTGAGTGATTTCCGAAAGGGTATTAATTTGCGCACTCCCCCTATTTACCATACACACTTCTATTATCATCATTTTTAGAGTATCCACAATGGCATAATCAAAAGTAATAGGTTTTTAAAGTTCAAAAATATGGTGCAAAATATGCCTCACAATACTATAATCAAACTTAACAACTTTCTTAAAAATAATCAAATTTTAGGTTTTAGATAATCAAAATTAGCAACTTTTTGTCAATAATCAAATTTAGTTAACCCCTCCTATTCTCAATTAAATATACTCATCATTACACAAAAATGTTCTCTCTCTCTCTCTCAACAATGTTTTCAAAAAAAAAGTACACTAAAAAAACTTTTTTTTTTCCAAAATTTATAAATAATTTTTATAAAAAAAATTTGTACTTTTTTCGAAAACACTTTTTTGTTTTGAAAACATTTTTTGTAAAACTTTTTCTCGTATAAATTTTTTTTTACACAATTGTTTTTTTTGAAAAAAAAATTCAAAAATTATTTTTGATTTAACTTTTATTCTTGTTAAAACTATTTTTAGAAAAGAAAAAAAACCATTTTCCATGTTCAAAGTTTTTAGTTTTTTTTTTTTGTAATTTGAAAAGTTGATGGAGCAAGTTTTGGTTATCTAATTTTAATTATGTCATTGTGAAGCTCTACATTGCAAACCTTAGAAATCTCTTAAATGAATAATCAAAAACTGATGTGATAACTTGTGGTTATCCATTTTTTATTTTAGCACTGTGGATACCCTCATAGAGAACGTGTAATAAGCTACTACTTTCGACGATGAAGTAGTCCGAGTCGTAGGAGTTTATATATATCTAAGTTCCGAAAAATAAAAATAACTGAAAGGTTTGCAAAACCCTTAATCTTTGCCGATTAGAATTGAGGAAAAATAGAATTGCATCTATCTTTTTTATTTTTTTAGTATACAGGTTCACCACCACAAAGGTACCACCACAAAGGTAAAATCCTGACTATATATTCATGCTCAATTTCATGTACTCTGTACCTGCTCAATTTCAGCCCCTTTTTTTGGCAGTCTTTGACTCTGTTAATTTCCACTCATCCCCACTGGCTATTCATGTTACTCATTGGCTATTCATGTCACTCATTTTATCTGAGAAATTTCTCTTTCTCAGGGTTCACTTGTCTCCTCTGTAAATAAAAATTTTCCCACTACAATTTCTGTTATTTAGGGTGTTAAAGCCACTGTATTCCAACTCCAGTCTCTTTAACATGGAAATCATCATGTTTGGTTTGGGTTTTCAGAGAGATTTTTGAGAATAATGAATGAAGAGCTAGAGATAGATAAAGAAAATTTATTGGAGACTGTGCCCAGAGATTTTGAGACCTCAAAACAAATTAACAACCCAGTAAATCCCCTTTTGCCTGGACCAACTCCTGTTTTTTCTGCCGAGAAAAAGGAGAGAACATTTTATTTTTTTAAATTGGCAAAAGGAGAGAAAACATTGAAACCTCTTTACTACTTCGAACTTGCTCTTTTCAGAAACCCTTGACTTAAAATTTAAAATTTAAAACTTAAAACTAAACCACAATAAAAACTAAAAGGAGTTATCATGATGTTAGGAAGATTGGAGACTCGAATATAAAATCCTGTTCGGTTTGGGTTTTGAGGGAGATTTTAAAGTGTAATTAGTGAAGAGAGATTGATAGAGAAAATTTATTAAAGACCGTGCGCGACGATTTTGAGTACCCCAAACGAAAGTGTTCCTAATTTATATCTCTTTATATTAACCTGGGAGTATATATATACCTTGGAGGTTATGAATTAACGTAACTACCAGCTATTTAATTATAACTGACATTGACAAAATATTTGACGGATGCCATTATTAAACTTGCATCAATAACAAAGATCATAACAGTACATTAAAGAAGACGATTATCGGTTTCACAAAGCATCCAATAATCAATTAGGAGGTTTAGCTTCCCAAGTACGAATACCAGAACCCCGCAAATAAAAAGAAAACTACAAATCCAAACCGATCAACTTCACGACGAATATCTTCGATGACGACTTCTGCTTCCGTATGGCAAGACCACAAAGTGATGGTAAGTAAATCAAACCGATCTGATCAGACCACCACTGCCTCTGCCTTGCTTCATCAAAGAACCACCACCGCCACCTTTATTGAGACTTGAAAACGGCATCTCGGTGATAAAGGAGAAGTCAAAGAGAAGGGGGAAAACCCTAAAAGTGGTCAATATCCAAATACTGATCAGAAAAACCCTAAAAGTGGTCAATATCCAAATACTGATTCAGAAATCTGGCTCAATAAATCGATTAATTCAACTTAAGTCAGTAGGTAAATTAAATCTAAACAGATGTCAGCTACAATAATGTGGGAATCCGTATTGTAAGTTCTAACAAATGTCAGCTAAAAAAATCTTGTACTTAGTTTCGAGTACTCCTCTTCTGAGGTGTTAATCTAACTATTACTACTAACTTTCACCGATCAAAAAAGAGTTGAAAGATGTGATATTGTTGCCAATGAATTATCTTCTCAGAAACAAAAATTACTCTTTTTCTCATGTGATGTCTGTTGTTTTTTTTTTTTTTTTGCTAAGCCATGTGATGTCTGTTTTGCAAGGAGTTTATGTTTATACGTTTGGCTTTTCCTCACCTGCCATGTTTGAAGCTGTCTCACCTGTATTGGGACAATGGAAATGATGTTGAGGTGTGGAAGCTTTTCAAGTATAAAAGTGCTGGTTTTAGAAGTTGTTTCGAAAGTTGGCTGTTTGAATTTCAGTCTGCTGCCTTCGTAGTTTTCTCTTTTTTCTTCTCAACTTCTCGTTGGAAGTTCTCCGGCCCCTTTTTCACCCCTTCTCTTTCTCCCCCTCTCCTTTCTCGATGTATCCATTATCGAGTTTCTCTATAATAATATTTTTGCCGTTTCAAAAAAAAAAAATTCAAGCTCTAGAACATATATATTACTACGTACTCATTTTCTTAAATTTTTTGGCTCACACTTAAATGGTAGAGATTTGCACTATCCTAGATTTTTTTTTTTTTTTGCTTGGCAAATATTTTTTTTAATCTTTGAAAAAACTTCCAAAGATTAAACAGATCACGGGGACACCAAAAGAATATCCACCCGAGACCCAAAACCAAAAATGCAAGATGCCAACCAAAACACCGCAGCAAAAAGCCGCACACCCTAAATAATCAAACAACCTATGCCCTAAACAACCCAGCGCCAAGAAAATAAGGTCATCTCAAATGAAACTAAACCAAAAAAAAATCCTCCAAACCTCAGAAATTAAAATTCCGAAGAAAGAGAACCACCTTCCTCAAAATCATTAACTTCCTCCAAAAAAATCAACTTCCTCCTAATCGTCGAGGGCATTGACCTTTTCCACTAATTGTTCTTCCTACATTTCAACGAATTTCTTTAAAATGAAATTTCCTCCCCCTCTAAATTTAACTATCCTAGATTTTTATGATTGTAAGAGTCTAAAAGTAATGAGCAGAATGATCCTCTTGTTGTCCTTGATCAAGCCCCTATATCCATTAGGGAGTTCCTGCTTCGAGATTGCCTTAATATTAGGCAGATCCTAGACTAGGTGTTTTCGTCTTTTTTGGGTTGTGTAGTATGTTCTCTAACTTTTCAGCACTTCTGATACTTGTTTCCGCTCTGGTTTAATATATTTGATGTTCCGTTTGACCGGAAAAAAAAAAGTAATTCCCAGCGATAATTCATTACAAATGATGTGGTAAATTATTTGATCATCACATCTTTCACGTTTTATAAACACAAAAATTTCAAAGATCTTTGATTTTTCACGATCGCAAACATGTGCATTTTTTTTTTTGCTAAGCAAAAAGAATTTATTAATATTTATAAAGGATTACAAAGATTAAAAGGATCAATGGCACACCGGCACTAAGCGACCCAAGACCTAAAAGAAAGCAAGATGCCAACTAAACACCGAAAAACCACAAAGACCAACAAAAAAACATCCAAAAACCAAAGCAAACCTCAGACTCTACACACAAACCCCATCATCAAATAGCCAGGAAGCCAAACAGACAAAGAGACAGAACCACCGAGACCTAGAAGTAAGCGCCATCCCTCCTGACAGGAAAAAAACCCTTCACCTACTCCCGCAAAAGACTACACTGCTATCTCTCCAAGACAACGAAACACCTCAACCAAAAGAAGCGTCCAAACTGAAACCAACCGAGCAAAGCCAGAAGAAGCAAAACACCCCAAACTCGAAATCAAAAGGCCAGAGAGAGAGAGGCATCATCTTCGAGATCAACATCATCCTCCGAGATAGACTCTTCCTCAAAGTCATCAAGCGCATGAATCCTTTCCCTTAATTCTTCCTCTTGCATTTCAACAATTTTTTTTAGATTATAATTCCTCCCTCCTTTAATTTCAATGCCCAAAGCAGAACCTACATCCAACATGTGCATTTTTTTGGAGAAATTAAACCACTATGGACCAACTGAAAAATGTAAATGAGAATCATTTGGGTGAGAATTTTCGGTTCCACATATTACGTATATGAGTCCACATCACTAATATATATAAAGAGAGAAACAAGACAAAGGGAAAATGAGAAAGCAAAATATTGAAACCCAATTAAGATGCATATAAATTGAAATAACGAGCATCTTTGCGTTGAGATGCTTGTCTCTCATGCCTTCTTGTAATCCTTTTTGCTTATTAATAAAATATTTTTCTTCGCCGTTCAAAAAAAAAAAAAAAGAAACAACTAGTAACTTCATCACAATATATTCCAACTTGACACATTTCAATAGAAGCAATTTATTTATAAAAAAAATGCCCAATAAAAATAGAAGCAAATAAATTAAGGATACTTATTTATATCACAGACACTGCCATTTTCGTATTTGATTCCAAACTACCTCAATAATAATATAACAGTGATTTAAAAAAAAAAAAGAAGCAGCTATATATATATATATATATATATATATATATATACCTTAAACTAAGTTACCATTGGCTGTAGATGTTGCAGGCCTTCCAAAGCTTGGTACAAACTCGAAATTCTGCAAATTAAGAATACCTAAAGTCATTCAGAAAATTTAAAAAACCTGGGGTTTTAAATAAAATTACTCTAAAATGGTACCAATTATTTTCTAGGGTTTTTTTAAAAATAAATAAATAAATTCCTTGTAGGGTTATTGAGGTAACTTAACAAACTTACATCTTCTGAAATCTTTTGCACATCACTGGAAATTGGAGATCCCTTCAACTTGGATCTCAAGATCTTCTTCTCTCTTGTTCTTTCCCTGGCTCTCTCTCTTGCCCTTGCCCTAGACTCTCTTGAAGCAAGATATCGCTCATCAAATGCAGCAGTCCTATCTTTCTGTGTCTTGACCTCTTTACCCTTGCCAAAAGTACCCTTCAGTTTCTTCATCTTGGCACCTTCAATATTGGTCCCTGATACAGAGGCAGCAGAAGTCAGAGTACTCCTCTTTACACCACCACTTGAGCTGTTCTTCGCCTTGTTCAGCAGGTCCTTGATCTCTGTATTTGAGTTTTTTAGCAACCAATCAATGGTTTTGCTTGCTTTCTCGAACCCTAGCATGTCCTGGAGATCGAAGAACTTGCGAGCCGTCTCGATCGAGAGCCTCACTCTCCGATCCCTCAGCCCTTGAGCCGTGAAAATCTTACTGTGCTTGTGCTTCTTCGCGGCCTTCTTCGTCTTCGGCAGGACGCTCTTCTGACCAAAACTTTGTCCGTCGGGTTCGCTGGCTTCTTGGTTTCTCGCCGGAGACATGCTTGAAACCGCCATGCCGAAAAGGGTATCGGTCAGGAGTAGATCCGAGTGGTACTGGAGGAAGAAATCGGTGGCATCGTCGCCGAGAAAGGGAGGAGGAGGAGAGAGGCGTGGGGGGAGATATGCATTGTTGGTTGAAGAGAACATTTGCAAAATTAGCAAGTGAAGTTTGCTGGAATACAAACCCTAGCTTCTGAAAGCAACAAGGGGACGTATCCATGGATATATATACAGTAAGGATTAATGAACAAGGACGAGATACATAATCTTGTCTCCCACCCAGTGGCAAATGCAAGTGAGACCCACTTCCCTTTTGTATGTGGAAACATAGAGATGAGAGTGAGATAAATTGTGGTTGGATTCATCGGTGGAAGTATGCTCGCGGTATCAATCAGAGCAATTTTTCTTCATTTAGGGAGGTGGGGAATTAGGTCATACAATATTGGGGGGGGAGGGGG
>JAOTQK010000002.1:5655970-5674245 GCA_025642025.1 Rhododendron ferrugineum
TCCGGGCTTAGGCACTAACGCGGGTGTCTCGTGTGCAGGGCTAACCCACCTCCGTGCAAACCCAAGCAATCCACACAAGAAGGTCCAATCGGAGAAAGCTCGCCACCACAAATTCCTTAGAAATAAGTTTGAATGTATAATAATCCATTCATTTTATTGGTGTTTTTGGTTCAGCCATGCCTCCTGCTTATTTTGATTTCATCATCAACCATAAGGGAAAAGTTGCTAGACTAAGTAACATTGATCCTGATAAGTATTGCTATTTTGACTTGTTTGCTGATGTTAGTGAGAAATTATTGTCTCATTATCCCACTGGGTTAGGGTTAGCAATCTCGATCTTTTGTGAACTTCCTGGTACTGGTATAGGATTGACCTTAACAGTGACAAATCCCTCATTGATATGTTCCATCTTGATAGTGTTCCTAGCACATTGAACTTATTTGTAGAAGTGGAGTCCCCCAATCCATGTCAGGTAGAGCACCCTAGTGAGTTGGATGGAGTAGATGTGGAGGTGGTAGATGCAAAACCAGGATGGCCATGGATATGGTTCTAATGATAGGGATGAATTGGAATCTTAAGCACCATTGGAATCTTGAGCACCACAGGTTCGGGTGGGGGGGGGGGGGAAGAGATGTGAAAAATGTTTGAAATGTGATGGATACTGGGTTCTTACTTCATTTATGCCTTTGTTTTTCTTTCTCTTTCCTGGGTGTAATCACTTGTGAAATGAAGTTGGTGTGGGACTATATTTATTGGAAAGAGTAAGGGTGAGGGTAATATAGGTATATTACAAGTTAGTGTACAATGACATCATCTTTTCCATCCAGTTTAGCTGGGTTTAACGGAGGGGGGTGATTTGGTATTGTCAGCCAAAGGAGGGGAGGGCAATGATATTTCAGATACCTCAGGGGAGATATCTGTCGGTGTCAGCAACGTCATGGGAGGTCAATGAAATTTGCCCTTTATTGGATATATCCAAAATCTCCTTTCTGTTAATTTATTTGGAAATATCCAGCTAAAAGTGCTAAACTTTGAATATTTTCAAAAGTATTGGGTAAAAGTCATAATTTTTTACTTTTCCGTTTTCTCTCGTTAAGAAACCCACGAAAATTTGACGCAAAACTAACACATGCAAAAATAATTTGAATAAAGTGGAGTACATGCTAGGAATCAAGCCATCTCTCTCTCTCTATCTCTCTCTCTCTCTCTCTCTCTCTCTCGAAATGGAGGGAGAGGTACGAAGAGGTAATTGAATTTGTTCTGCATGTTTGAAATGATGTCAGTTTCTTGCCTCTGTTAAGTACATGGGTTACACACCAATATACAAGACGCGCGGTTTCAAGGATTTGTCGCTCTCTCCGGGACTCCCGTGAAATCAAGGAGCCAATTAATGCTTGAAAATTAAATTACTTGTCGCATCGCTACCGTCACCACATGAATATTCAGATATAGAGAGGGTAAAATAGTCATACACAAAAAAATGCTTTCGCCACTGATTTATACATACGTAATTTATAAGACCACTCAACATATGCCTGCATATAGGCCTAGAGCCGGCTCATAAATTTTGGAGGCCGGAAGCAAACTTCTTGAATAAGGCCTCCCTATATTTTTCATATAAGAGTTGGTCTATTAAGAGTTTCATAAAAAAAACCATCACAAAAGATTTAGCATTACCGTAAATAAATAAAAAAACCCAAAAAATTTTACCAATTAGGTCAACTGTTCAAGATAATAGAAAAACTTACTTGATAGAAGTGGAGAGTTGGAGATGGTAAATGAGGGGCCTCAAGGTATGTCGTATGCAAGTATTTTCCGTCAACGATCATCGATCATTGTGTCCCTTCCCTTCGAGTCATCAGACGTCAAGCGTTTCTTCTTCTTTTTTTCGACTGCCTCTAGTGTTTCTCAGTGTAACCCCGTAATGAGTTATGGCCTATGGGAGTTGATAATTAATGTTTCTAATTAGTAATTCCACCGTTGGACCTATTTGTGGCTCCTAAATTTCAATTGGACCTATTTTGTGTAAAGAAGACTTAGTGCAATTTTTTTAGGCCATATATACAGTCCTTCTCTCGTAAGGACCACCTTACTTTAACTAAAATGCGGACCTCCCTATTTCTCCCATTTTTCGATCGAATTTCGATGATCCGAGCCGCTCAATGTGTTCAGAACGTGATTTTAAGGGTACTTGTGTGAAATCAACAAAAAAAAATACGGGTAAGGGCTTCATCCGAGCAGTTTTTATTTAAACCGCTCAATAAAAAATAAACAAAAACTGCTCGGATGAAGCCCTTCCCGGTCTTTTTTTTGCTGATTTCTTGCAGTACTCTTAAAATCACGTTCTGAACACATTGAGCGGCTCAGATCATCGAAATTCGATCAGAAAAGGAAGGTCCGCATTTTATTAAAATGAGGTGGTCCTTACGGGAGACTGACTATATATATATGGGGGTCTTAGAAATTTAAGGGCCCTTATTTTTAACTTTTTTTTGAGGCCCGAAGCGCATGCTGTAAGGTATCAAAGCGCCTGCTAAGGCATCAAGCGTATTTTGTTGATTTTTATCTCTCTGTTTGATTTCGTGGAATGGTCCAAAGTTGATGCCAAGCCATGAAGTGGGGGTTTTTTTTTTTGGAAATGACGGCCAAGAACTTGTTTGATAATTAATATCCGCTAAAGATATTTTCAGCATTAACAAATGTTCTCAGTATATCCTTAGCGGGTATTAATTATCAAAACACGTCTTGGGCCGTCATTCTCCCTTCTTTTTTTTAGTAAGTCTATTCACACAGACTTGTAGCACACAGATCGCGAACAAATTCGTGTGTGGGGTCCCTAGGTCCCGCATAATGATCCAAGCCGTTCATTAAATATGAAACATTTTTTCAAGGGTCCACGTAAAAAATTAACTCAATCCAATACCTATAGGTGCTCGATTTAATCATCTAACTTTTCAGGATAATGAAAAGTTAGATGATTAAATCGAGCATCTATAGGTATCGGATTGAGCTGATTTACATTTAATGAACGGCTCGGATCGTTTGTATGAGATCTGTAGTGGGCTCCACAAAATAATCTGTGCACGATCTATGTGGAATTCTCTGTGTGGGTAGCACGGTGGTTTGTTTTTTTTAACGCGACGCGAGTGAGTGTGTGCACGCGTCCACCATTGCACTGAAACTTTTTCGAGAGGGAGAGATAGATATCATTGAGCGTAAAGTAACAATCAAAAATCCCTGCGGATAAAAAAAAACAATCAAAAATCCCTCATGCACGTACAAACGATTTCCTTACACAAATTTACAGTATTATTATATACCACAACGATTCTATCAAGGTAATTGATTTTGGCACTCCACTCTTTTATAATCACACTTCAATATTTATCTTTCAATAATCAAAATAGACACGACAAGAACATTAAAAGACAAATATTAGAGTGTGATTATCAAAAAATAAAGTGCCGAAATCCACGGGCTGAACGGGCATTCAAGCTGTTTGGGGGCCGGGTGGCCCCGTTATTCGGCCGCCTACAAATCCAATTAATTATAGCATCAACAACCACATGGTTCTGTCGAATGGCCCTTAGAGTCGGTCATATGACACATTAATTTCAAGCAAAGATTAGTCCTTTTTGTTGATTTTGTGTACTTGCTTGGTTCTGCATGTGGTATGGTCCAACGTTTTTTCTTAAGAGCAATTTTTTTTTATTAATCTTTACAAAATACATATTACAAAGATAAAAAAGATCCTAAGTCGGAGCATCGATCACAATGGGACAAGAAACAAACCAAAATATCGGCAACCTCAGACGCACGATGAAGATCATATACCGCCAAGATCCGAAGATGAAATAACCACTCGAGATTGGCAAGATGCAAACAGAAAAAGAAACTCCAAACCACCCACCAAAAAGAACTCCCACCCAACCACAAAGAGATACTCCAAACCCAAAGCCCACATAATGTCGAAAACACCCACAAACACCAACCCCCACCCCCATATGCCAAAGGATCAAACATCTTGTTGATGAGTTTTAATATTAGTCCTTTCATCATCTTCAGCTTCCATTATCATAATTTTGCTTATAACTTCCTCATCACATCTAGTACCATATAATCTACACCCACGATCTTATATACTAACCAAATTGCCTCAGCCGCATTAAGACGAATCAAGTTCCTATTGTTGGTACCTTCAGATTGATAATGCAGCTACATCAGTTGCCGATCTGAACAACACACATTTACCATATAATCTACACTCACGATCTTATATATTGACCAAAGTGCCTCAGCCGCATTAAGACGAATCAAGTTCCTATTGTTGATGCCTTCAGATTTATAATGCAGCTGCATCAGCTGCCGATCTGAACAACACACATTTGTGCTTCTTTAATTTTGCCTCCCTCTCCTTGGATTTCGAAATGCCCAACATATCTTCTACTGACTTCTGATAAATTTAAAACAGAGGCAACTTGTTTTCCTATGAGGTCGTGTTTACACCCGTTTTTGGCACCCAGTCCAAGACAAGCGTTGAGTGGCCATTTAATTGAAATTCAATTAAATTGGGCTTTGAATTGAAGAATTATTGGATTGAAATTAATGGGCCAAGGCAAGAATAAATTGGGCCTGATTAGTTTCAACCCAATCTGATGATAAATTGAAATTATTGGGCCATGAATCGCATAATTCATGGAAGTCAGAGTATGGCCCAATTGATTTTGGTGTGATTCGGCAACGGGCTGTGGGTGTCTTAGGCCTTGAAATATAAATGCCCATAATTAAAAATGGTTGTTTGGATATTCTGGAACCATCCCATAAAGCATGGAGTGGGTTAGTAGGAGATTATGCCACATGGCCATTTGACCCGGTCAAATGGCCCACGTTCTTTTTTGTTCCACTGAAGCAGAACATGGAGGAAGCCCACTACTTTCAATAACTACCCATGATTGGGAAATTAACATGTGCATCAGGAGGTTAACTTCCATAAACCGTCACTTTGGAGGGAAAATGGCAACATGGGACACATGGCATCACAAGAGCAAGCCAGCAAGGATCTTTGCATGCAGAAAATTCGAAGACCCTTTGCCTATAAATATTAGTTCATGAGATGAAAAAAAAGGTTCTCACACCAATCAAGCTCAACGCTTACAATCAAAGCCTTCCCAGCGAAGCAACTATCTCTTTTTTTTCTCACCTTTACTCAATTACTTCACCAAGTAATTCGGGTTTTCTATCTCTCTCACACCCCGACCTTATTATCACGGCGTAATAAAGTCATTCATATCTCCCTTGTATCCCCAATTTTATTATTACGACATAATAAAATTATTCTACGTTGTTACTTTCTTTCCTACACGGTTAGGAAATTATTAAGTCCTCGCTCGTAGAGGCAAAACCACGGACCTTCACTGCAATCCAGCCCTTAGGTTGCAGCATATCGCCCTCACAGATCTAGAAGTCAGAACAGGGAGGCCCAGTTCTTCACGTTGGACGACGACAAGTCCTGGCACGCCCGCTCAGTCCTTGAGCCACTTTCGGAGCCGAACAGGTCGCCTTCCATGTCTTGAAAATTACTGGACACATTGTCTCCAAACTCCAATCTGACATGCACAGATTCCACCTCCACCTTCCTCACTAAACTCCTCCACCGTTGAAGCCAACGCATGAAGAAGCTAGCAAACGATAATGAAAAGTTCATGGAGATGACGAAGATTTTAAATTTGTGTGGACAGGAATGCTAACGGTTGCGCTCTCAATCCTCGCACTACACTCGTACTCTCAAGTCATCGTTCTCGTGGATTTTAGTAGTTTGGGAACTGTTTCAAATATGCTTTCACATTCACGCACGGGCACGCGAAGAATTATGTGAGTCAGGATATGGCCCATCTTAAACTGTTACTCCCTCCGTCCCTATTTAAGTGTACACTACATACGGTTTTGTGTGTCATTTTCAATTGCCTATATCTCTCAATGTATATTGTTAAGAAGAATGTACAGTGTGGATCTTGTTTGATAGAGCTCAATTATTCTATAAAACAACGATTTTAAAAACATAAGATATAATATACGTCGAGAGATATAAGTCTTTGAAAATGACACGCAGAACCGTAGTGAACACTTAAATAGGGACGGAAGGAGTATAAACTAGTGTTACAAACGTGCATGCTTTATCTCACAAGTTTGGATAATAACTCGATCCATATTGTTGGTTGGGCTTTCTGTATGCA
Organism: Rhododendron ferrugineum; assembly: GCA_025642025.1. Taxonomy (NCBI): domain Eukaryota; kingdom Viridiplantae; phylum Streptophyta; class Magnoliopsida; order Ericales; family Ericaceae; genus Rhododendron; species Rhododendron ferrugineum. The sequence continues at coordinate 5,662,204 of JAOTQK010000002.1, forward strand.
TTGCAGCATTGGGCTCTATTTTGAGAACCGGGTCGAATTTTACCCGAACTTGGACACTTAAACCAATTAAACAACCAGGCCAGCCAAACATATATACTGCTAAGTTCCACAAATTATGGTCCAACGAGATGATAAAAAAAAAAAATAATGGATCAAGTTATAGGCGAATATATATAACTCACTTCGTGCACGCGAGACTTACTCTTTGATGATTGAAACCATCCATTCTGTAGGGCTTGATTTCTCTATCGACTGGATATTCTAAGTGTTTCGAGTACATCTTTGATTTCTTTGTCCAAAATTTTAGATGATCCTTTTTTTTTTTTTTTTTGAAGTGATTAGATGATCCTTATTAACCAAGAAGACAAATGTAATCGTAATAAACACTCACCAATAAGAGATTGAGATGGTTTTTTTTTGGCACCGATTACTAAAAATCAAGCCCTACGAAATGAACGACTCTTATCACGAAAAGGGACACAATATGGGCTCTATGTTAATATCGAAAGGAGACACATTGTGGGTTGCAAATCGAGTGTCACCTACTTTGTGGGTAAGTGAACAAAATAGATGCCTCGTCAAAGATAAACATAATAGACTATTAAGGGATTGGCCGGGTGGGCCTGGCCTGAGTATTAGGTGTTTACTCTCTCCTAAGGTCTCATGCTTGATTCTCCATGCTAGCAACTCTTAGGGTCACAATGTATGCACAATCGGCTTTCATGTTCGATTCTCCCTCATAAAGTCTCACGTAAGTGTGCGAAAAGACTGTGGGAAAGACCGTAGAGATTAGGAGTCGTTCCACTTTCTCCATAAAAGTAATTTTTGAAAAAGAAGGTAATTTCAAGCTCAAATATAATGAAAATGAAAAATATTTTTTTAATTTTTTTTGCATCGTTTAAAAAATCTCAATGAGATCTATCAAATAAGATTCATATTGGTAGAAAAATTATTTGCATAAACACATGATTTTTGAGCTTGAAATTGCCTTCTTTTTCAAAAATTTCTTTTTCCACAAAAGTGGAACGGCCCCTTAGTCTAATGTATGCACAAGCAGGCCCGGAACACCCCTGCAATACCCAAAAAAAAAAGAAAGAAAGAAAGAAAAATAGGCCCTAGTTCATGACTTGCTGAAGCTGTAGAATTACTGGATAAATTCGGAAAATCTCAGCCCGCCTATAGCCTAATAGGGCCTTGGGATCATAGTTTAAGTATAGTGGGCCGAGTTGGGCAATTTTTGTAGGACCTGCCCTAATTGCCATTGCGCTGGCGGTGGGTTTTTAAAGTATGGCCCAGCTCTCATAAGTCCCAACGCAAGAAAATTATGGGATTATTCGAGTGCAATAAGGTTGCAACTTTTGAGAGTCGAACTTTGCTTATTTAGATCACATAAGACGTGGCAAACCAATAAGTGGCTCGTTTTCGCTTACCCCGTCTAATTTGTGCACAAGGAGGTTAATCGGGATCATATATTCATATGCGTTTTATCAGTGGAAGAGTCATTGACCATATTCTTGTACATGCCTATTATTCGCTGGCATTGAACTCAAGCTGTGGTGTATAAGAATGGTTCCCGTTATGGTACTGCTGTAATAGCTTCAAATCCTGTATTTGATTTTGCTTATGTTCAACCGTTGGGAGTCTTGGGACTATATATGAATTTGATTTGCTTTCTTTTATGCATTAATGGATCTGTAATGTAGTTTGTTATTGTCATAGTTCTTTTTTTTTTTCCTCATATTCAACAAGTGGTGGATTTGATTGAATGAAACTGGTTGACAAGTATGAAAATTGTTACATATTGTAATTTAGATGCTTCATTTTTAACTCGTATCTAAAAAGTAGGAGTGAGCATGCATGGTTCAGATTGGTTCAGTTTTATAGTAAACCAATAACCAAATCAATACTTACGGATTATGAATTTAGAGAACCAACCCAACCCTCAAAAGGCATAGAATCAAACCAATCCAAACCATTGAAGTACAGTTCGGTTTCAATTTTAAATCACGGTTTGTTTTGAATTAAGCTATCATTTAAAAAAAATTAAAGTACTTAAAGTTACGAAGATCAATTAAAAGAAAACTTATATTAAAATCAATTTCATTCAAATTATCAAAACACACTAACATCAACCAACTAATTAAGAGTGGAATACCACAATTGCCTCAAGTCTTGGTAGTGAAGGAATTATAGGAATAGAATTTAGAGAAATTTAGGAATTGGGCAGCGTAAGTTGACTGATCTGGTGATCCCATAAGCTTTTTTTGTATGATAAATTAATAATTCTAGGAAATTAGGAATGGGTTGTGATATATAGAAGTTTAATCTAAATTATCTTGGCATAGAAGGAAAACTAAATATTGCGGTGAATTTAATAGAATCAGTAATTGGAAAAGTAGCTGACTAAGGCTCCCATATTTATTTGATGAATCATAATTAAATTACATGTATATATATGTATTTACGGTTTGGATCTGTATTGTTGATTGCCATTGTCATGTTCTTTTGTTCTCAAATTGTGCAATGTTTTTTCAGCCTTCTCATGGCTAAAAATAAAAATTAAACCAAACTGCATCTCAGTAATTTTAGATTTCGAAAACACTAACGAGACAGATCTGTGCACGGATTTTTCATTGAGCCCACTTTTGGGTCCTACACAAATTATCCGATCGGATTTTTCGTGGAGCCCACTTTTGGATCCTACACAAATAATCCGATCCGTTCATTAATTTTAAATTTTTTTTTTAGCAAATCCGTAAAATAAATTGAGAAAAGTTCAAAGCCAAGTTGGAGTAGGTGTTGGGCCAATCCTGGTCGTCCATGTTTGGCTTCGGTAATGAACGGCTTAGATTGCATCTCAGCCGAACAACAATGGACGATCAAGATATATTCAGCCGAGGTGCAATCTAAACTGTCCAATGCCGAGCACGGACGGCCCATATCGGCCCTACGTGCATGTTATCCCCAAGGGACAGCACGCACCCCGGATTTAGAGAACAATTAAAAAAGGGTTTTGTTAACTTGTGCCCCCAAGCCATATGATAAGATCATATTAACTCCTTCATTTAACACTATTTGTACGGGGAATCTAAGGTTGAAGTTAAAGCCATAAACTCTTTCATAAATCCCTTTTGAAAGGAGTAATTTTTTCATGTTGGACAAAAGTACCCCAATCCAACATACCCCCTCCCAAAAACTTTCGGCAAATATTTTCATCTCCTGACCATTATATTCATACGAATTGTTTTTTAAAAGAATTCAACAAACTCATGTCAGATAAGAAAGATTAGCAAATGCAATATCTATTCAAAAAAATTATATTAATACATGATCGAACATTCATCTAGTACTTCAAACCAAAAAATTGGGTTTCCAACTTTTAATCCTATCATGTTCGATTAATTAAACCCACTTTTGCAAAAGTAATGGATAAAATTTTTCCCTTTTCCCCTCCACCACATCTTGCTTGGCTCTCTTCATATCAAAAGCATTCGCTAAAATGAAAAAGTATTTGAGTTTGCTTTCGGAACAATGTTAGCTCCTTGCATATCAGAAGTAGTTGATAAAATATTAGATGAAAGATTTTGGAAGAATCATACATATATGCTTTGGATGTTGATTTCAATCTAATGAATTAAGGTGGCAGATTATTACTTCGTCTCAATAAGAGGAATTGAAAATTTTTAAAATTATGATTGGAACTCAAATTTTTTTGAAAAAACACAAAATAAGCCAAGAAGACAGTTTTTTCCTTGTTTTTGTCTTTATTAAAAAAATTTGAGTCCCGGTCATTATTTTTTACTGTTTATGAAATCTCGCGTCGAGATAAACCAAATATCTAAAAAATTGACGCGTAAAAAAACAAACCCAAAAGGCATTAAATGAAGACCAAAAAAAAAATCAAATATGAGTTTTTAAATTTTTCAAAGAATATCGATAATGCCAATGAGTCAAATTAGCTCCTGAAGAGTTTGGAGGTAAATGGTTACCTATTTGATTGGTGGAGTCTTTGGTGGAATTGTGGATGTCCGGAAGCATGTGGATTCTTATAGGCCAAAACAAAAAAAATGGCAGAAAATTTAAATATTGAAATTGGGGGTATTTTTGTCCCAAAGGTAAAAAGTTAATCATTTCGAAAAGAATCAATGGTTGTTGTTTCAAATTTAAATTTTCCATACAAACATATAATAAATGAAGAAGTTAATAATAGGGAGCCGTTAATGCCACGACAGGTTGTTTTAATGCCACGACAAAATCAGCTGAGGTTTCAATTTTACCCCGCTCCACTCTCTCTCTCTCTCTCCTCAGCTCCTTTTATCTCCTAATTCTATACCGGCCTATACACAGGGCAAAAACCCACTTCCATCTCCTTCTTATCTTCTCCTAGCCTTTCTTTCCTTGATTTCTTTGACTACATACTTTCGTTTGTATTTTCTCATCGAACCTATTTCCATTGCCAAGAGGAAGAGGTCGAGAGTAAAACAAATAATATCAAATCAAACAAAAAAACCCACAACTCATTTGTGACAAAATCGATTGTATTTTTCTAACCAAAACCCATTTGTGACCAAATCGGTCGTGGCACTAAAAAAAGATGTCGTGGCTTTATCTCTCTGATCACTTCCTCCTCCTCCGTTTTCCCTCATCGAATCAGTGCGGCAACGATTCCGATGAGTGGAGGTGGTCTAGAGCAACTCCCAAACAGAGATCAAGGGCTTTGAAATGGATTTAGGTCGAGTACACACTGTATATAGGGCAGGTACAGGCGACGCCGACTCAGCTTGGGCGGCGTCTTAAGTCCAGCGGTGCCTGGCTATGCTAACCGGCGTCAGCATCGCCGGAAAACAAAAAAGTTGTAATATGGCAAGTGATAACGGAGGAGGAGGAAGTGATGAGAGAGAGAGAGGCCATCACGTTTGGTCGACGGATGAAGGGAGGCAGCAGCGGCACGGTTGGGATCTGAAAGGTAGAGAGAGAGAGAGAGAGTTGTGAAATATGTTTTGACTTTAGAGCGGAGAGAGAGCGGGGTAAAATTGGAACTCAGCTGATTTTGTCGTGGCATTAAAACAACCTGTCGTGGCATTAACGACTCCCTAATAATATACTTCTTACTACTCCCTCCGTTTCTTTTTAAATGTCTTGTTTCATAACTCCAACTTCTTAATGAGACATCATCATTACACATTTCATATTAACTTTTATCTCCACTTTCCACTTACTCTCTATGGAGACATCATCATTACATTTTTACTCACTAACTTTTCAAAATAAAATCTACTTTAAGGGGCAAAATGGAAAATGCATCAACTTTTACCCATTACTTTATAAAATGGACATTAATTAAAAAATAACCCAAAATAAAATACTAAACTCTAAAAAAGGGACGGATGGAGTATCTTGTTAACAAAAACCCTTCAAAAAAATTTGTCAAAACCATCAAAGGAACATAGCCAAAGTTTCTGCCACAACTTTCTTTCCATCTTTGTCCATGGTGAGACCAGATCAAAAAGTGAAGGAAAGGAAATTTACTGTTGGATTCTGACTAATCTCTGAGCACAAAAGGACTGTGCACGTGCACAAAGCCCTTGGAATCGTTGGACCGGTGGAAAGGAGGAAATTTGTCACTTTGTGGGCAAAAAGTTGAATTAGTAAAATTTTACACCCAAAGTTTCAGAAATTTGGTCAGGTTTTTCAAGGGTTTGAGCCAAACAGGATTTTATGGTCCTTCTGGAGCAACTCCCAATTTGGAAAGGGTTAATTTTAGAAATAGTCCCTCTAGTTTGCGCTCAATCTCAATTTTGTCTCTATAGTATTAATTGTATCATTTTTAACCCTATAGTTTATATTTTGTCTCAATTTCGTCCCTCTCACTGGAGGCGTTATTAAAACTAACGGAACCCGTGGGCAAAATTGACATTTCGCTCTTAGAGGGATGAAATTGAGACAAAATGCAAACAAGAGGGACTATTTTAGAAAATTTACATTTTTTTATTTTGCAAAGACAAACTCACACCTAAAATCTTTCTTTGATTGAATAATCAAAATGAATTGAGGAAATTAAAAAATATATTTTCATATATATTACAGATAATATTATGAAATTCGAAAAGCATCTCTTAGTTAAATATCTTTGCATCGATTTTTTTCCAATGGATCTTAATTTTTACAATCCCGTTATATATGTTCTTTTTTATGCGATTACGAAAAAAAATTGTTATGGAACACTTTGTTAATCTTTATATGAAACATTTTTCTTTCTTTCTAAAAGCGAAAGTAAAGAAAAAGTTTTTTTTTTTTTTTGGTCAATAAGGAAAAAGTTGTGATGAAACATTTTGTTACGGAATTTTTTTTTTCAAATAGCGTAAAAAAGAAAAAGAACATAATTGGATTGCAAAAATCAAGATAAATCTATTGAAAGAAAAAACCCAATTTCAAGTTATTTAACTAAGGAATTCTTTTCGAATATCATAATATTATCTGTATTATATTCTAAAATAATATTTTTAATTTCCCCAATATATTTTGATTATTTAATCAAAGAAAAATAATTGAGGTGAGAAAGATATTAGGTATGAGTTTGTCTTTGCAAAATCAAATGTAAAATGTAAAATTTTAAAACAGTCCCTCTAGTTTGCATTTTGTATCAATTTCTCTCTACTTGAGTATTGTCAATTTTGGCCCAGAGTTCCGTTAGTTCTAATAACGCCGTCAGTGAGAGGGACCAAATTGAGAAAAAATATAAACTATAGGGTTAAAATGACACAATTAATACTAAAGGGACAAAATTGAGATTACACGCAAACTAGAGGGACTATTTCTAAAATTAACCCATTTTGAAATTGGGGTCCTACTCTCTATCTTGGTGCAAAGCAGGTGGGCCCTTTCATCATGTAGATCTCGTCGAGACGGATGACCATACCCTAAAGCAGGTTCATTGGATTTGTATCGATACCTGATCGAAACACATTTATTTGTTTTTATTTATTAAAAATGTTGTTCGGCACACTGGATAGGCGATATACAAATCCGATGAACATGCTTTTTGTTGGTCTTCTCCTCTCCCCCTGGATTGTGGCTTGCACATGATTGTTTTATGATGCTCGCTCTATCCTTCTCGATGTACCCTTTATCGAGATTCAAATATTATTCTTTTTGCCGATAAAAAAAAAAAAGTGCTTTTGGGTTTGGTCACTCGTTTCGACGAAATCTATGGACGGTTGCGATCATCAACGTGGGCCTTACATGGACCCACGAAATGGAAACTGGAGGGAAGAACTGGAGGGGAGGCGAGTCCTTCCTGAATCGTTTATTTCATAGACATGTAGAATAACACTATGAAAATCACGGCAATCGAGCATCAATTACTGAGAGAATCATATTTGTCTTGAATAAATTAACTATCAATGGCGGACACAAGGGGTGTCACGGTGCCCGGCCCCTTCACAGTAATACTGTATTAATTTTCCAGGTTAAATTAAAAAAATGATATGAAATTGACCCTTGCAAGTATATTGAGTGAAAATATCAAAATTCCTATACGTTGGTGGACAATATTCTTAAAATTTTGGATTATCAATCATTTTTAGGTCGCACGTATAAATTGCATGGTGGCTACATGTACACAATATTGTCTTTTGTTGGACCTCGCAGTTAAAAAGAGATGCTACTTACTAGATGTTTTTGTCCATCCGAGGCGCAAATCCTTGCATCTGCCACTGTGAACCGTAGTTGTAAAATAACAAAAATCGCGTAACTACATGAGCGAATCATGTTGCGATAACATTCGATTAACTTGATTTTTGATTTAAGTGTTCTGCATACTTGTCAAGATCTACAAAGTGAAAGATCCAAATTACATCTTTGAACACGGGATAAAGGTCATCTGAAGGAAATTAACAGCAGTCTGGGCACCGCATAGCCCTCAAATTCAAGGTTGTTTTGAAATCTAAATGTGAAAGTTTTTTTTTTTTTTTTCAAAAAGTGAGACGTGAGATTATATTAATAAAGTCCAGTGGCACTTAATTACATAACGAAGTTCACTACAAATATCTTGGACAAAGCCAACCAAAACCATCTTAATAATGCAAAACAAGAAAGACACAAGGCAATCGATATCTACTACCCCAACCCAGACTTATGCCAGTTGCACATTAATTTTGTCGAAAATTTATATCTGGAATTTAGCAGTCTTAAAAGATATAAAGTGCTAGCCAAAAACAAAAAACAACAAGTACCAAGACCATCAGATGAACTCTAACCAAGTATGAACGCACCAATCAACTTCCAAAGCTACAAATTTACCACGAGTTGTCCCACCAAAGACATCATGTAAAGTTAGAGCACCATTGACATAAATATCATTGTAAAGCAATATATTGTTTAAAATTAATCGATCTGTAGATCAAATATTCGTCTAAAGACGAAACTGATAACTCTAATTTTGGAGAAGGGTTCCATGTGCTTTGGGACTAGATTTGCATTCTAAGTAATGTAAAATCAGATTTTCAGATTTTTACAGTAAACATTACCATCTTATTGTGATAATTAATTTTTTTTTTGGTAATGGAGGAAGAGTGCTACAATTAAGCTACTTTATGGATCCAACTGCGCAACCCAAACCTCCGGGGATCTAGCGTGGCCACACCAATCACAGCTTCCCACTTACTACAGGGTACTCACACGGTGCGGAATCGAACCCAGACCTTAAGAAGTACTCCCAAAGTCTGGGCATCCGCCCAAACCACTTGGGCAACCCCTGAGTATTACGAGAGTTTTAAATTAATTAAGTAGTCACTCAAATTCCAAGAAAAAATTCCTTGAGTTACTTCCATTCAAGACAACTTTTGGTGAAAGCAAAGCAAAAAAAATTAAAAAGAGTACACGAACAATAATCAGGTGATTCCATATGATTGGTAAACCTGCGAAGGAAATTAAATGAAGTTAGAGGTGGAGAGAGAGAGAGATACTACTGCTGACATATGTTCTAGAGAGAATAGATATCAATAATCTTGACAAGCTAGGTAATTCTCCGTCGCATAATGCCGAGCAGGTGCGGGTGCGATAGTGAGAGCGAGAAAGCGTCTTTCAAAAAACCTCCCAAATAACTAAACTTTTTGAGTGCGTGTAAGAATTGAGAGCACAGAGCGATTCGATGATCGAGAATGAGAGCGAATGAGATTTCGAAGGATTATGCGACTAAGGTACTACTAATATCACAGTCTCCTCAGTCATGGGAGCAGAGGAGAATGAGCAAACATCTCCTAATAATGTAAAGCCTGGCTCTCTCCTGCTTCAGAAACCTTCCCACTCCTCTGCTGCTGCTGCTGCTTGACAACCTTTTCTTTGAGCCTTCCACAGTGGCACTGCTCATTGTCATATACAGATTCTATGTATATACTATATATGAAGAGAGAGAGAGAGAGAGAGGGGTTTCGTACATGCAATTGTGTGTAGGAGTAAGAGAGAGACGTGGAGTCTCTATCTTCAGTTGTTTCAACTTTCGAGGAGCTAAGCAAGAAGGGAAGTATTTAAGGAAAATTTGTCAGTGCCGAGCGGATAACACGTGGTGCCTGCTCATGCATTCGAGCCGTTTATTTCATGTTTGAACGGTTCAGATTTCGAGAGAAAAAAAGGAGAGAGAAAATGTTAGGGTGGGAGGAGAGAGAGGGTTTTAATCCGAGCCGTTCAAAAGTGAATCGGACGGCTCAGATGAGCCGAACGGGTGTCACGTCGGCAATTCTCGCTCGGCACTGAAAAACTCCTCAGTATTTAATGGTCCAAAAAGCTAGTAGGGCACGGATTAATAAATCAGTAATGCTACGGGTACAGCAATCTGTGCACAGATTGTGCACAGATTTTTTTGTGGGGCCCACTAAGGGTCCCACACAAGTGATCTGAGCCGTTCATTATGTTTAAAACATTTTTTCAAGGGTCTCCGAGAAAAATTAGCGCAATCCGATACCTATAAGTGCTTGATCTAATCGTCTAACTTTTCATTCTGTAAAAACCCGAATGAAAAGTTAGATCCAAAGATCAAGCACTTATAGGTATCGGATTGAGCTAATTTTTCGCGGATGCCCTTGAAAAAATGTTTTAAACATAATGAACGGCTTGGATCACTTGTATGGAACCCTTAGTGGGCCCCAAAAAAAAATCTGTGCACAATCTGTGCACAGATTGCTGTACATGTAGCATTACTGTTAATAAATGTCCATAGAATTCATAGTCCACAAAAAGTTCAAATTTATTCTCCACCGCTCCAACCAGGGCCACAAAAAAAGAGGAGAATCTTCTCTATTTAAAGATTAAGAAAAGGAAATTGATTTGGGAAATGATTTTGTCACTCACTTTTTTTTGTTAACGTCACTCATCTGTAAGTGTATTTTTGCACCAACAATACATTTGTAGGGGAATGTCGTTAACAAAAAAGAGAGTGGCAAAATCAGTAGCCATTGACTTTCGCGCTCCACTTTTTACTGATGGCACTCCAATTTTAACGTGCAGTTACTAGTAACTGCATGAACAAAGTGGAGCGCCATCAGTAAAAAGTGGAGCGCGAATATCAATTTCTTTAAGAAAATATTGAGAATTATCTCAATCTAAAGAATAAAGCAAAAAGTATATATTCAGAATTTTCTCAATCTAACAACAATCTTTATAATCTTACCACCTCACAAGTCCTAGGGCTGCGAACAAGCGAGCCGAGCTTGAACTTGGCTCGTTTACCAGACAAGCCAAAAACCTGAGCTCGAACTCGGCCCATTTTGTCTTCACAAGACGAACTTAAAGAGCCAAGTTTTTTTCGAACGAGCCGAACCGAGCGTTAATGAGCCGAGCTCGCGAGCCGCTCAGTTTATTTGTAGCCCTACTCACGACCACGAAAAATTATTGGGTGGTCGATCTTGGGGCACCCCACTAAGCTAACATCGAAAATATTGCTCAAATCATGCTTGTGGATTACATATAATCAGTACGAAAGGTAAAGAAGGGCAAAGGGACCTGCGAAGGTCGCCGTTCAAAAACAAGGGACCTGCAAGGTCGGCCCTAACATTTCGTAGGCTTAAAGCGAATTTTGAACAAGGACCTGATTTTTTCTTTTTCGTTTATATAGTCGGTACCGAATTTTGTTCCTAATTTGGTACATTATTTTAAAGAGCTTAAGGTCGTCTCTAGGGACCTCAAGAGTGTGACATGATAAGAGCAAAGAACCCCAAAACCAGCACTATTCCACGGTTGATTGCAGCCGGAGGTGCGTGGTGCATGGTTCGGGTGCATGATGGGGGTGGGTTATGAGTGGTGGTGTTGGTGGTGATTTTCGGATAGTGCTGAAGGAATCAGGAGAGAGCGTTGAGGAACCAGAGAGGGCTGTTGGTGAGGGGGCTGCAAACACTCTTTTTTGTTTCATCTTTTAGCATGTAATTTAAAGAACAGTCCTTGAAATTTGTAAAAAAATGTATGCATCCAAGGACTATTCCGTAAATTCACATGCTAAAAGACGAAAAAATGAGTGTTTGTATCAATTAGGGGAGTGTAGAAATCATTTTTTTTTATCCATGTGCTAACAAATTTTTCTTTGCCAATCAGGGAGAAAAAAACATGGCCCCTGCTGCATGCCAGCCTGCCATCAAATTGTAACTCTATTTGCAAAAAGGAGTACTGGTATTTTCACCTTTTGTGATTCAATAGCATGGATGGATCAGTCCGTGACCAACTATGGCTATGGAGGAAAAAAAAAAAAACTATGGGTACACCATCTGGTGGGATCTGGGGATCTGTAGGGCGGGTTGGCTTACAAGACCTGTAGGGTGCATTTAGAGCGTCCATCTCAACGATGGACGACTCGGATTTTAATCCGAACAATGGGCGGCTCAGATCAATAGGAGCTTGGATTAAATTCGAGCCGCCGGCATCAAAATGGACGACCGGCTTGGCCGCCCTACATGTAGAGACCCGATTTTTTTTTTTTAATTTTTGAAATATATGTTAAATGCCTAATGGGAGAATAAAGTTTATTAAGTGATTGTTTGAATTGAGGATTGAAGT
>JAOTQK010000002.1:5703541-5715668 GCA_025642025.1 Rhododendron ferrugineum
AGTACTGGACGCGTGGACGTTATATTTTTTTTTCCCAATCTACAGGGCAGGGGAATTAGTGAATTCTAAATACAATATCTTCTATGATGGAACTCCGAACTTTTTGACACGGTCTTTTTGATTTTTTTTTTCCTCCTGCTGGACATGGACATTACATTTTTTTCCCCAATCTACAGGGTAGGGGAATTAGCTAGTGAATTCTAAATACAGTGTCTTCTGTGATGGAACTATTGACCGAGTTCGGACGGACTTTTTTCCGAACTTTTCGACACGGTCTTTTTGGTTGTTTTTTTCTCCTCTTGCTAGAGTACTGGACGTGGACGTTACATTTTTTTTCCCCAATCTACAGGGCAGGGGAATTAGTGAATTCTAAATACAGTGTCTCTTCTGTAATGGAACTATCACTTGTTTCCGAACTTTTTGACACGGTCTTTTTGGTTGATTTCCCTTACTTTTTACTAGTTTATACTTTATATGTGTGTCAAAAAGTCCGTGAAAAGTTTGTCCAAATTCATCCCAAATAGCCTTGGACGCCACGTACATCTTTATTTTTGGCTTTTCGCTAGCTGGCCTATATTTGTCTTCTGCTTTTTGGTTTCTGTTTTCTATTTTTTTTCCCACAAAAGATTTTCGAAATCTGTTTTTGGTAGAATTTTATTCCCAAGTCTTTAGTCTATTTATTACAAAAAAAAAAAATTCATGCTATTAACGTAAAATCCCAGGACCACTTTATATCTTTATTTCTGGTTTCAGGCAGGCCTATTTTGCGATTATTTTTTTTCTTCTTTTGTGTATTTTTTTTCACATAAAACACACGAGACATAAATTTGACAAAAAAAATTCAAGACCCTTTTTTGGTAAGATACTTTTGGAAACAACTACTCTCTATAATTTGTGTGCATAATTTGTAAATTTGTTTGCACCAATTTAATTAAGGAACTACTAATTGATTTTTATTTCAAAATAGTAACCCAAATTTTATTTTGTAAAATTCCTTAGGCTACTTTTGTCTTGTCTATTTTATTACTCCTATGTCCTTCCAAGATTTATCCACTCATCTTTCAGAATCGCATAATGGTTAGATATTGGGATTGTGTTGGTCCCCATTATTAATTAATGAAGGGAAACCAAACAATGCCAAAAATACATTTGAATTGCTAGTGTCTGATTCTTCTTGGACAAAAATTTTGAAATTTTTTTGGATTTTATTTCCTGAAAGCATAGAAACGGCTCCACCCTATCATGCTTGTTCGCCGAACGAGGCCAGGCCAGACACTATGCCCCGCCCGCCATTCCACGGGCCGTGCGTGCATATCCAATCGGGCTACTTGACCCACGCGGATCAGCCCAGTCGGGCTCAACCCGCCAGGTCTGGACCGAACGGTATCAAATGTTCGGCCCACCACACAATATATACTCGTGTGACTATCGACGTGCGATCAAACTGATCCGGACTCGTTGAGAAGGACATGCCACAAGAGGACTGAATAAATTATCATTCACCAGGGTGGACCACTCCTTCTTTCCCTCAAAAACTTTCCAAGTAATTTCACCCCAAAAATCAACAACGTACAAGTGTCCCTCGAGAGTTGATGCCTGCCTTTTCTGCCCTCCCTCACCTGAATTATTTGCCTTGCTTTCAGCAGCATAAAATGCTTATATGCTTTTGTGACCTGCACGTCTCTGTTTCAGACCAGAATAATTTGCCCTTTTTTCGTGTCAAGTCAGACAATTATTTGATTATTCCAGTCCAAAAATAATGGGTTTTTTTTCCCAATTTTTGAGCCATCAGATCAAATGCATGACTAGGAAATTGTCTTGTTTTTTTTCTCTCCTTTCTTACTTTCTTGGATTCTCCGAAGATGCTTCTCTGCAGAACATTGATCACTTATTAGTTCTCCCTTTTTCCTTTTTGTCTTGTTTCTGGGATCTTGGGTGTTTTTCTTTCGGTGAAATTTATTCACGGTTCATCCGTGAACAAGTTCTTTACGGCAACAACCAATCTTGACCGTCCAAAAGTGTTGAAGAAATTTTTCCGGGGAAAAGTTTCATTAACATTTGGACCATCCATAACACTTTTGGACGGTCGCGATTGGCTTCTCTTTTTCTTTTAGGTGTTTGATTAGGTTAGGTTAGGTAAAGTTTTTGTTATTTGTTTTTTTGTTTTTGGTAAAATTATTCTTTTCAGATAAATCCAAAAACTCACTTGTTTTCAATTAAGCAGAAATATTGAAACTTTTTTACTATATGTGGCCCGTTATCTATACTTCTTAAGCAGAAATAAAATGAACTAATTAATATAGAAAGAGAATTGAATATTCACATTCTCCTTTAAACTTTACGCGGTACGTTTTTCGGTCTGCACTCTCACTGAAAGTTTAATTATTCATCTTGCAAATCAATGGAGTATGAATTTTCTAACTTAACCATAATTTGTTATATGTTTCAAAATAGCATGGCAGTCCCTATCTGATGTTGATGTGGTGGTGTAATTAGTACTTAATGAGTGAAGGAAATGATATTTCAGGTTGAAGTGAAAGAAACAATACCAGAGAAAGAAGCAGCAAAAGGAGAGGAGGAAATGGTTGATATGAGGAAAAAAGCAAAGCAAATGTGCATGTGCAGGCAAGGTGTGTGCTTACCATGGAGGGGTTTGTGGATGAGAAAAAGGAAGAGAGAGAAACACAAACCAAGAAAGAAGAATATGTTCTTTCACCATATCAATGGAATTCTAACCAAATCAGCTAGCTAGCTACAAAATCAATAAGACGACGGGAAAAGAGTCGCAGAAGTGTTAGGGAACCGGAAAGTTGTTCAGGAAACAGTTCTAGAATTCAAAACGGGGAAGGCTCAAATGAATCGTGAGGGTGGTGAATCACCCGAGCCTTTTGTTTTGAATTCCGACGCATTTTCTGGGACAATTTTCTAAAGTTCCCTCTACAACTAGATGAATATGAGCCTTCCGTTTCGAATTGAGGCTCTTTCTAGGGTAGTTTCCTGGGACCATAATAGAGTTTCTAAAAAAGAGAAGTGGTCCTAAGTGAAGTTTTAGTTCCTTGAGAAGTGATGAAATGGACAGGGAGGGTGGATGGGATAATGGCTTGTTGCTGATTTTAGTCATGTCTGTACTTTGTCAATGTCATGTTTTGTTCTTATGCTGGTGTTATATTCACATACAGCTCGGCCTTCACATGCTTGTCTGCTTGACGTATGCATTGGAAACTCTCAGCACTCTCTAAAAAAGATCAAACGAAAATTAAGAACGAGAATTGAAAGTGCAAACAACAAACCCCAGTCAAGGATTATGTGACATAAGTTACCTCACACCCTCACCCACAAAACTGATCAATGTACTATGCTGTGAGTTCTATCAGATTGGATGGAAAATATATCTGTGCACAAAAGTCTGCAAACCGCATAAATCTATGTGCTAATAGGTAATGCAAACCTCGGTTAAACCACAAGCGGTGTAAGTAAAGTTTGCATTGATCAATAAATAGAGCGATGCTCATTGGTTCAAAAAACATCGCCTCGAGTAAAATCGAATCAGAATAGTGAAATACAACTGAGAATAAATTCCGCAGATTCTTACAAATAACATAATTTTGTCTAATTTGGTACTAGAACTGTGTGCTAACAATGAGAAATATTGTACAACTATGTTACAGCACTGCAACTTTCAAAAAGTTGCAAGCAATTTTACACAATTCAATCCTCAAACTGGAAGCCACCTTTTGGACTGAAGAGACATAGTTGCCTTCCCTAAAAAAATTGGAAGCAGTCTTCCCTACACCTACAAAGACATGGAAATGGCCTTGGCTCAAGTCCATCTGAATCCAATCAACAGCCAACTCTCCAATTTATGAAAAATTATTCAGTGCCCGCCACATGCTGCCCCAAGCCTCCCCGTACCAATGTGTGGTGGTGGAGATGCCTGGGGGCACCACCACGTGGTGCCCATGGGCACCGAACAATCATTCTCAATTTTACGGCTCAATAGCCAAGAAATACATAGCTAGAATAGATTGGGAATTTAAGAAATCTAACTATTACTATTTTGATACCCAATGAGTACCTGACATGTGGCATAATCAGAGCAACTGAGATCATGTAACATGGTTGATTACACTGGGTGAATGAGATGATTGATTAGTTATAGAATCATGTCTGCTTCGCTACTTGACCGAATCATGTCTGCTTCACTAATTGACTGAATTATGTCTGCTTCGCTACTTGAAGATGAAGGAACATCCGTTAATTTTTGAGGCCTTAGCCCTCTCTTCCTACAGAAATTGCCAAGGCAAATAAGCACCAACCAAAAGCAAGAAAAGCTAAGTCATAAATGAAACAAGTTTATTTTTTGGTAATGCAATGTCCCGGGCCAGCTTGTTGTGCACCTCGGACTAATCCCTACGGCCCCTCTCACAGCCTTTTCACACCCTTACGCCTGGGGTGAGGTGGCCCCAAAAGTTGCTGGCAAGGGAGATTGAACCTAAGACCTTGGGTGGGAGCAAACCTCAAGTCTCAGACCACTGGGCCAATCTCTTGGGACTACTGAAACAAGTTAACAGCTGATATTTCAATGAACGTCTAATTCTTGAAACTGCAGAGAGTAAGAGTTGACATGATAAAAGATTCATGACCAAAAGCTTGCTTGCGGCTTACAAAAAGCCATTGTATGAAGAGCATGGGATGAGAAAACTGACACGTAAAAAAATTGGCTTGTTTTTCATTTCAGAAATCTTTTTCTTTATCACCATCTTCCAACTTGGTCAAAACCTCAAGGCCCTGAGTGCTTCTGGCATTCACCAACCCTTTTCTCTTTTGAGACATCTCTATACAGTTTGAATCCTATTCTAGACCAACTTCAGAAACAAGTTTGGAAAGTTGCTACCAAAATAAGAAAAATGCATTTTCATGTTACTGTGGCTCATAATACCATTCAAATGAACCATATAAGTCCCCCTTACAAGGATACAAGAATTGCATACCCTTGTATATAAAATAGCTTCAGTGCAACGAAACTTGAAACAAATTACTTTATTTACCTCGAAGAATGAATGTATTTTTCTATCTCTTTTTCCTGTTCAGCATTGAAGGTGTACCATTTTTCACTCAACCCCGCTGTGTCACTGGATCCCACATCTGTATATTGAAGATAGAAGATTGGAATCTGAAACTAATAATCAAATCCTTTACCTGTAAAGTGTAAAACATAATGCAGTAGTTAAAGACATAACCTTGGAGCAGAAGGTTAGATTTGTCAGAATATCCTTTTAATCTCCAATATATGCGCCCGCTAGCATCCAAAAGGATGGGTTTTCTTCTAACAGCATCAGGTCTTTGTTTCTCTACAGAAATCATAGTTAACAGTTAATCTAAACTGTAAAGAAAGATGCATAATTGGTAAACCAAATATCTAAACCCTAGCAAATTCAGACAGACACAAACAAAAACAACAACAAAACCCATGTAGTCCCCAATCATTGGGGGTATGGGCGGGGGAGGATTGGAGATAAACCTAACCTTTGGCAATATGCACAAAGTGGCTGCTTTTAGAATACCACTGAAACAGTGGCCCCCCTATACCTGTTTTGTTGCGGAACCATGCCCCCCAAATCAAAGCCAAATGGCATCAGGGAGGACAGGCCGAGAAACCCAATTCAATTTATGAGCACATTACCATGCTTCCTTCATTGATAGTCCAGAGCATCGATATGCACAATAGACAGACACAAACACAACCATAATAATTGGAAAGAAAATATTACAAGCTCTCAGTTATGGAGGGACTTGGATATGAGACCTTAAAGGATTTGGAAAAATCAACCAAAACTATTTACTCTAATAATGCAAGATGTTGGATTCACATTTCACGAGCTGGTAATTTACATGCACTTAGACTTCATGGAAACAATCAGGGAGAAACAGTCATTTTAGAAGACAAAACCAGTTTAAACTGCAGCAAGCAAATGAAATGCAACTAGCCAAAACTGGTTTGTGTTCAACCTCCAGGTGAGCAAGAGCAACTATTGTGCAATATATGCCTGATTGTTTGCAAGTGGTCTGCTCTATAAATGTATGGCATAGTAGAGCCAGAGGACAAAGAAGATGAGCAGAAAAGCAAGGTCTACAATTGCTCCATACTTGCTCCAACCAGGCAAACTAGTCATATTTCAAACTGGAAAGTGAGAAGATTAAGAGAGCAAATATGTTAGTATGAAGATTAAGCAGCATAGAGCAGAACTGCAACGTCTATAGTTGCTCCAAACAGGCAAACTATTCGTATTTCAAACTGTAGAGTTAGAGGATTACGGGAGAGAATTTCTTCGAATGAAAATTAAGCAGCATTCTACCATGACCCAAAAAAGGACCACGCAGCAAACCAAGCTGCACTTGAACAGCTATAAGCTGAAAATTGTAAGGAATTTTGTTCACAAATAAACCAAGCAAACCTCAATCTGATGCTTTATGCACGAGTTACTAACAGGGATGTAAACAATACAAATATACCACACTTCCATGACAACGCACCCAAAATAGTTCTGACACTTGAATAATTTACCCAAAATAGATAATCCAAAACAAAGACGACTAAACACTATGAAACCAGCGAGTCATGCCAAACAGTGGGTTGGCCTGTGGAAGTCTTTCTTGAAATTCCAACTATGCTTAGGTACTTGAAAATAATCTCAATCACTATCATAACAAGATCAAGGTAGGACATCCATAAACAAACTCGGATAGGCAGTTAAATACAGCCGGGCTCCACCTCTATAAACATTCTTAAAAGCCAAAATTTAACAACCAAATAACACATTCAACTCGACTTGTTTGACACCAAATATATTCTAACTCTAATGGAGCACTAAAACCATACCCTTAGTTACCATGCCTTTTGACTCCAGTATTTCGGCATGAGCTTGAGCTGCTTTGGTTTTGATTTGCGTAACAATAGCTTCATGCTCAGATATTGAAAGAGGAGCACCACTTTTTGCAATGATGGCTTCAGCCACCTCATCCTGCATCTTCTGCTTCAATTGTTTCTCCTGAACATGGTTGATTTTAAATTAAAAAACACTTCAAATGACATCATTTTATGCTTCCAAAAGACAAAAGTCAATATCATGCAACCTTATGTTTTGCAGCAACAACTCTTTCATTTGCTTCCTTCACCTTTTCAGCAAGTTTGGAATTCTGATCATCTATCCAGCTCCTAATTTTTCTGCAAGAATTTTTTTTTCAATGTCAGACCAGAAAAAGTTAAAAAAAAAAAAACACCTAAACAAAGAAAGCAAAGACAAAGAGCAAAACCTTTTTAACTTACGCAGTGCAAAGAAATTCGTCACATAGAGAATTCAAGAGTCTAAGCTTCTCAGAGAACTCTAAACGATCGTAATCATCAAATTCCCCACCAAACTGCTCCAACTTCAGTTTGCCCAATACATACTGGGATCTCGAGGCAAAATTTTGTAGAGCATGGAGCCATGAATTTTTGCCATTTTTTGTTGTTATCACGGGAGACCTAAACAGAAGAGACAGCAGATATGAGTTTTTAAGTACCCCACTGTAAGGCATTTGATCACCTACGTCAGTTTAGTGCAAAGGTTCATACTTTTCCCCCAAGTTCTTTTGTATCAGAGAGAGCAATTGGATATGAAACCAGACAACTGGAGAATGTTTTCCTCGGCACCCAGGTCCCCCACGTTTTAATTCTCCAAGCACATATTCAGGCTCGCCATCCTTCAAATCAAGAATCTATTGAACAAGAATGTATGATGAAAAAGTGAGAAAAAGAAGTATGTTATATGCTACTAAAATCTTGGCATTACCACTAGTCTACACTCTGACATTCAAAACAACCATACACTTCGGGATTAGTAATTAGTAAATGATGAACATTTATAGCCACAAAGTGTTACTAACAATCATGCTAGCAAAGCTTCAATTAATATAGGAGAGTACAACTTGCGCATGTAAGACATCAACATGAATGCAAATTGTGCTTTATAAATGAATCCAATTAGGAACCAGCAAGTGCTCTCTGTAATATCAACTCTCACAACTAAAAAGACTTACAGTTGTTAAGCAACTACTTGCTCTGCAGTGTTGAAGAAAAGATTTATCTTATTGCAAGTAATATCAGCAGAGGCTACATTGCACTATTATCTCATTATTAGAAGAACTACAGTTCACTTGCCTCCCTAAAAGCAGCACAGAATTCCAAGAACTGCAAGGCATGGCCAGCGTCTTCTGGTGGTAACTCAATCCCAGATACACTAGTCAACTCGGTACCCTGGGGCAATGGGATGCTGGCATAAAAATCTTCCTTGTGGAACTTCATGGCATTTGTCTTACTCTTCCGACGTTTGCTATCTTGAATCTCTTTTAACCCTTCTTGCTTCATTCTTTTTTGCTTTTTCTCATCAAGGTTTAAATTTGAATTGCTGTTTTCGGTTACAGAATTTTCCTTTCCCCACTGTTTAGGCAAAGCAACAGCAGGCTCCTGTCAAACAAAATGGTTTTAGTAACATGAACGGTTGTAGACCCTATCCACAAGACAGTAAATCAGAATACTGTATGTCCTTCACAGAAAAGAAACAACATAGTACATACAAGGCCTTTAACACGGAGCAGCTCTGAAACAGAGGAAAATCCAGTAGCCTTGGCTGTGTGCACGAGTCTGCCAGTAGGTTGATGTCCTTGCTTCTTCCTAAAAAGAGCATGTTTCCAGATTCACCACCAGAATACTTAAAAACATGAACCAACAGTCGAAAAGTTGGCAAAACATAAACCTACCTGCAACAACTGCAATTGCAGATGCCTCTGCATTTCGGACAAAGCCAGTCCTCCAAAACTGTCACTTCTTCTACCTTCTCTCCGTATCTGTTTTAGGATCAGACAAGTCAGTTGCATTGGGGTTGCGCGTGTGTATTAAAAAAGCCAAATGTGTAAAAGGAACACATGCCATGTCTAACCTGTTCAATAGGCAATTTTTACAGTAACTGGTAGTACATGGCTTGTTCTTCTTCTTGTTCTTGCAGGAAGCCACCAAACCCATGGCTTTATGGCGGCACTGGTAAATAATACACTTAAGATTATGAACCAATATAATCCCAATTCCCAAACATAAGAAACAAGGAGACAAATATTTTCCTACTTGTGTTGCTCATGGAAGCTACTTGTATGATCCCGCAATAACATTAGTTGCAGGGATTAGGTGGTAAGTTACTATCCCAAAATAACAGGTCACAGAAATTGGCACGATTACCGTCCAATAGACCTAATTTACAGATCTTTAAGTATAGTTGTGACATGTTCTCACCGACCAAGTAGATACATGCACGTATGATTTGGTAGTATTAAATTTAGATATTTGGTTTTAACATCTGTAAGTTCCGCTTCTGAGAATAAGTATCCACACCACCGATAAACATAAACCATTAGCTCACAGATCCAATCCTAAGAGCATAAACATAAATCTCGACACCTTAAATTTTTTACTCCTTAGTCCTTAGGCCATCCACAGTGGTATAATCAAAAGCCAATTATTTTTAAAGTTAACAATGTTAGTGCAAAAGATGGTTCACAGTGGTATAATCAAACTTAGCAACATCCTTAGAAATAATCAAATTTTGGGTTTTGGATAACCAAAACTAACAACCTTTTTCAATAATCAAAATTTGTGGACTCCACCCCACATAAGTTAACTAGTTCCAAAATTTATATACACGCGTATTTCAATTGGTATTTTTTTCTTCTCTTCTTCATCTACTCTATATCTTCTTCACTTCACCCACAAACTATTTCTCTTTCTTTCCCTCAAAAAGTGAAGCTCATATCTCTCAATCATCTACAATTCAAACCGGATTAAGGTATTTCACTCTTCTTTCCCGTTTCTATTTTTTTTGCCCCAAAAAAATTCATAATAAGAGAGAAAATGTCACCGATTTTCCCCCAAAATTAAGAGAGGGAATCAATATATTTTTACCAAACAAAAATGTAAATGGAGGGAAGTGAATGACAGGAAATAGAGGGAGAGAGAGAGTGAAATTGTTTTGGACCCTTATTTTGGTTATAAACTAGAAGTGACCACTGTGAAGCTCAACATTGTTAAACTTAGCAACCTCTTAAGTGAATAATCAAAAGCTGATGTGTCAACTTTTGATTATTCTTTTTTGATTATACCACTGTGGATGGCCTTAGATCTTATTAACTATACCAATAACCAATTTGTCTAACTCACCTATCTCCAACAAACACATCTCGAATAATATGAACTACTTTTTTTTTATAACTTAGTTGTCCGAGCAAGCATACACGCACCTCGACTAATCCTGAAGGCCCAATCCCACCGCCCACTTGCAGGGAGCCCAAAAGAGTTCATAGCACCTGAGAGGTTTCCAACCGAAACCGAAAAATATGAACTACTGATTTAAAAGTAAGTGTCAAACTCAACTACATCCAACATTACCCGCCTACCGATCAGGAAAAACATCCACAGTACCAACACGTCTCAAATGACATGAATTGTTAATTTAAAAAGGCCCACTAACCAACAGCCTAGCCCACATTTCGGTTCTCTAAATCTGTCTAATTTGCCAGAACAACCAAACGGAACAATCAGGGATCGGATCCTCTCCGGTCAAAGTTTTGGACCAGAGGAGACGGTCTAAATCTGAACCACACATTGACTATCGTCGGTAAGAGTCTCCCAGGAAATCCGATGATCCACATTTGGACTGTCTCCTCTCGTCCAACTGGACGGAAGAGGATCCAATTCCGAACAATAATTGGATTCGTAGGCTCTGCCACATAGCTGGAGTAGTTTAGTTTGAAATTGAATTACCCAGCTAGCGTACAGCGCAAGGCAATATGGTTCAAATCTCGAAATCTCAAACTACCAATTACAAGGCCCAGACAATCAAAACAACTTTCCAACACTTTCAAATTTTCTTCAACTATCTCATCAACTAAACTGGCCCCGTTATCACAGAAACTAACAACTGGGTTTTTTTTTTTTTTAAAGGGTTTCATCAAATTACTACCTGGTGACACGTTGAATTCCCATCGCTGCTGCTACGGATCTTCCCGTTCTGCTCAGCTAAGTTAGAGGCGGGGTTCGAACCCACCGCCATGTTCGCCAGCTGTTCTTCAGCGATTTGGCTTCGGTATTTGAAAAAGTGTAGAGAGAGAGAGATTCGACAGGAATTTGAATAGTTACTATTTTGGGTGGTGAAATTGGAAAAATTGGGCGCGGGAAGTGAAATTCCCCGGGGGAATTCGGAGGGGCGCGAAATGGAATTTTAGGGCTTGGTTTTTGGGTTTTCTGAAAGATGGAGAGAGATTGGGCCAATTGGGGCGCGAACGATCTCGATTTGCAGTCCTTTTCGTGAAGAGGGCCGCCATTATATATTGGCTAACTACTCCCATCTTTACCACTTTTGACAATAAACTAGTAAACGAGATGGAAGAGATTCGCAGTGTTTGAGCTCGGCTCGTTCAAAATTAATCTAGCTTGACTCGACTCGAGACCAAATAATCAAAGGTCGAACTCGGCTCGTTTACTATCGAGGCACTCTAGTTCAGTTCATCTGCTAACCGAGCCGAACTGCTATAGACGTGGCGAGTTATAACTAACTACAGATCGGCTTGTTAAAAACTAGTCTAGCTCGAGTTCGAGCCGAGCCCAAATAAGCTCGAGCTTGGCTCGTTTTTATATCGAGTGCACGAGCTTAGTTCATCTACTAAACGACTCTATAAGCGAGCTGAACCGTTACAAAAGAGTTGAGTTACAACTAAGACCCCGGTCTGCTAAGGTTCTTATTTTTCAAGTACTAATTTTTTATTTTATGAGACATGTCATTCTCTCACAACACATTACTTTTAATTCGAAAAATAAGTATTTATTTTTCTTAGCGGAACAAGGCCTAATTCGAGTTCAGCATTTACTAAACAAGCTTAAAAACTCGATCTCGAAATTCGCTCGCTAGTAAACAAGTCGCGCCGAACCTCGAGCTGCTTGCAAATAGCTGGGTTCGTTTGCAGATGTTGTTCGGCAATTTGAGCCAAATGGCTTTCCCGCCAAAAATTTTTTGTCCTTATTCAAATTTTTTTCGTATCACGT
>JAOTQK010000002.1:5715800-5736970 GCA_025642025.1 Rhododendron ferrugineum
ATTTCAGTAACTAACTGTCGAAACATATATTTCGGTAATTGGATGTTGAAAATGTATCTCAATTTCGGTAACTAACTGTCAAATTTTCGAAAAATTTTAATGGGCTATGGAAGAAAATAACGGGCTGCAAATAGCCGCGCCCGAAAAGAATTAGTCCACCTATATTTTATTTGACAAATTAAATTAAAGTTTTTCTCGCTATCAAGAGCGTACCATGTTGCAAGGGGAGTGATAGCCAAATGATAATAGGCACCATATACTCCCATGCATTTGACAAAATTCAAAACTTCTTCATCATATATAACTAACAATGCTAACTTTCGCCGAGAAAAAAAGAAGCTTTTGTGGACAGTGCTGATGGCTATATTCAACCGCACTTCGATAATGAAAACCATTCATTTGTCAGACCTCATTAGGCCATATACCGTGCCCAAAGAACGAATGATTTCAATCATCGAAATGAACCCAAAGAGGACCTACAAATAGGCCAACCGCACCGGGTAGAAGTTGTTCCCAGCAATGTGTTACAGTTCAGGTCATTGTTGTGTGGCCTCACAATATATCTGGTTCATCAGAGTTATGGCCAAGGGATGTAGGATTTGAGGCAGGTCACCTGCTCCGAAGTCCCAAATAAAAACTACCAATGCTTTCTTATACTTCAAATTTGATGAAAATATAGAAACCAATGGCTTCTAGCCACGACACAAAATTAAAGTCCATCGTAACATTAAAACTGCATAACTACATCTGGGGTGGTAATAACAATTTCATGCATAAATACAGAATTCTCCGGCAATTATTGTGCTTCATAATTGCCGGTGAATGCAGAATGTGTGAATAGAAAATCAATAGACGGTCCACTCTCTGATGAACATGACATAGTTATACAGAGCTCTGAATCGATTTGATCTTGAGCATATGTTGTGATAGCAACACTCCATGTTCAACTTTTAAGATTCATCAGGATGCCATTCTACTGTTGCTAACGTGTGACGGCCACCACAAGCAACAAGCTTTGCGCACCAACGTCCATCGGTTTCCCCACCGCTGAGATTTTTTGGCGGTGGGAGGTTTATGGGCACCTCCGAGGGATGACCAGTAGTTACTTTTCTCCCGTATCCTAGACGCCCATGGTCACCTCGGCCAAACTGTCAACACCAAATCTTTTCAGTCAATTAGGAATACCATAAGAAAAAAGCAAAAGAATTTCTTATGTGATACCAAGCTTTACTAGAAAAACACAAAAAAGTGAGGCCCAGATAAAAAGAAGTTGGTACTGAACCCATGTTCGTATTGTCACCATTTTGTTTCAGTGAGTAACCATATGGTGAGCTGTCCATCTTATTTATTTTTCTTTGTGGTTTCAACTTTCTACGAAATGTAAAACATGAAGCCCCAGCGCTTACCGAAAACATGTGGCCATCACGCGTCAGTGCAACTGAATGGGTGCCCCCACAAGACACCTATATCACGGGAAAAAAAAAAAAAAGCATCAAAATGTGAAAAAGATTCAACAACTCAGGTGATTGAATGTTCAACGTAGTGGGTTTCGTGATTGAATGTTCAACGTAGTGGGTTTCGTGATTGAATGTTCAACGTAGTGGGTTTCGTTCCCTTTTGGCGTAGCATGGTACAGAACAAACACCTTTCACTAGGGAGTCACAATGTAGGCTTTTGTTTTTGGGCCAAAAAGTACCGAAAGAACATTCATCTATCCTTTCCCACTGCTGGAAAAGTAAGAATGAGTTAAATAGGACTTCCTTCAAGTAAATTCAAATGAAAGCTCTGTGCAAAATGATATTCCAATAAACTGCAGTTCATGGACTATAGAGCGTTCAATGCCCCTAGAAGGAAGGAGTAGGCCAGTTCTAAAACATGAACAAGGGCTGATTGTTCATCCCACCTCCTTCGCCAGGCAGGAGAACTAACGCAAGACATTTCTCTCTCCCGAAAATACAGGTGCAAAAGCAAAGAGAGAACAGGGAGGCAACTGGACAGAATGGGAACAATTTCTTAAATCGCACATGCAGCAAGTCTATGCAAACCACATGCAATAATTTTAAGATTTAAGCAACTACTCCATTCCCAACTCAATCACCATTGGCATGACTAGAATCACGATGATTCTTTTCCATAATCAGAAAACATCCTAAACGATAAATTGTACCATCACATGCAGGAGAAGACATCAAATCATGTCCCTTGATCTGGTTTTACAAACACATTTACTGATGTACCTGAATAATCTCTTCCTCTACAAGAAGTTGAACCCTCTGAGGCACCATTTTACTGCTCTTATCATCTCCGAATCCAAGCCTCCCATGTTCTCCTCTACCCCAACCATATACCTGCAATGAAGACCAAAAAAATGAAAACGGCGTCCCGTACGAAAAGCAGACATCATATAATTGCGAGAACAATTGCTATTTCATCTTTTCCTTTCAAATCCCAGGATGAAGGAGAAAACCACCCTCAGAGTTCTAGGGATGCAACTAACAAATGTCAATGAATCCGCCCGCAGTTGCAATCTGATTGGTTTTGACCAAACCATTCTTCACATCATGATCATCAAGGAGTGAATTAAAGTATTACTCCTATTTCTTTTCAAAAAGCCTCATCTATGAGGGTCAATGAGTTCATTCTACTTTGCTTATTCCGAAAGAAATTCACCCAATTTGTCCCCATTAAGGGGGCCTCGGAGGGATAGATCAAGCACCGACCTATTCTTTGACCTTATATGTGCACCAAACAACTGCCATCAGATTTCGAACCTACAACCTCAAGGTTAACTGGTTGAATTTAACCGCACCTTTGCCAAACAAACAGAAGTAAAGTTTTCCACACACATTTCAAAGTTTTAAAAGGTAATTTCATATTTTCCAAGCTTTCATATCTTGAAGAAACACATATGACATAATCCTATTGCTTACCAGACAAGTAAATTACGTTAGACCCATAAGCAGAAAATGCACAGCCTTGGCATCTTCGATTGAGAATGAAAAAAAACATTTCTGCTTCTTGAAGTGAAGGGGAATCACACACACAAAACCAAAACAACTCTTCCATGCCATAAAGGTTCCTCAATTATTTGGAATAAGATACCTTAAGCGCTAGTAGAAAAAACGACAGGTGAAAACAAAGAAAAGAATCAATGAGTAATAATTGGATATACTACCTTTTAGCTGCCAAGGAGACATTGTAGATCCTAGGCCACTACTCGATTTCAAACACAGATAATGATGTATTGGTGGGTGCCCATATCAAAGATATGGTAGGGTTTAGGTTTTGGGTTTTCGGCAAGTGTTCACCTTTCGACAAAAGAGTTCAGATACCTTACAA
The DNA here is from genome assembly GCA_025642025.1 of Rhododendron ferrugineum. Lineage (NCBI taxonomy): Eukaryota > Viridiplantae > Streptophyta > Magnoliopsida > Ericales > Ericaceae > Rhododendron > Rhododendron ferrugineum. Next base: position 5,719,140 of record JAOTQK010000002.1, read on the forward strand.
AGGAGTGATAGTACAACGACATAGCAATTACTATCAACGAAATCTCTGCGGAATTAGAAGGAAGGAAATACCTCTCCATCATCCGTCAGGGCAGTAGAATGCCATCCTCCAGCAGCAATATCAACCTGCACACAGAAAGAGATAAATGTCTAAGTTCTTTTTAACTGTGGACATCTTAAGCACAAGTTCTCGGGGTACTATCATTGTGAGTTAGAAAAGAATTAGCACGTTATCCACTTCAAGCTCATGCACAATTACGCATAACAATCATCTACAGTTGAAATTGGCCACCAACAAAGAAAGCAACCTAAGAAACAATGAAGAAGACCCAACACTTCTACAAACCCAAGAACCAATATCTCACCTAACACCCGAAATCTCTGCATCACCCTCAGTCAAAAGACCAAAACACATGGAGAAAGATTCCCCAAGACCTTCCAATAGAGGCGACATCAAATTCAACAGAGAAGCTGAAGCTAGCTGGCCTAGAGAGAAGGAAAAAACTTCAACTCATACATATAGCACCTCAAACGAAGCTCCAATTCCAATATTAACAAGATTCCCCTGAGAGAAGCCATCCTTATATTGTGAGAGCAGACTTCATGTAGATTTTTTTAATACATTTACATTGGTTGACTATTAGGACAACTTAAAGCAGCATTTGATGATCCCCATAAGATTTCTCTGATGGAAGCTAACAAAAGCCTCCTAACTTCCGCTGCATCACTACATCAGATTAAGTTCTCCAGCTCCTTCGCCACTAATTCATTTGCATTGAGTCATTGACAAGTCCTAGTTTTACCTCCCAACATATTTTCCATAATCCTGCAGGCTAGACAACAATTAAAAAAAGCCATGCCCCACCCCGTAGCTTCGTAATTTATGATTTCCCTTCGTGAAATTGGTGCAACCAACAGGCTATTCATTAGTTCCTGGAATTAGCATGGTTCATCAAGTTGTTCAGGGCCTCCTTCCTGTATTGTCCCCTACCCTGCTTCAACATCAGTTGTCATTTTTTTAAGGCCCTGACAGTGAAGAAATCTAGACTACCAAACTTGCCTGGGAATCCCTCTAGTAGAATCACCATAACAAATAACTTCAAACATGCAGATGTGCAAGAGAAAACTGAAATTGCTATGCAAACTTTTCTAACAGCCTATAACATTGCAGCAGTCACACATAGCAAAGAAACTTAACTAAGACAACAGGGTTTCACAATATAAGAACAGTAACAAATTAGACATGATACAAACCAAAGTAAGACCAGACAGCCCTTGGACAGGAATAGGTAGTGATCTTGGTTGGGTATCCCCTGTTCCAAGTTGTCCGTATTCATTGTTCCCCCATGCCCACAAAATTCCATCCTCAAGGAGAGCCAGATTGTGAAAAGCCCCAACTGCAATTAATCGTACCCTTTCAAGACCTTGCACTCTCATTGGAGTGGAAATTTGTTTTCTACAAAGAAAAACAATAAATATTAAACAAGAAAATGCGAAAGCAAACAAAAAAAGAAAAATTCATGCATAGCATATGTCAACAGAGTTACATGTCTCCAGGTGGCCATGGTTGACCCCAGGTCCAAACATGTCCTTCACGAGTAAGCACCACCGAGTGTGTACCTCCAGCAGCCACCTAATAAGCACAAAGCATTTAAAGGCTGTTAAAGACAAGTGACTTAACAATAGCATGCATTCAAAAAAATGAGTGGAGATATATGCATAATACCTTTACATTTCACACAATGATATCCCAATTGATTCTGAAGAAACTAAAGCATTTTTTTTATCTTTTTGATAAGTAGTCATGAAGGAACTTAGGCTCCGTTTGTTTGAACTGAAAATGCTTTTTCCAAGAAGAAGATTTTCTAAGTTTTGCATTTGGTTGCACAAATATGGGGGAGTATATTTACATAAAATCTTTTCCAGCAAATCAAGATAATATGACTTACCGGGCTGATTTCAGAATGCCATTTTACAGATATCCATCAGATCAGACGGTTCTCATCACTCTCTCCCCTCTTTTGATCTGTATCACACCCTATCCCATCCTCACACATTCCTCTCTTCCCCTTCTAGGAACTGATCTATGAAGAGGATATGATGAGAGAAAGTGAGGGGAGATAATGGGAGAGGAACCAAGCACAGGGTACAAACAATTGAGCCTTAATGTCTTTACTTCCATCAAAATAATTCCCAACAGTAAACCACAGCCAAACGCTAGAGATGAAAAGAATGTACTAACATATTTCCATGCAGATGTTTTTTTATTTGGCAAGTAAACATTTTACATTAAAACAAACAGACTCTATGCGCTTTTTCTTTTTTGGCTACCAAAGTGTATGGATATCAAATATAACAATATCTTGCATAACTTATGGTTACATCATCTGACAAAGAAATATGCTCATGAAGCAACCAAACTTTCTGCATCCTCTGCACTCCAGCGAATAGGTTGCCAACTAACAAAATGAAATGAAAGAAAATTCATTGTGATCAAAATTTTCACAAAAAGTGCATCCCACCAAAGAGTTATCACCTGACGAACAGAAAGCTTTGATGCACATCTCTGTGGAATTATGATATCCCTCTTCAAAGGCCTACCAGTGTCATCTTTCCGCTCAGGTTCTTCACCACACTGGCCGTACTCATTCCCACCTGCCCATTTTACATGATTCATACCCTAATGAAAAATAACCGCCTAATATCTCGTGATGAAGACTTTATCTATGATTATGTTCAATTCCAACCTTCAATGCTATTTGGAAGGCATCTAAATTTAGGGGAAAATGATGGCCCATGACGTGTTTTGATAATTAATACCCGTCAAGGACATTTTCAGGATTAACAAAAGGTCTCGGCATGTACTTAGCAGGTATTAATTATCAAAACACGTCCTTCACCGTCATTTTCCCCTAAATTTATTATTTTGTTCTCAAAAGCAAGGTTCAGCATTGCGTGGATAAATCCAGAACACAACACACTATAGAAAGTACATCAAATTAGGCATATGACATGCATATTAATGTTATGATTCTACATTGACTTGCCTTCCCTCTCCTAGGAATATTATATACGCCTTCTATGTTTTAAGGTGGTTAAAGGGTCAGACACTAAGAAGACTACAAGACTGTCGGCCAAATTCCCTCATTTTAGTATCAAATTTTCAGCCTCCAGCCCTCCAGATCAGTCCAATATGCAACAGGCACCTTCCAAGGCGTCTCTACTCTCTAAGAAGCATTGAAATCCAACACGCATCCATCATAACTCTGGCTTCTGCATCTAAGTTTGTGTGCATGCGAGGAAAGATAATTAATTCATCCAAAATCACACTCATCGAGGAAAATGAACATAGTTCTCCGCTCAAATGTACAGCATGACTGATTGCATAGTTGAGATAAATACTCCACATCCGCGAACAAGTAATAGAATGTAACATTGACACGTAGATTTCAATTTCTCATCAGTTTCATTTGCAACCAAATGGTTCGAGTAGAGGAGAAGGATTATACCCCAAGCATAAGCTCTGCCTTGATCGTCAACAGCCAAACAATGCCACCCTCCAATAGCTGCCTGAAATCAATAAGCCATCAGTGAACTCCACTACACCAACTAATCATATTCCAAAAGATCAAATGAAACATTGGGTTACCTGAACAATTTTGACGTTAGCAAGGGCTTTAACCTGACTGGGGATGGTCTCAGTTTTGGTCTCAGGTTGGTGCCCCAAAGTTCCCCTTTGGTTCCAACCCCAAGTAAATAGCTGAGATTACATATTAAGGATGGTAAAATAAGAAAACATAGGATTGAGTGATCAACATAAAATACAAGGTTCGAATCTAAACCCCCTAAGCATGATCGGAGAACAAGCAACAATAACCAACTTCCGCTTCTTACTCAAAATGCAAATGAAATTCGAATCTTGAGGTAAAAAACCCTCTCGTATTCCTTTACTCAAACTTATAAAATAATACTAAACTGAGTTTTAGCCAAATTCAGTGAGTTCCATTTCTTTTAATCAACATCTAGTCCAAACTTGACACCACCTTCTACCAAAACTCGCTACTCCTCTCCTCACTCTAAACCATGAATTCCACTAAACTTGACACTGACAGTTTCATTGAAATCTGTGTTTGGCCATTTGACTACAAACTCAATTTAGTTTAAGACCCATTTCTTTTCATCAAAATCTAGCCCAAACTCAAAACCAAATTTTACCAAAACTTTCTAGTTTCTACTACTCTCCTATACTCTAAACCTTTGACTTCCACTAAACTTGACAATGTTAATTTTATACCGATTTTTTTATTTTTTATTGAACAAAACCATTACATGAGCAAAGGGGCATACCCCAGAATCAAACAAGCTTTACACAAGCCAGCAAACCTAAAACTACAAAACAGGACCCATAAGAGCAACTAAACTGCAGCAAACAAGATACAATCATCTACCAAAAACCAAAGCCATGCTTTTAATAAATAAATAAAAAAACTAGCGCAGCCTTGACACCAACCTCACCAAAACTTCGAAATGCTCTCCTATACTCTAAACCTTGGACTTCCACTTAACTTGACACTGACAATTCCAATCAAATCTGGGTTCGGCCATTTAACAACTTCAAAATTCAAATGAAGCTTTTTACTCAAACTTCTACTCAATTTTGAGTGAAGCACAGGTGTGGAGACGGTCAAAGTGACTGTAACCAGTAGTGAAACAAAACCTCGATTAGGTTCAGCAATTTAAATACTAACTCCATCCTAAAAATACTACAGTCCTCAAAACGAGAAGTTAAAAATATTGCATTTTTGTCAAGAACAATTCAATTTTCCCCCACAAGTTGTTCGCTATCCATGAATCCTTTCAATTTATGTATACATGTTACTCCCTGCTCCCCAAAATGATAGTCCGCTACGAATACGAAAAAAGACACACAATTTTCATATAAAAAATAAAGTATTTCCCTATATAATTTTTTGAGTTTCTTCTCACCAAATTAAAAATCTCAATTAGTTCTCTAATTTGGTGCCAAAAAATTCAAAGTACTTTATTTTTTTATCCGAAAATTACACGGCTTTCCACAAGGGACTATCATTTTGGACGGAGGGACTAGAAATTTATAAAAGAAAGCTTCTGTCAAGTATATACATATGCATACACATAATAAATAAAGATAAAGATGAGGATGAGGATGGTGATAAGGGGAGGACCTTGCCGTCATCGCAAATGGCGAGTGAGTTTCGACTGCCCGCGACAACGGAGCGTACTGTCTCGGTCTGGAGAGCTTTGATTGCGCAAACCCATTCTCTCTCTTCGTTGTTTCCGATTCCCAACTGCCCGTCTTCTCCCGAACCCCTGAGAGAGAGAGAGAGAGAGAGAGAGAGAGAGAGATAAATAGGAAGTAAAGAAAAGAAGCGGTAAGACAGAATGGGTGGATGTTATATACAGACCAGGCTATGACGGCGGTTTTGGTGGCCATTGAAGTTGAGACTAGAGGGGTAGTGGAGGAGGAAAATGGCTGTGTATGTCTTTGGTAGAAGACGGTGAAGAGGAGAGAGAGAAACTGATTGTATGTACTATATATACGGAGTAGGGACTACACACGGACTGAGCTCCCGCTTCGGCGCTTCCCTTCAGTCCCAGTCTAATTTCGGTCTTATGTGGGCTTTTTTCGGGCCCATAATAATAATACTAATCGAAGTTTACTTTTTTGGAAATTGTCAAAAAAATCAATGAAACGGAAATCACGTTGATCGGGATACCGAATGGTATAATTTTGAAACGCTAATAATCTTATAATAAAAAAAAGGTGTACAACACCGGATTGTAATCTTTTAAAATATTTATCTGAAACTAAATTCTTTTGAAAATCGTATTAAGCGATATTCAATCAATGTGATCTTCGGTGGAATTGTTTTTCTCGACAAGTTCTAAAAAGTGAATCATTTCGATCATTGTTATGGGTTCAGGAAAAGCCCACAAAAAGTCAAAGCTAGACAGGATTAGAGGAAAGCTACACTGGACAGGAGCTCAGTCTGTCACACACAAGCATTTCTCTTTCCCTTTTTGTGCTGCAACCTATACTCAACTCCGGGGAGTGCGAATCCGATGCGGCAACGCGTTTCTTATCCGCTACAATGGATTAGAAGGATACGAAAAAATTATTCATTCTCCTGGGCAACGTCACGTGGTGCCTTAGGTCTCTCTCCTCAATCACACATTTTTGTAGGGCCTAAGACAGTGCCCCATCTATCTCGCATTTCTTTAGGACCCAAGACTAAGTATAAGGACCCTACAACAATATGTGGTCGGTAGAGGATTGGGCCACCGCCACATGTAGGGGGTGAGAATTTTTGACACGACATGAAATTAGCGGGTTAGGGTCAGTTTTTTTTGACACGAAACACAAATATGACATGACATGATAACACGAAAAGCTAAACAGGTCAGATTAGGAATGAGAGAATTTTGACATGAACACGAGATGACACGATACGACACAATGTCCACCCCTACCCACATGCAAGCGGACTAAAAATAATCTATGGTTTGGCTATTGAGATGAAAAATAAAAATCATTGTTTAGTACTCCATTAACTAGGAAAAGTAGTTGTCAATAGAAATTGGAGAAAGCATGGTGCTACTCATCTTCAAGCGGATAAGATATCCAAACCCATCTTCAACTATGGCGGCCCATTTTGGTACCAGAAAGATCACGACCTTCCTTTGTGAGTTTAAGGCCATTCCAATTCTTTTTTCCGATAGTAAAGGTGCATTTGGTTGGATGAAATGAAATGTGAATAGGAATAAAATTAAGAATGAAATAGAATTGGAGGAACTGAGAATGGAATAATATTCCCATTCTCAATTTCTCATGTTTGGTTGTACTTAGGAATAGTCATTCTCATCTTCAATGGAATAGTGTGGCAATAGTAAACTTTGGAGTGACAATAGTAATTTTTGGAGTGGCAATAACATTTTTTGGAGTGGCAATAGTAATTTTTGGTGTGGCAATAGTGAATGTTGGAGTGACACTAGAAATTTTGGTGTGACAAAGAAATAGAATAACAATTCTTTAGTTTTTTGGATGGAATGACAATTCTTTTACGAAGGTGAATAGTGATTCAATTTGGAATCATCATTCTATTACTCAATGGTGAACCAAACATTGGAATAAGTAAGTCATTAAAATGACTATTCCATTCCAACCTTGATTTCATTCAACCAAACATACCCTAAGAGTATTCGAGTCAATTTACGAACACCTCAACTGAGGATTTGTTTCGAACTTATGGAAAGAAAAGAAAAGAAAGGAAACTTAAAAAAAAAAATTCCCTTCTATTCTTTGATTTGGGAAGAAAGAGGTGAGAAAAAACAAATTCAAATATTTGTATACATTAAAATTTTCCTCACTCTCTTTTCTTTTATTTTTCTCCAGATCCAAAATGTCTTTCGGCTATGGTCAAAGACAGGCTTAAGCAATGTTGTAAAATAAAGAATTAATCGTTAGCAGAGTCTATTCGATTAGATCTGACTAATAATTAATCGCTCAAAAATGATCGGTCATTCGACTAACTCCTAACGACTTTTAAAACATTGGGCTTTAAGTTGGGATTTGAGTCGATCAAACCAACCGGGGGAGGATTAAAAAAAAAAAAAAAAAACCCAACCGGAGTAAACTCTCATGCCTATTCCATTGTTCTCCCTATTCAGTGTTGCTGCGGGGTAAGTAAAAAAAGAGTTTGCGACTGATTCTGAACTGGGAACCAAAATCCCCATCTGGGTACACAGCACAAGCACTGGGTTTTGAGAAGAAAGAATCTTGTCATGGGTTTTGTACAGGAAGCCAGAGAAAATCACGTAAAGAAGAAGGTCGAAGAAGGTATTCCTTAAACCCCTAAAATCTTACCTCAATTTAGTCTAGCGTATAGGGAGCTGTACGATTGTTCGTTATTGGGTCTTACCCCGTTTAAAATTATGGGAAGTTAATATCAAATGGAATCCCGTGTGAAGTATCGATTTTAAGAGGGTTTGAACCTAGGGTTTTGCAGCATTGGCATCATTTCCTCAGCATTAGACCCTGAGTCACATAATGCGCAGGCGGGGCGGGTGTGTGAGTGTGAAAGCGCCTTTGAAAAACCTCCAAACAGGTTAAACAACTAAAATTCGTGAGTACAAGGAGTGAGAGCGCAAGCGAATGCCATTTCGAAAGATTACGTGACTAAGATTAGACCATAACATGATAACACCATTTCCATCATCTGCAACAAATTTGCCCCCCCTAATTTCTCGGTTATTGTTTCTAATTGCCAACCGATATACTTTTTTCCTGTTTGTTAAGAAAAATCGATATAGGTCGATTGGTATTGAAAAAGTAGTTGGTGTTTGGTTGCTCAGTTGTTTTCTAAAATTCAACCGTCTATTCTCACACAAAAAGAAGAAGTGGAATGTGTTTACTTTAGCAAACGGGGGGGCGGCTTGATTTTGAGATCACCCTCTGGATTGTGAGTTTTTGGAGTGGCAGAGAGGTTGCTTACTAAGTTCTCTAGGTCAAGAATGAATGAGAATTACAAACTAGGGTTGGCTGTTGAAGTTTGGAATGAAGGGTGAACTTGGGGCGGTGGATTACAAGAGAGATTTCAAGCAAAACATAAACATGCTTATTGTTTACTGATCTACTTCTGAAAGGGTTGCAGAAAGTAGGTTTACTGAACGATGATTTAAAGGTAGAGGCCTAGAAGGAAAGAACAGTGGGAAATGGGGGAAGTAAAAACATGAAGAATAAATGAAGGTACGACTTAAGGGTAGGATTTTGAGGAGGAATGGGATACGAGAAAATAATGCTTCCTCCATCCCAAAAAGATTGTCCGGTATGCGAAACGAGAACTTAAAAGAAATGCATTTTTGTTAAAAAAATTGTAACTTCTTTCTGCAGGTTATCAATGAGTTTTTTCAATTTGCAAAAATGACAAAATGTATACTTTTTAAAATCCTTGTTTTGCTTAGGGAACTATCTTGTATACTTTTGTGTGCAAGAGGGGACTGGAAAGTTGATTATCACGGATTCTTGAGGAAGACGATTACTTTGCGAGCTTTATTGCTTTGTTCATCTCTAAACTTTTATGGAAGAGTTGAAGGCTATTAACCCATGTCTGTCGGACTTATTGGGGATTTCTTTGACGCATGATTGGCAGATATAGAATAGCAACTGATTTATTTTATGAGAGTTATTATTAAAGGTATACATGATAACCTCGTTCCACGCAATTTGATTTCTTTATCCAGTCTTCAAACTTCGTATTTACTTCTGCTTTGTTGTCCCATTTCCAACTTCATTTCTCCTTGGGCAGATCAAGGTATATTGGCTTTTTTTTTGCTCGGTCGAGGCATATTGGCTTGCAAAAGAACTTATAGTTACTTGATGGTTGGTTAACACTAACAGGCTTTGGTCCGTGGCTAGTATCTTCTGTGAGCAGAAATCATTTAGCTTATTTATTGTTAACATTAAAGGGCTTGAGGATCGCGTACATTTGTCAATCGGCTTTCTTCTGTTTTTTCACATAGAATGAGAACACATTCTCTTCTGTTATTTTGTCTCCTATGGCAGTTTTTCCGGTGTGTAATTCGGATGTCATATGTGACGCTTAGTTTTCTGAACATGTTACTTTCAAATGAGAAACGTATTGGAGATGAATAGACTGACATCCCCATATTGAATATACAGCTTTACGCAGCAAAATGAAGCAGAAAGCTTTAAAGGAATGCGATCAGTTCACTATTAAATACGCGGAGTGTGCTTCAGGAAGGACCTTATCAGTTGTTTGGCAATGCCGTAAGCAAGCTAAAGAACTAAATGAATGTCTTCATCAGTAGTAAGTCCATCTATGACACCTATTTATTTTAATTTCTTTGTCTCATATTTTGGGTTGTTTTACTTGATGAATTAGATACTGATTTTGGCATATCATTGTTGGAAGCTCTTGAGGAATAGAGCATATTTTTCTGTTAATAGTAGAAGCATACTGTAAAATTATCACCTCATCGTTTTCCATTTAGTGTGGCAACGCTCCAATTCCCCCTTCCGATTGGCTTGGGGTTTATTGTGCTATCTGGTTAAGGCAATAACTTTGTCAATCACTTTGTGTCTATGTTTCCCTTCATTGTAGTTCCAGTCAAAGAGTAATAGCTTTATTATCCTCAATAAGCAGATCCATTAACAAAGCAATTTCATGTCATCTTTTGCTTGTCGACCACACTATAGGCTTAAAATTTCCAGTTTTCCATTGGTACTACTGTATAAGTATAACTTGACATCGGTTTCAAAACTGTGAATTTGTGATAAATAGGATCTATCATAAGCTGGTTAGTGATTCTTTCTATAAGGTTATCTTTTTTTACGTGTGGAAAGTTAGTTGTTAAAATCTGAAAACAATCGTTTCAGACATATGAGCTCAATGTACATCCAAACATGCCTTTCTATCTCTACATGATACAAAATTCCAGAAAAACTATGCAAAGGTTCAAGGAAAGATAACCCCTAGTCCGAAGGAAAAATGGCTTCGTTCCATTTGACCAATGAAGTTGCCTCTAGTGCTCATACTCTCTCCCTCCATAGGCACCAAAACATACATAAGTTATTAAGTTGCCTCCAATGCTTCGCTGCCCTTGATTGGCAATAATGAAGCCTTGGAAAAAAAACCCTTAATTGATGCTGCCTCCCAATAGATTTCTCCACAGCAGCTCTTTTACCTATTGCCCGCCGATAAACATCCTGTAAAGAACTTCCATCAAAGGTCAATACGATGCCAGTTGCCACATATCCTAGCAAAACTGTGCCTTGTGGCCTCTGTGCAACTTTAAAGAGACAGGAAATCATCTAGAGATCTTCATAATGCCCTTCATAAGCAATTCCCTTATAAGTCAAACCCCCACAAGTACCTCACCCTTTTACGAGCTCTGCTCTTGTTTCTTCAGACATCTATTCATGAATGACGCAAAACTCTAGTCTATACCCCATGTAAAATCCCAATGTACAATGCACCAAACATATTTACAACTTACAAGTGACTAGCGATTTGTGTGCACATTGATTGGGAAGGCTTCCTTTCTCAAGCGTGATAGAGGAGTATTTTGTCAGAAAAATGAGCAGGGAAAAATGAGCAGATAGTTCTCGGGAAGGCTTCCTCAAGATAACCTGAATCCGTGTTAATACTGCACAATCATCTTACTGTGTACTTCTTAGGTAAATGTGACAATATAAATCAGTTATCAGTCTCGGATCATTTTGGACACTTCACATAATGAACAGTCTGTAAATTGTAACTGTAAGGTCCATAATTCTCCTCTTTTGCAGTACCAATGACTCCATCTTGGAAGAAATGAAGAAAGGATATATGCTTGAACAGGACAAGAAAGTTCTATAATGGATCTACAACTCCATACTCTTGAGCAAGGAGCATCCAGAGCACCCAATGATTTCTGTTACACTTATTGGAGCAACGATTCTATGTAGGTCATCGGATTATTCCCAGCTGGTGTTACGGAACATTTTTATCATTCTCTCCTTTTTTGTCTTAGTTCAACAAGTGGAGGTAGACTATGTGGGGCACTTTAGATTCAACGGAATTTGCACTATCTTCCAACATTTCCATGAACTTGTAGCCATCAAGACATTTTTTTGTGCTTTGGTGTTTTTGTCAATGGGAAATGCATATGATTTTCCGTTGCCGGCATGAAGCCTGGTAGTTGTAGCTTAAACTAAGTTGTTTGACAAACCTGAAAATTGAAGCTAAAACATTAAGTACAAAAAATTGAATTCTGAACTTAAGTCCAAAAATTGTTTGATAAAAATAATTAAGAGCAGAATTTAAATAAATACTATCGTAGAAAGATAAATGAATTTTGATTATATTGTTCATGGTTTTTTTTTTTTTACGGATGGTGATTGTTGTGGTGGCAGAAGTGGTGTGGTGGTTGCAACAAAGGTGAGGTGGCGGAGAGATAGCGGTGGTGGATGGCAATGCAAGTGATGATGGTAGCAAGTCGTAGTGTATCCGTGCTAGTAAAGAAGTGGGGTAAATGTAGCGGTGGAAGGTGGTGGGGATATGGGGAGGTAATGGTGGTTGGGGTGGTAGTGCCAGTGGTGGCAACTGCGGTAGTGGTGACAGTGGCGGAGTCATGGCGGTGGTAATGGCATGAGGGGAATTATTTTAGGACCACACCCACTTTACACACCCACATACAGTAGGGTTGGCAATGGGGCGGGTAGGGGGTGGATAACACTATCCCCGTCCCCGATTCCCAAACCCAAATTCATCCCCATCCCCTCCCCGATCCCCACCGAGGAATTATTTTTACCCTCCATCCCCACCCCAAACGGGGATCCCCGCGGGAAATCGGGGATCCAACTGGAACCACAGGCAAAACCGGTGTTCTTAATCCGGTATCACTCCAGCAAGACGCCAAGAACGAACAACACACGCAGAGCTCTTTAAAGTTTCGGTTTCTCAGTCTCTCAACACGACGCTATTTCATGAGTTTCCGACGTGAACAATATTTATCAGACGTAAACAATATTTAACTGACTAGAACTATCGATTTGAGCTCTTCTTTCTACTAATTTTCTATCCGTGGTAAGTGAATTCAATTACTTCTATGTTAGTTGACAGTGAGGTTTAGTTTCTTTCTTTCTTCCTCACTTATGTATATATAGTACTCCTATATATAGACGGGGCGGGGACAGACTCATACCCATCCCCTACCCGTTCCCCATTTTATAAAAAAAACTATCCCCATCCCCTACTCGATCCCCGAAAAATCCCCGAATCCCCAACCCATTTGGGGCGGGGAGGGGCGGCTGGGATTGCCATCCCTAACACACACTGCACACTCTAATGTGTATGGGTGTGTATTTGGGTGTGGTTCTAGAATAATTGAATTTGATATGCACGTAAACTAACCCGTACCCCGGGCCATCAAAAGTCGGTTGAAAAGAAATAGGAGGTTAGCTTAACAAACCCCACAGTTGGGGTTCTCTCCTATCTCCTGTAATCCTTTCCGTTCCCAAGTTTTGGCGAACGAATAGCTATACAAGCAAACCCAATTTCTCTCTCTCTCTCTCTCTGAGTACATACGCCAATTCTCTGAGTACATACGCCAATGGAGCCTGCAAAACCCCCTAATTTGAGGCCGCCAACTTTACCTCTCCAACATCACAGAGTCTCCCATACGATGACATGACAACGGACTACCTGTAAGTAATTCATATAGTTACATGTATACATTCATGTAGTCCTGACAATTAGCAGTTAATCGTGGCGATTATTGATTTTGTGGCGTACTGCATCTAATGATCAATTTCCTTTAAATTGTCAATATACAGAGTAATTTGAATTGGTTGAAGTGTTGTGTTAATGAGAAACGGGGCTGAAAAGGGTTAATTCAAACTCTTCAACCAATTCAAATTACTGTGTATTGACAATTTGGAGGAAATTGATCATTAGACGCAGTACGCCACAAAATCAATAATTGCCACGATTAACTACTAATTGCCAAGACTACATGGATGTATACATGTAACTATACGAATTACTTACAGGTTGTCTGTTGCCGTGTCATCGTATGGGAGAGACTCTGTGATGTTGGAGACTGGAGAGGTAAAGGTGGCGGCCTCAAATTAGGGTTTTGCAGGCTCCATTGGCGTATGTACTCGAAGAGATACCGAGAGAGAGAGAGAGAGAAATTGGGTTTGCTTGTATATCTATTCGTTCGCCAAAACTTGGGAACAGAAAGAATTACAGGAGATAGGAGAGAACCCCAACTGTGGGGTTTGTTAAGCTAACCTCCTTTTTCTTTTCAACCGATTTTTGATGGTCCGGGGTACGGGTTAGTTTATGTGCATATCAAATTCAATTATTCTAGAACCACACCCATACACATTAGAGTGTGCAGTGTGTGTGGGTGTGGTCCTAAAATAATTCCCCTCATGCCATTACCACTGCCATGACTCCGCCACTGTCACCACTACCGCAGCTGCCACCACTGGCACTACCACCATTACCTCCCCATATCCCCACCACCTTCCACCGCTACATTTACCCCACTTCTTTACTAGCACGGATACACTACGACTTGCTACCATCATCACTTGCATTGCCATCCACCGCTATCTCTCTGCCACCTTACCTTTGTTGCAACCACCACACCACTTCTGCCACCACAACAATCACCATTCGTAAAAAAAAAAAAATCATGAGAAGAGATTCTTGATGTGTAGGGGTAAAACACACAATACATAGAGAGAGAGAGGGGAGGAGCAACAAGAACAAGAGAACAATTTTAGGGTCAGAGAGTGAGAGACTAGAGGAGTATCAAGAACAAGAGAACAGTTTTAGGGTGAGAGAGAGGAGTCCGGCTTCTCTCCAATCTCTTTAAATGGAATCTTGGCTCGAAAAAAAAAATTTCAATCACACTTCAATGGTGGGACCGTTCATAATTTTTAATTCACTGAAAACATCAAGCATGCCAAAAATCAGTTAGATCAATTATGGTTTGATATGAGTTCAAAATAGATTTATATTGCAAAAAATTTAGAAAAGGGTTTTGTTCCAGTGTTGCAATATTAATGTGTTCCAAAATCATAACTAATGATGTCTAGAGGTGACAAATAAGCAAGTTTGAAAGAGGTTGCGGGTCAAACACGGGTCAATATTAAATGGGTTAAAACAGGCTGGGTCAAAATGGGTTAACTCATACCCAAACCCGACCTGTTTTACTTTCTTTTCTCCCCTTTAGCTCAGAACCAATTCGCAAAAAAAAATTATTTTGAACTCTCACTCTTGAGAACCACTTCTAGTGAAGTTGGTTGCTCATCTCCCTCCCCCCAGTGGTGACCAAGGTTCGAGTCCCACGAGAGGCGGAGCTTTGGGACCTCTGGACTCTCATGTGCTAATTCTAAAACCCCCACTAACCCCGCTACAATATACAATATTGGGAAGAAAAAAAAAACTCTCACTCTCCATCTCTTCCCTCTTATTTCCTTCTGTTCTCATCCAAAATTATCGACACCTATTTCTATATATCTGGTGTTTTTTTTTGTCCTATCTTATAGTTATAAATAACCTATATATATTATAAATTTAATAAAACCTGTAAAATACAACGTAACACTTCCAATGTAGCACTCATTAATTCATGCCCAACGAAACCGAATCCTTAACACAAAAATTGGATATTGCATTTACTTTTTTGTCGTTTAGCAATTCTCGAAGAAAAAAAAATATGTTTGTCTCATGTCTAGGTTTGAATTAAAAAGTAGAGAGTGCCTTTTTTCGTCTTTATTCAATTTTTTTTTTTGAATTTGTTAGTTTTGCGTCAAACTTTTGTAACTTATTGATTTGTCTTGACGAAAGAAACCAAAAAAGTATAAGTTTTTTTTATCGGAACCCATAATTTTTTTGAAAAGGACAAATTAAGTCAAAAAGCTGTCCTTTTGACTTATTTTTGTCTTTTTAAAAAAAATTATGAGTTTTGATCAATTTTTTTACTTTTCGGTTCCTCACTTCAAGACGAACCAATAAATCACAAAAGTTTGACATAAAACTAACAAATGCAATTTTTTTAATAAAGACGAAAAAAGCCACTTCATACCTGTTAACGTAGCCAATTCCTTGCTTGATCCTTGGGTTGGTCAATATTTCCTACAATCAGTATTCCTATGATTGTGTAGTTTGTATAGGACTTTATTGTTATAATTCTTCTTTCCTTGTAGAGGATATGTATCCCTTGATTACAGTAATTAGGAATAGCAAATCTCTCCTCTTGATTGTAATTTCACTCCTAGTCCTATATAATCAATACCAAAATAGAGCTACCATTATTGTGGTAGAATCATCATTGTTCTACTTTTACAATACCTTTTAATCCAAACCCACTATTACTTCTACCAATAATTTATATTATCAATTATGTTACGAAATATTTGAGATAAACTAGCCCTAATACAAAGTCCAAATAGTTTATATCAAATAAACAAGGATATACTGATTTAATTAGTAAGCAATTGGAAAAGCAAGAAAAAAGCGAAACTTACAGTATATCTTTTTAGTGGAAGGGCCTAACTTCCTGGACTTTTAATTTTTTTCCCCTAGGCCTCAACTAAGAATTAGTACTGGAAGATCAAAGAGCTTTGCCGGGAACAACCCAACAAATTTTGCCCATTTTTTATCCATCTAAACTTATATAAATATGGTTTCCATATAAATCTATTATACAATATGAACGGGTTGAGTTGGGTTAAAAGTTGACAGATTTGGACATGTTAAAAATATGGGTTGGGATTGTCACCTCTAATGATGTCCAATAAACTTGAGTTTTTGCATACTTCATGTTCTCAACAACCAAAACAAAATAAATTGTTTCGATCATTGATGTGAGATCGTAAGAAATTTTTACGGATCAAAATTAGAGAGAGTGTTCTCTCTAATGATTGGAGAGCAGCCGAACACGCGTACACGGGGGTGGGGGTTTGGTGGGAGGAGGGGCGGATTATCAAAGAATATATTAGAAAGGCTAGTGATTTTGTCACACCATTTTTTGTTAACGCCACACCCTGCAAGTGTATTTTTGTACCAAAAAATACACTTGCAGGTTGTGGCATTAACAAAAAAAGGTGTGGTAAAATCATTTCCCATTTAGAAAGACCTACATTATGTATAGGATTTGAAACCTTCTGAAAATTTCCATGTAGACTATGCTATACAAGAATATTGTAGAACCTTCATAAACCTTCTAAGAATATACCTGAAAGTTTTCGAAAAACAAGTTCCATCACCCCACTTCTCTGTAAATACCTAGTCATCATCCTTCCTATAAATTCAGCTCCTTCACCGCTACTTTTGCAATTTATTTCAAGGTTATCAATTAAAAACTAATTTCCATTTCCAAGTACTTGATATTCGATCTTGTACATTTTGGTTTCATAATCTAGTCTCTCATAATAAAGAAACACCACAAACGCGTTTTCACTCTTTGAATAGCTAGTCTCATAATGAATAAACAAAAACACATACGCATACTATGTACAAGCGTTTGTGCCCATTAAGTAAAAAAAAAACTAATTTGTGATGTTTATGTTCTAGTTTTCTGTTCTTTATTTGTAGTCCATGGCTGCTGAAACTGTTACCCCTCTCCAGCCGCTACACAATTCTTGAGGCGTTGATGTCGATAGTTTGAGGGTATTAACCGTGTATCGTGGTTGTTCATCCTTTTCGAGTTCAAAAAATGATCTCGAAGAAGATGCTTTGATATATGACTGTGAGACGAATGAAGAGGATAAAAAGTATTTCTCCATATTGGGGGAACTTTGTGGGAATCAGATTTTCAGGCCCAATTTTATGGACGGCCCACATATTCAAAAATCGGGATTTCTTTTGAGGCTTGGTGCAAAAATTGTAACAACTCCGATTTTTCGTAATAAAAATCTCGTTTGTTATATTTGAAAATTCTTTATTTTTTCTTAAATTGCTTGTTTATTTTCTTTTAATCCGTCATAATTAGATTTTAGTCCTTTTAATTTTATTTCTTGACTACAAATTCTATTTAGCAAGCCTAGTTAGCTTCCAACCGATTAATTGGAGAAACTTAACTACCAATTCACTTAGTTACTTTTCCCTAACCATAGATGGACCCTTTTGACAATCTTTGAGCCTTATGAACCCTCCTAAACCCTATTCGAACCATTAGGCCATTAGGGTTAATCATTATACCCCTTGACTTGTCATTCAAACCCATGCCCACCTTCTTTATTCCTTTATCCATTAGTTAATAAATGTTAGGGGA
>JAOTQK010000002.1:5744369-5756308 GCA_025642025.1 Rhododendron ferrugineum
ATCTTGCCTACCATTCAAACCTGTTGACTTCTCTCGTCCAACTTCACTTTCTCTCCCTCTCTCTCTAGACATATTTTTTCTTCTTTAATAAGGTTGAAGTTGAATTCATAGTTCCATCAGATAAGATTTTGAAAGTTTTTTTTTATGGAGGATGATTTGGTCAGTTCGATAGCTTAGAATAAAAGCAAAATAGTACTAAGTTTTGAGGTGATTTCAGTCAGCAATATCAATACTAGAATCATGCTAGTGTATTTGGTTCTGGAAAAATTTCGGCATAATCTCCCCTGTTTTTTAGTCCTAGCCTGTCATACAGCAATAACAACAATAGAAACAACATGAGGTTAGGTACAAGCCCACCCCGGGCATTCCTTATTCTAAATCACCATTCACAAGAAACATTCACCAAAATCCATTGTCAAATTATTCATTCCCAACAAAAACCATAAAACAATATAGTCACACTAATAGGCTACAATCGAAGTTAGATTTCGCAAAACTAAAACTTGATACTACAACTTGATATTCCAACAAATTACAACTTCATATTTCAAATTACAAAAAAAGATCATTTTCTTGGCCATTCTTTTGAATAGCTTCAATCTCTTTCAACGGCATGTGGCATCTTGAAGTTGTTGAACTGCTAAGCGGAGTCATCTCTGTGCCAATATCTCTCTGTTCAAACTCACGAATCATCTCGGTCCAAGTTTTTTTGTTGGCTGCAAGCCCTCGTAGTTCTTTCTCCTTGAGCCTTTTCAATGGTCCAAGTTTCCTATCTTCTTTTTCTTGTCATTGTAGAAAAGAAACTAGTCAACTGGAATGGTGATTGATCACCTAAGAGAAGCTAAAAACAGCATCATTTCAAACAATTAAAATCAGGCTTAATGCATATAATAAGATGGTAGGTACATCACAACATCTTTCCTACACACATAGCAAATATCCTTACTTCAAAGGCAGCCTGTAGGGTTCCAGTAACCTCCTCAACAGGTTGCTATAAATGATGCATTCAACACTTATCTATTAAGTCCACTACTTCCTTAATATAGTACTACTTATCTATTAAGTAAAGGATAATGAAAATCCAACAAAGATGCATTATTGCAGTCTCAAAGGTTAGGGCCTCATCAGGACTCAGGAGTTAACACCAGGCCAGTCTCTCTCCTTTCAACTGTGTCGCACAAAAAACTGTATAAATATGTCTACTTATAGGATTGGTAGGATTGGGACACATGAACCATTTGGACACATGAACCATTTTCATAAGACACTTGCTCTAACAGCATTACCAAATGCTCTACGTAACCCAACATTCAATCTGACATCCAAAATAACCATCAAAATACTGCACTTTTCAGCATATAACCATCAAAATACTGCACTTAAGTACAGTTTCAGCACTTAGAGATCACAGTTTCAGCATGAAACACATATTTCCTGCACCTAAGCTACACTTTTAAGTGCTTAGTTCTCAGGTTCAACATGTAACAGCACTTGAACACTCAATTATAGTGACCTAGTTATCAAAATCAACTCTTAATATTAATTTCTATTGCTTCTAATCACAAATTTCAGTTCCAATAGGAAAAAACAACAAAGAAAAGCCCTAATTAGGGTGCTTAAACCCAACTGATTCCAAAACCCCAAAATAACTCAATTCACGTAAGCATGAATTCCCAACTGAAAAAAAGGCATTCATTTTCATGTATGTATATGAACAAAGGCATGATAATTATCTATAAATAACCACACACAGAATGACAGAAATTCCCTCCATCATCAAAGCCCATGATTAGCAAAAAATCAAAACCCTAATTTTCGACTTAGGGGTTTTTTTTCTTCAAGAAACTCAATTTATGGTGGAGCAACTCAGCAATCAGTTCAAGGAGAGAGAGAGAGAGAGAGACCTTCGTAGGTAACAACGTCGGACTGCCCAGAAGCCGGTGGTGGTGGCGGTGGCGGTCGCCGGCGGTGGGGAGCACTGGGGTTGGATTCTGGTGGTGGAGGTGGGACGCGTGGTCATCGGTGGAGGTGGGAAGCGTCGTCGTCGGTGGGTGGTGGTGGTGGCAATCGTCGCGCCCTCCCTCTCTTCTCTGAAAATTTTGAGCATCAATGGGGAGGGAAAGAGAAGGGGAAAGGGAAAAAGGGGGGTTTCTTTGTTCCTGTTCGCGACCTCTTTTATATATATATAATCAAAACGACGTCGTTTTGAGCTGACGTCAGCATGACGTCAGCAGTTGTGTGAGATGTTAAGTGGGAGATGTTGTGTGTGTAGCATTTTTGTTCTTTTATTTGTTTAGGAATGTAGGCTATACAACAACAATAAGTCTATGTTTCCCCAACTCAGCCCCCGACTCAATCCCCGACGCTGACATGACAGTGGGCCCCACGCCATGTCATCTTGTAGGGAAAGAAAACTCTGAAATCGTATTTGTACCCCTAGTATCAATTTAAACTCTTTTGACCCTATTCTGATACTAGGGGGACAAAAATGAGACTCGGTTACTAGAGGAACCATTTCTATACATTGTCCTAATTATTAAGCCTAGTTCTTTATCAACCAGAAACCTAAATCTAGGAAATTTAATTTGGTACACAATGGGAAGCTCGTGTGTTCAAGAAACCAAGGCTAGAAAACAAAAAAAAAACAACTAGACAAAATCTAACTCCAAAACAATGAAATTAAAACAATTGATCTTCCTCAATTTTTTCCTACATCACTATGGACCTCCTCTAGACCCAAAGTCGCGATAGAGCTCTTTTGAAAATTGTCCCAAAGAATACGGAACTACTAATAGTATATCACATCAAAGCACTCCATATTTCCATGACTACAAGAATGTTGGACATATTTTCGGAACCTGTCACACTTATGCTTCTTGAAACACATTTCCCGAATGAGACAAAATGGGACACATGACAGTTGATCGACACTTCGCGACAACAATATTCAGAAAATTTCTTAAGTGGGAGAGCAATTTCGTCCCCTACCTCCGAAACTGCCCAAAGACCATCCTAGGATTCATCTGAGGGCGGAGACATGCAGTAATCGTGCAATCTGGTGCACCTCCTGCTGGGCTATACAAGGAAAATCAGCCCTTTCATTTCGAATATCAATGGGTTGAATTCATATTTCTGTATGAATACTGTGAAGCCATTCAGAATGTTTTCAGTTTACGCTTATATGTGGTATTTTTAGATATTGCAAAACAAAAAAGTAAACCATGCCTTCAGAAATGGGTAAATATCACAAGCATAGTGTGAAGATATCACCAGAAAGCTATGCTGTCGCGACAATCTAATAGCACTAGCATAGAAAGAAATCTATCAGCATGATAATCATAGTCCCAAAGAAAGAAAAGATGGGAGTTTGGCATTCAATCACCTTTACAGTACGTAAACATGTCCAAGGGTGCAGTATCTGTTTCTTGCGTAAAATATAACCGAAAGGAAGACAGGACAATGACATTTCTGCAGCACTTGCCAGCTGATAAACACAGAAGCTAAGAATTGGAAACATGAGCGAGGCCACTGCGCGTATAAGCTGTAGATCATCCTACAAAAGTCGAGCATTACACTTACGAGTACTACTCCTTTAGCAGGCAAGTTACCTGTATCCAGAACGACGAGACAGACGGGCCCATCAGGTATTTGTGCTTGCAGGCTGATAAAGATTGGAAACTCAGAAATGCCACCCTTTAGCACGCCAAAGTCTTCGAGCATTTTCACTACGACGAGCAACTTTGATTTTCAAGAAAAGCTTGTAAGCCATGTCAACTTTATTTGAAGACAACAGTTTGTTACTCAATTTGCTGTAAATAAGCCTGCTCGGACAAAAACCTTTTCGAACAGACTCCTCCATAACAAGGATGGCATTCTCCAGTTGCCATACGTTGCAAAGGCCGTTAATTATGTGCTCGTAAACTTCCACATCAGAAGGGTACCCACTCTTTTGCATCTCATCCCACACATTCAACAGCATGCCACATTTACCAAATCTAGAAAGCCGCATAAGTAACAATTTGTACGCGGTCAGTGATACCCGACATCCGACCTTTCTTGCTTTCTCATAGATCATTAAAGCTGCATGCGGCGGACCATAGCTACAGAGAGGTTCAATGAAAGAGGTTACGATCCCTGAAGTGGGAATCAACCCTCGGCACAACATCGCATCAAACATTTCAATCGCATCGGCCACTCTTCGAGCTTTAAGGAAAGCAGCAATCAGTCTGGTGTAAGTATCCATACTCGGCTCACAGTTGTTTCTCAGCATACACTCATAATACTTGATGCCTTCATCGAAATCGCCTACTGAAATAAAATTAGAAATCATCGCGTTGTAAACGCTAGCATCTGGCTCGCACCCCTTCTCCTTCATACTATCAAAGATCTCAACCGCATCGTCAATTCGACCAGCTCTTCCCAATCCCTCGATAAGATAACTAAACGTTAGACAATCAGGATCAAATCCATCCTCCATCATTGCTCTCAAACTCGTCTCCATTTCACCAATTCTTCCAAATTTCGACCACCCAGAAATAACAATGTTGTATGTGATACTATTAAAGGGTATCTTCCCTTCGATTTTATTAAGGAACGAATTCGCAGCACCCACATGGGACCGTCGGCACAGACACCGTAGGAGCACGTTGAGAGACTCGGTATCACATTTCGACCCGAACTCCTCCAATTGTCCAAACATTTGGATCGCTTTCGACACCCGACGAGCCCGGGCATAACTGTCCATTACAATCTCCCAGGTATCTGAAACAGGACTTGTTCCTTCCATCTTCATATCATGCAACACACCCACCATATGATCAAAGAATTTCCTTCTCCCTAGTGCCTTAAGAATCACATGATAACAATCGATACCTTCAACGATCGTCGGTTGCTTAGTTGCCCAATTGAAAAACATAACCATTGCTTCACCTCCCAAATTTCCTCTGTTCACTACCTTGGCAACGATATCAACACTCAATTCAACATGGGTATTTGATAAAGCCTGCTCGATTGCAGTTTTACCGATGAGTTTCTGAAGAAAGACGCCTCTGAGTTTCTCTTCAGGTGTCAAGAACCCATCGACAGCCTTAACCTCTAGTTGCTCGTAAGTTAACTGCTCTGGAACTGTTGCGCTGCGACGAATTGGTAAGAGGTCAGAGAGCTGGTTCAGCACGCGGGATTCGTCTATGGGAGGTTGGATTGTTGGTGGGTTTTGGAATTCGTCGTTGTTTGATGGGTTTGGAAGCAGATTAAAGGTCGAAAATCGAAACTGGAACTGGAACTGGGAGGTTGAGGAGCAAAGGGGCCGGGATTTGTACGTGATTGAGTTCAAGCGTCCGAGATAGGCCGTGATTAGTCGGGCTTGCACGGCCATGAATATACTAGGACATCGTATGATTCATCTTCAATAGTATTTTTCACTGCTCTCAGGCCACCACGAACAGCGTCCTTAATTTGGGCAATTGTATGATCATTTGGGTCCTGCACAAACAAGCATGGCAATGAACTGAATCACTACTGTATTTGATAAAAAGCAATAGGACTTCGAACATATATATGGACAATTTCGCTGAAATTAACTGTCTAATCAACCAAATGGTATAATTAAATATCGTAGACTCAGTAAAGCTAGTAAAGCATTTCGAGTACCTTTTATTAAGATTGTACAAGAGTGAGGATTCGGATTCTTCACATTTTCCACAAATGGGTACTTGTCTTCTCCAAGAACATGCTCATACACAAGTGGGCAATGTAGTAACTTGCCTTGTTTGGCTGTGGATTTGGAAAATTTTTGGGTAATGAGTGAAAAGATTAAATAGGGTAATAATTGGAAATAACGGTAATGAGTGGAGAAAAAAAATGAAAGTAATGATTGGAAATATAGGTAATGAGTGGATTTGGGTTTGAAATTTTTTTTTCAAACCCACAACGGAACAAGGGCTTTATGTTCTTATTTCTTTAAGGACTTATTTTTCGTTTTACGAGACATGTTATTCTCTCACAATATATGACCTTTAATTATTTTAGTCAGTGGAATACACCCTTGGAGCATCCACATCAGGATCGCTTCTTCACCTTCACAACTACAACAACCATCAAAACTAAAAAAACAGGGCTGCACCAGACTCGCGTATGAGCTCGTTATTGTAAAGATTTTGTAACTTTGCTACAGTAATCCGCTACAAGAACCGAGACACTGTTCACTCGTTTTCTAATACCATAATATTTTATTGCTCCTATCAACTGTACCAGACCCAAACCTGATACCGCTGCTTGAGGTCGGCGTCGGAAGGGAAGGGAAGGGGAGGCCGAGAACAATCGGCCGTCGCCGCCGTCGGTTAGGGTCGCTCCGAAGGCTCCATTTTATTTGGGCGCAGATCTATTAAGTGACGGCAATGGCTGCATCTCCTCTACTGTGATTGAAGAAGATGAAGATGGACGAGAGAGAAAGGGAGCGGACCGGCAGTGATGGATTTGTGGAATTTGGGGACGGTGGCTTTGGGTGGGTGTGTGTACATGGAGAGAGATGGAGGAAGAGTGACTGGGGTGGAGTGGGAGGCCTCGAAGGAGTAACTTTCCCATTGTTTGGTTGAGTTTTAAAAAGTTATTTTTGAGAATTTTAAAAAGTTATTTTTGAGAGTTGAGTGGTAATGAGTGCAGAGAGATAAAGAGAAATATTCAACTCTCAAAAAGGGCATCCAAACAAAGTGTTTACTCTTCTCTTCTTTTCTTTTTTTTTATCGGTAACTTTACTCTTTTTTATGTGGACTCTGTATGAGGTAATTTTGGGTGTAATTTTGAATATTTTAATTGAGGAGAGGACGAGAGTAAATATAGCTTGATACAGTAGATATTTTAAAAATGGATAGCTAAAGTAATAAATAAGTGCCTTTTTGAGGTATAAATTGGTCCAAAATGTAGAGAGTCTGGTGCGGATAGGGCTACAAACGAACTGAGCCGCTCGCAGCTCGGCTTGTTCAAGCTCGGCTCGAAAGTTAAATGAACGAGCTCGAGCCGATTTTTTCAGCTCGTTTTGTAAACGAACCAAGCTCGAGCTAGGATAAGCTCGGCTCGGCTCGAGTCGGCTCGCGAGCCGGGTTATATATACTTAAGCTTATGGTTTTTATTGTTATTTCATAATTTGTTCTTTCGGTTTTCACTTTCCAGTCAATCAAGGGAGGCGAGAGTACACACACACCAGTATACTCTCGCTCCATAGGAAAATGAAAGATATATACCTTCACAATCAAAATATTACATTTTTCGTTGGTCTGTTGAGACTCGTGAACAAGCTCGAGCTCGAGTCAAGACAAGACCCGCTCGACTCGTTAAGTTTTCACTGAGCTTGAGCTCGAGCTCGTGTTCTTTAAAAATTTAATAAACAAGCTTGAACACTGTAGAACTCGGCTCGGCTAGGCTTGTTTGCAGCCTTAGATGCGGATGCTCTTAGTGGGCCATTAGACAGAGTTAAACTCTGTTAGGGGCTTTCAACAAGGTTGTCATTCGTATGAGAGATGTGTTCCTGAAGGTTTTCAATGGGGCCATCACTCATCTAATTAAAGGTTCTCTTTCAGAAAAACCAATGGTATGGAAACCTGCAGAATAATATCAGGATCTCCAAGAAAAGGGTGCAGGTAGCCTGGTACCAAATCCATCCTGTTGTTCAGGTGAGATTTCTTGATTATTCTGGTGGACTGAATATTGATGATGCTACATCTCGGGCATATTCAAAGATATTAGTGACATCCGTGGTATGATAAAAGGCTGTTGTTAAATTTTTCCCACATAATCTCAACGGTATCGATGCCATAACTCACCACTTTCTCAATGAACCTACCTACCAAAACCAGCCCACGACTCTTGCCCGTGCCAAACGGTTGGCTTTGTTTAATTTTTCGCACCCTGCCTTTCTAACTGATGGCAAAGCATGTCGCCTCATTTTCCGTTTGGCGAAAATTCTGGCCAAAAATCCCACCAAATTCGACTATCTCATGAGAATGAGGCGACATGCTCCGCTTAGAAAGATGCCTCTGAGTTTCTCTTTGGGTGCCAAGAACCCATCCACGGCCTTAACCTCTAGACTCTAGTTGCTCGTAAGGTGAATCTACAGTTAACTGCTCTGGAACTGTTGTGCTGCGACGAATTGGTAAGAGGGCAGAGAGCTGGTTCAGCACGTGGGATTCGTCTATGGGAGGTTGGATTGTTGGTGGGTTTTGGAATTCGACGTTGTTTGATGCGTTTGGAAGCAGATTAAAGGTCGAAAATCAAAACTGAAACTGGGAAGTTGAGGAGCAAAGGGACTGGGATTTGTACGTGATTGAGTTCAAGCGTCCGAGATAGGCCGTGATTCGTCGGGCTTGTACGGCCATGAATATAACTAGGACATCTATGATTCTACTATGCTTTGGTGTTCGGAAATATGGTGGGCAAAACAATATACTCTTATCCACGTACACTATATATTTATACTACGTCCAAGTGGAGACCACCCCGCATCCCATAAAAAAACAGAAAAATGTCCATAATTTATTTTAGGAGACCCTGTAAAAATTCAGCTCAATCCGATGTCGATAAGTATTTATTCTTAATTCATATGGCGAAACTAGGCAGTTAAATACCATGAAAGCCGTAAGAAATTTTATATCTTGGCCTAAAGTGGCCTTACACGGTTTAAGCTAGTCCAGGAACAAGTGGTAGGGCAAGATTCAGATGTTTGTGGCTCTAAAAATAAATACTAACCAGTTTTATTTGAAAGTTGACTTTCCATTTATATTTGACAGGGAAAAAAAAAAATCAAGCTCATGCACGTCATGTAAATTTAGCTTATACTCTAAAAATACATAACCAGCAGCAGGGGGCTCTGCTACGCACAACATGGTGGTGAGCTCTTTGGATGGGTCCATCTCTGACTATGAGTGCAATCCAAACTATTCATTTTGTTTGGCTCGTCAAGCTAGTCTCACATGCCAAAAATGTGACTGAATATCGAAACCCAGATGAACATAACACTTTTTCTCATGTTATTTCCGAACAATATCTATTTTGGCACGGATAACAAACTCGATAGGCCGAACAAAATGAAGTCCAGATCTCACTGGCTTGGAACGGGACTTATCCAACGAGCACGGCACCCTGTGGGGGCACATAAGGACCCAGGTCCCATTACGCAGGTGACCGAGCGTGCCAGACCGATTTCTGACTCATGCCATTATTAGGCTAACAAAACAGAGTAAACTTGTGGGAAATATGCTACTATATTAGCAACCAACACAGTAAAACAATAGCTGAAAAGTAGTAAATAAAATGACAACTTCTTATCTCAACCTGCATACTTAAGTGTCAAATGAAATTACAGGACGATACAAGTATAGTGGTGCACCTGTACGAAATGCGCATTCATTTATCAACATTACATGCTTTATCATATTTCAACATCAAGTTTCAAGATTTTCATCTTAAATCTAGCAAAGCTAAATAACTTTCCACAAAATCATCACTAATAACAGGCTATAAAGATGCAAACAGAGTAACCGGAATGGGGGAACGCGAAGCAACATGCATGCCAGCCAGCAGCATGGATGAATCCACAAGGAAAAAGAAATGGAGCCAATGCCAACCAAATATTTCCATTTTCTTTCTATTTCTCGTCAAAATACTCAAGCTTTCATGGCCGATTGGATGGGTCGGCTTTCCCTCAGCAATGCTTATGATGCTAATAGCGTGCATCAACCTATTCTAAGAAGGCTTCTCTATGATAGAGTGGTATCCCTCAGCTTCACTACCGTTTTGGTATGTTTAAAGGGGTTGATGCATACTTTAGGTCAGTCCTCATTAATGGATGGGATCGAGACAGGGGTTCTAACAGAGGTTATGTGGCGGAGAGATAGCAGTGGTGGATGGCAATGCAAGTGATGATGGTAGCAAGTAGCAGTGTATTCCTGCTAGTGAAGAAGTGGGGTTAATGTAGCAGTGGAAGGTGGTGGGGATATGGGGAGGTAATGGTGGTTGCGTGGTGGTGGTAGCAAAACAGAGTAAACTTGGGGAAAATATGCTATGAGCAACAACCACGGTAAAGCAATGGCAGAAAAGTACTTAGAACTTGTCACAACCTACATAAGCGGATCATATGGTGTAAACATGAACAAAAGATGAGAATATGGTAACACCAAGGGTTCACCAATTCTAAACAAAATTCCAGGGATCATGACCTAGGAGCCCTCCACAAAGCTCAAAAACGACAACCAGTCTCATTTGCGCAGATACAGTTGAAAACAATACATAGGCAATTCAAATGCGCTCCAATGAAGAAGACAAGACCTCGTAAACAAGTATAGGCAAACGTAAAACAACTAAGTTGGCTTCCGCATGTTACGCCCTGCACGAATCACTTCATCCACCAAAAGCAACTGGGATGCGATCACAGGCCTGTGGAAGTGTCAAAACAGGCTTTCTGTATGAGATACATAACCAAAGAAAAAAAAAACGCACAGAAAGCAAAATTGGGTATGAACATGTGGTCTGATGGAAAACCACGAGAGGCTAGCAATGTCGGAATGCACAAACGCAAATAAATGATTGTCATGATATGCTTGTACAACACGAGGAAGAAATGATTTACAAAGTACCCTGAGTTTATGATTTGGCGCTTGACCGAGTAGTTGTCGAAAATACCCTCCATTTGAGGGTCAATAGGTTCTCCCGTGTGTTGGTTTAATCCCACAATATTTCCTCTATCATGCTCTCCCTGTACGAATATCCAGATAGCATGAGAAGGTTGAATCAATTTCATAGGGAAGTTAAGAAAAAGGATCACTTCTGCCTCAAATTGAATACCGTAAGAGCAATTATGACATCTTGAGTGTCAAGGCCAGAATTTTCAGCTAGTGTTTTTGGAACCACCAGAAGGGCATCAGCAAAAGCTTCAACGCCAAGTTGAGCACGCTGCTCCAAGTTTGTAAAAACAAGCGATTGTCACAATAAGTATACATAAGGGCTTAGTAAAACGTGTCAAGAATGGGACTGCTCGTGGTATAAAGAAAATTCTCATTACCCCTTGAACAGTTTTCTTTACTTCATTCACTAGATATTGTCTGGCTGCAACTTCAAAAGCCCCTGCTCCCTGAACAAGAAGCAAGAAATGTCATAGTTGAAAAAACAATACAGGGAAGAATTAAAAATCTTTTGAAAACCTAGAATGTCAAGATTTTGGGTGAGTGCAAACAAGAGGTTCAGAAATGTAGAATAGGGGCTTAATTTTGACAAGAACATTCCTAAATTCTACAGTTCCCTGAAGTAAATAGCGACTAGCGAGCAATCAGTTAGTCACTGCTTTTTTATGAAAAGGCTAAGCAGGACTAAATGCCAAGATAAAATATTCGGGAAAAACTTCTACAGCCTTTTCTCCATCCTATTACAATTTCCATTTCCATATGCAAAAAATTACTAAATAAAGAAACAAATGTATACATATATGCTTGAGTGTCGTCATATGGACGCATCATCCTTATGCAGCAAACACAAAGATACCCACCACATTACAAAAATGAACACCAGCAATGCTTTGAGATCCATTCAGAGTGCATCAGAAATTGCTAATTTAAAAAACCAAGAAAAAAATCATTTTCGTGACTAAACAGGAGAGAGAAGAAAATAAAACAAAAGAATAAAACCCTTAAGGAATGTAATTTTAGTTAACTGTTTGTTGCATATTCTAAGTACAATATATCTGTGAATGCTCATCCATGCCGTAGAGTTTGCTAATTGATGAATTGCAAAGCGAGTCAGATGCTTCACATGTTCAAAAATGTGAAACATTGATAGCAGACACTGGTTTAAGATTTCAACTCACTAGGACTACAGATTCATCTTCAATTGTATTTTTCACTGCTCTCAGGCCATCACGAACAGCGTCCTTAATTTGGGCAATTGTATGATCATTG
>JAOTQK010000002.1:5760214-5773331 GCA_025642025.1 Rhododendron ferrugineum
TCACCGGCTATGGACAATACTGTATCATGTAATGATCTGATTTCCCTAACGCCCCAATCAGTTGCAAGGAAAGGAAATGAAAGTACTGGAATGTTGAACTATTCTGTATTTTTAATGTGTTCAGTTATGAGGAAAGTTGTGGGACTCGCATTAAACTACTACTTTTCAATTTTCTCTTAAGTTTGTTACATCTAATGAACAGATAAAGCAAAATACGTTTTATTTTATTTTATTTCATTTCACTATAATTTTCTTGGAAATAATTTTCATGCACTAATTTCTTAACAAGTGAACAGAGCCCAAGTGACGCCTCATTTCTACCACTTCTAATCCATAACAACCTCACAGGTGAAAGAACTCCTTTTGACCATCCCACACCTTTATGCCGGAAGAACACAAAAATCATTCCTATTACACTCAGTTGCATAGAAAACACCGAAGTATCATCTAACAGAAAGTTGCAAAACAGCTAAAAATTAACCAAATCAGGAAAACTAGGGTTTCCAGTGAGATACAGTGATATTAGAAAACAAACCATTTCTTTCAAGAGTGTGTTACCATCTTTAGTGAGCTTAATGTCCCCAGATCCACCAACAAGCCTGGAAAAAAAAAAAAAAGAGACAATGCAAGACAAGGGTTACTAAAACTAATACTCCCTCTGACCCAGAAAGATTGTCCTGTCTGCAAAATGAGAACTTTAAAAAATGCATTTTGGTTCAAAAGATTTCAAACTTTTTTCCCGCAAGCTACTAGATATAGAATCCTTTTAATTTTTGAAAAAAGGTAAGAATTTCTTCGAATAAAAATTTATTCTGTTCAAGTTACCGTTTTACGGACCAGACATTCTTTTTGGGACGGAGGGGTATCTTAGACTATTGTATCACCGATTTCGGTCTCTATATCATTTTCCCAATAACAACCTAGATTTCTAGTTTCCGCACAACACGAAACCAATCACGAGCATCTAACTAATAAGATAGGTTAAAAATTGCGAAAAATAAGATGAAATGTGGCATTTTAAAAAGAAGACATATGAGTACTCACATCTTGATGGTGCCTTTGGGACCAAGATTGGTCTTGAGGACGTCTTGCAAGCCCTTGGCGGCATTGATGTTCATGTGCAGCACGGCAGACTTGTTCAGTACTTCCACGTTCGGGTTCAACGATCGAATCGACATTTTTTCGCTGCTGGAAAATAAGCACAGAAATGAGAATATAACTACCGACAAACAAAACCTGTGTATATACATATTCGGATACACGAGTGTATCAGCGTCAATTTTACTTTGTAAAAAAATCGTCAATCTACAATTTGAAATCCAGGACTTTCTCCTTCGTTCCTTTTACAGTAGCAAATGCAAAACATTCATCTCTCAGTCTCAGAGATTCTACTGAGAGAGGCAGCGACAAGGTGAAGAGAGAGAGAGAGAGAGAGAGATACATTTTCACTGGAAAAAATACATACACCGAGAGAGGCCAAGATCGTGTTTTTCCGGACCGTATTTGGAGTGAACCGACGCAGATACACAAGTGTATTATGTACACGGAAGTGCTTAATCTGTATGTAAATGAACCAAGTGGGAGTGATTACCAGAGAACAGTTGAACTGAGAGCAGATCGCGGGCTGCGGATGGGAGCTGCGTCAGTCGGGAGGAGAGAGAGAGAGAGAGAGAAGAGAGAGAGAGAGAGAGAGAGAGAGAGGCGAAGTAGGGTGGGAACTGGGAAGGAGGTTTTAGGTTTTGGTTCTGGAATGTGGGGGTTTGAAACGTGCGGCTTACGATGTTGCTCCAATGTAGTAGGTCCGACTGCTTGAACCCGCAACCCAAAAATGAAACGGGTGGATTTTGTTTCTTCGAATGGTAATGGTGCAGTGCGGTTCGGTTAATTTTCAATGGGAAAATGACGGTGACGGTTAAAGACGTGTTTTGATAATTAATATTCATCAAGAATATATTGAGAATATTTGTTAATGCTAAAAATGTCTTTGGTGGCTATTAATTATCAAACCACGTCTTGGACCGTCATTCTCCCTTTTCAATCACACAAACTCGTCTCATATAGTCACATACAGTGTGTGTGGGCTCCACTCTTCATGTGAGAGGAGGTTGTATGTTTGCGTGTGTGAGTGTAGAAGAGTTGTTCGATTTATGGTAAAATCAGGATTGAAATTCGGAACCGGAAGCATTCGTGAAGCTAAATAGGTGACTGGTGGGGTCGGGCCCCCAAAATTAAGTTTTTAACTAAGAAAAATGACTTTGCCACTCCATTTTTTTGTTAACGTCACTCCCCTGCAAGCGTATTTTTTGCACCAAAAATACATTTATAGGAGAGTGGCGTTAACAAAAAAAGAAATAGCAAAATCAGCAACCTTAACTAATAAGAGTATCCACATCCCACAATGCTATAATCAAAAGTAAAAAGTTTTAAAGTTGATAATATTGGTGCAAAATATGGCTAACGATACTATAATCAAACTTAACAACCGCATTAGAAATAATCCAATTTTGGGTTTTGGATGACCAAAACTAGCAATTTTTTGACAATAATCAAATTTAATATACCATACATATTCTCAATCAAATACACCAATCATTATATAAAAATGTTCTATCTCTCTTACCTTTTGCTCTCTCTCTTTCTTTTCGAACAATATTTTTTACTCCCTTCGTCTCTTTTTAAGTGTTCTATTTCATAACTCCAACATATTAAGGAGACATCATCATTACACATTTCATATCAATTTTTATCTCCATTTTCCCTACTTACCATCTATGAAGACATCATAATTACACTTTTACTCACTAACTTTTCAATATGAAATCTACTTTTATGGGCAAAATGAAAATGTAAAGACCCGTATTTTTCGGATATTATTTAAAAAGTTTTATAAATGTTAGAAATTGAGGAAAATATGAAATTTATTGAGTTTATTTGATTTGGGGTTAATGTGTTAGGATTGCTATTTGAGGGAGTGCAAATGTGTTTTGTGTGTGTGCTAATATAAAAGGGTGTGTGTGTAGGAGATCAAATTCTCCCATCTCCCATCTCACTCTGTCTCCATCTCCCGATCTCTCGGCCCTCTCTCTCTCTCTCTCTCTCTCTCTCTCCAACACTCAAAACTCCAACCCTCACTCAAAACTCATGGCAAATAACCTTCAATCCTTCATTCATTCACGTTGTTGAGCTTGAATTTCTTGGGTTTTGCTCGGAGGAGGAGGATTCGGTTGATTTTGAAGTTTTTGGAATCTAGGACTTGATCAATCGCTTAGGTTTCGATCGAATCAATTGAGGTAGGGATTTCTTATGTGATGATTATGTGCCTAAATCGTGCTTTGGTTCGTTGGATTTCGACTTCATGCTCATTCTTGATTTTCTGTAGAATCGCTTGCTATAATGCATTGGTATCGATACCTACTTTTTGAGGTACCGATATCTACTTTTTGAGGTACCGATATCTACTTTTTGAGGTACCGGTACCTTGATCTCTGATTGCTCTTTGGATTGGTTTGGTACCGATACCTATGTTTTGTGGTACAGGTACCTTGTACTCAGAAAACTGTTTTGAAAATGTTGAATCCCCTTCGATTGTATCGACTCCCGATCACTTTTAACACATTCTAAATATTGTTAGACCATCCCTAAACTTGATTACTCGGATTCCAATGATTCGTTGAACATTCCAATCCCTTTGATACTCGTTAAACGTAATCTTAGTACTGTTGTAAATAGAAAATATATCGTAAGGATGTTTAGGTGTACCGTAGGTTATACGAGGCGTTGTGGTGAGTATGATGGGTAGTCTTGAGTCTGGCAAGTGATCAGAAATGTCACATAGTAACTCATATCCTTGTGATTCATCTCGTTGATCTTCCTAAGCTCCTTGAGCTCTCGTTTCATGAGATTCTAGTATAGAGGCTAATAGTTAGTGTGTCATAAAGTTACTTATGAGTTCAGTACACTGTGTAGGATATGATGATATTCTTAAGGGAAATGTATGTGCTTATCTAATTGTCGGCGTAAATGATGGTTGATTATTTGTAGCATAATGGGATATGATTGACTGTTTGAGATTGTGGACACAACGAGAATATGACACATCGGGTATCACCATTCGGCTAAGACCGGAGTGGTGAGATGACCGGAATGGACACTATTGGTATCGCCATGAACATTCGGCGAAGTGATAAGATCTGCAAATAAAATGAACGGGTATCACCATAGACATTTGGTGAGATGACCGGACCACGCAAATGAACGGGTATCACCATGGACATTCGGTGAGATGACTGGAAACGAGCGATACATGCGAAAACCTTGGATGTTATGATATGAGATTATTGGGAAAGAAAGAAAGATTGATTTTTACCAAGTTGACTTGTTTTAAAAGGAAAATGATTTTTCTATTAAAAATCATCTGGCTATTATTGAGCGAATCAACGGTTTTTGGTATTCGTGCACAGAATCAACGAACTCCGGCTATTCAAGCTCGAATCAATGGAGCTTGACCACTATAGGTCACGTATTTCTATACATTACACCTAATTGAAAACAAATGAGATTTGCTGATGAAACGAGAAATGAGAATGATTATAAGAATGGGAAAGATTGTGGAATCATACGTGATGTGACGAAATGGTTAAGATACCAAATATTGATTATTTGTGATTGATATGGGAATGTTTGTGGCATTGGTAAGGCGTGTGAAATGATAGGTGTTGTTTATAGGATTGTCTTGAATCATTTAGCCATAGTGAGCTGCTTGTTGATAACCATATAAATCTTGGGCACATCTGTCTTTACTATTCACTTTAGATGCATTACTCGGCATATTTTCTTATAACTTGTGTATAGATTTTTCTACTGGGCTAGTGTAGATCAACCTATCATTTTCAGGTTCATTGCAGGTCACTGTCATAGAGTGCTTGGAGTGCATGCTGTTCTTATCGATTAAAGCTATTTTCGAATAATACTTGATAACCTTTGTATAACAAACTGTATTGCATTGTTTTTTTTTAATCTACTATGGAACTCTGTAAGTATTGAGCTGGTTTGTAGATTTGGGGACTGAATTATCTTTTGGGTTATTTATTGTAACTCCGGTGAGGAATTTAATTACCAAATGTTATTATTAGTTATGTTAAAAATCGAGGGCGTGACAGGAAATGTACCAACTTTTACCCACTAACTTTACAAAATGAACACTTATTAAGAGACAGCCCAAAATGAAATACTGAACTCTAAAAAAGAGACGGAGGGAGTAAAAAATAATATTTTACACAAAATTGTTTTTTTCCAAAAAAAATTCAAAAATTATTTTCTATTTCTAGTAAATATTTTTATTAATTTCAAACCCATTTTTAGGAAAACTATTTTCTACTGTTCACATTTTTTAATTTATTGTAGTTTGAAAAGAAGATATGACAAGTTTTGGTTATCCAATTTTGATTATGCCATTGTAGACATCTACTGTATATTGCTAACCTTAACAATCTCTTAAATGAATAATCAAAAACTGATGTGGCAGCTTTTGGTTATCAATTTTTGATTATAGCATTGTGGATACCCTAATAATGTGTTACGTGATTATAAATGTGTAATTAGTACCAACGCATTAACCTTATCAAAAAAAGAGTTTATGCAAATGATTTTGTTGAAAAGGGACTCTTTCTCTATTTGCGTCCTGAAGGGTATGTAAATGCTCTTCATGACATTCCTATCGGCATCCACACCACGAATGAAGGGTTAGTTCAGTGGTTAGGAACTTTGACTTGGTTGGACAAGGCCCAGGTTCAAGTCCCCATAGCCTCTTATCGGGAGCTAAAGCCTAAACATGCTCTTAACACCACCCACGCGTAGTGAAGTCTCCTATAAATAATGGTGTAGTATGACACGATAATACTCCCTATTGGAGGTGATGGGATACCATACATGCGATTTACACCATGGGCTCAAAACAATCTTCTTGAGTTAGATTAGAAGCTGAC
Organism: Rhododendron ferrugineum; assembly: GCA_025642025.1. Taxonomy (NCBI): domain Eukaryota; kingdom Viridiplantae; phylum Streptophyta; class Magnoliopsida; order Ericales; family Ericaceae; genus Rhododendron; species Rhododendron ferrugineum. Next base: position 5,766,199 of record JAOTQK010000002.1, read on the forward strand.
GATGTTATGGATGATGCTCAAACGGTGAAACAATCGTAAATCGCTTTGGCAGTTGAAAATGATATTGCAAAACATTTAGCTATATAAATAAACGAAGAATTTATAGTTGAATTTCTCTTTATTATTCAATTCTCTTGTTTCTTTGCAATGTATGCATTCTTATGAACTTAGCTTAAATTTGAAAGTTGTCCTTATTTGAATTTTTTTTCGCATTTGTTAGTTTTGCGTCAAACTTTTGTGGATTATTGATTTGTTTCGATGTGAGGAATCGAAAAAGTAATTTTCTTTTTACTTTTACCCAAGTAAGAGAGCAGAGAGCTGGTTCAGGACGTGGGATTCGTCTATGGGAGGTTGGATTGTTGGTAGGTTTTGGAATTCGTCGTTGTTTGATGCGTTCGGAAGCAGATTAAAGGTCAAAAATTGAAACTGAAACTGGGAAGTTGAGGAGCAAAGGGGCTGGGATTTGTACCTGATCGAGTTCAAGCATCCGAGATAGGCCGTGATTCGTTGGGCTTGTACGGCCATGAATATAACTAGGACATCATATGATTCTACTAAGCTTTGGTGTTCGGAAATATGGTGAGCAAAACAATATACTCTTATCTACGTGCACTACACATTTATACTACGTCCACCCCGTGTCCCATAAAAATATAGAAAAATGTCCATAATTTTTTTAGGAGGTCTTGTAAAAATTCAGCTCAATCCGATGTCGGTAAGTATTTATTCTTAATTCGTATGGCAAAACTGAACAGTTAAATACCATGAAAGCCGTAAGAAATTTTATATCTTGGCCTAAAGTGGCCTTGCACGGTTTAAGCTAGTCCAGGAACAAGTAGTAGGGCAATATTCAGATGTTCGTGGCTCTAAAAATGAATACTAACCAGTTTCATTTGAAAGTTGACTTTCCATTTATATTTGACAGGAAAAAAAAAAATTAATCAAGCTCATGCACGTCATGTAAATTTTGCTTACACTCTAAAAATACATAACCAGCAGCTGGGGGCTCTGCTACGCACAGCATGGTGGTGAGCTCTTTGGATGGGTCCATCTCTAACTATGAGTGCAATCCAAATCATTCATTTTGTTTGGGTCGTCGAGCTAGTCTTACATGCCAAAAATGAGACTGAATATTGAAACCCAGATGAACAAAACACTTTATCTTGTGTTATTTCCGATCAATCTCTATTTTGACAAGGATAACAAACTCGATGGGCCGAACAAAATGAAGTCCAGATCTAATTGGCTTGAAACGGGACTTATCCAACGAGCACAGCACCCTGTGGGGGCACATAAGGACCCAGGTCCCATTACGCACGTGGCCGAGCGTGCCAGATCGATTTCTGACTCATGCCATTGTTAGGCTAACAAAACAGAGTAAACTTGGGGGAAATATGCTACTATTAGCAACCACCACAGTAAAACAATAGCTGAAAAGTACTAAATAAAATGATAACTTATCTCAAACTGCATAAATGGATCATATGGTGTACTTAAGTGTCAAATGAAATTACAAGACGATACAAGTATAGTTGTGCACCTGTACAAAATGCGCATTCATTTATCAACATTACATTCTTTATCATATTTCAACATCAATTTTCAAGATTTTCATCTTAAATCTAGCAAAGCTAAATAACTTTCCACAAAATCATCACTAATAACAGGCTATAAAGATGTAAACAGAGTAACCGGACTGAGGGAATGCAAAGCAGCATGCATGCCAGCCAGTAGCATGAATGAATCCAGAAGGAAAAAGAAATGGAGCCGATACCAACCAAATATTTCCATGTTCTTTCTATTTCTCGTCAAAATACTCAGTCCCAATGAATGATTTGACTAAAAACCATGACCCTTTGGTTTATTTTCTCCTAAAATCTCTCCCTCCAAAGGGTTGTAAGGGTTTCTACATAAACCCCACAATCAAAGTGTCTAAATGACAATAATGCTGCATGGTCGTTATGCACAAGCAGCACAACTGTACATTAGCCAGATAACGAACACAATCATAGCAAGAAATGGTGCCTGGAGGGTTCAATCCAGGCAGAAACCATATTAATACCAACCACAGGAAACAAATTCACCCAAAAGTTGCAGCACGCCTATACATTAGCCAGACAAACAAGAAGATGGACGATAGATTCCATTCACTTTAACCATCAGAAATATCCAATAAGAGGTTCAGAAGGTTCAGTGAAATATGTATACGTACCTTCCAGATTGAAATATTAAAATTTCCGAGGGCACATCCAGTCATGCATTGCATGTACCTTAATTTTTGTAGCTTCTTCCATATCAAAGTTAACCTATTTACAGTACTGTATATGTGGTTCATAGCCTATCTAACATGTGCCTTAAGCTATCTACATGGCCCACAACTTGACTCATTCAAACCCAACTGACCCAACATATCAAAGCTTCCTAACTAGGATTCCAAACTCATGAGGTGTAGTGGTGGACCCTCTCGGAGATGAGCCACAATGGTAGAAGCATTAATCAACTCAAGCCACAAAAAAGCCTCAAGAAGGTTCAAAGGCTTAACGCTTAGGATAGCTTGGACCGATAACATTCATGTTCATGTACCAACACCACCATCAAGCTTAAACTAACTCACATGTACTGGTCACCATCAAAGTTGAGCTTCATCAAGTTCAACGCTCCACATATATAGATAATATCTAATCACTTGATCACCGGTGAAACCAATGCTTAATTGAACCGGGTGTATAGCCCTCGATTGAAGCAAAAGATAATTCATGTAGCTAAGCCAACCAATTGGGACATAAGGTTCAATTTGGGACATAACTGTAGGGGTTATGAAAGGATAATAGGGGTTATGAAAGGACAAAAGGACTTAACTAGAACCCAAGTCATATGAGTTAGCAAGTCCTTGGCATGGTCAGAGAGCTGGAAAAAAGGCCTAGATGCCATGAAGATTTGTCGGCATTTAAGGATGTCCTATTCGTAGTGAAAATACAAGGGGTTGCACCAAATCGAATAACAAATACTAAGAGAGAAGTAGCACTTAATTTGCTTTATTTCTCCATGAATGAGTTTACTAAAAATTAGAATTTACCTTTAATTTCTCCCTTAATGACTGGATGTAGAAACTTACCTCTTAGAACTCCAGCCGTTGAAACCCAAACGGGCCGTGCCTAATGAACTTCACATTCCCTTAAAAGTTTCTCCGGCACATTCGATCATCTTTAAACAGAATAGGTAGTGCATGTTTGGTATGGCATCAGGAAGAGCACCCCTCAACCGCCTAAAAACTACTCCTGGCCAAGCTTTCCTGTCACGATCCCGTCCACGAATGAGGACTGACCTAAAGTATGCATCAACCCCTTTAAACCTACCAAAACGGTAGTGAAGCTGAGGGATTGGTCTCTTTCTATCATAGAGAAGCCTTCTTAGAATAGGCTGATGCACACAAGCATTGCTGAGGGGAAGCTGACTCATCCAATCAGCCATGTAAGCTTGAAGCTGGTTCATTCGCATGAGAATGTCGAATGTTTTGGGATTCTTGACCCGAAGTTTGGCCAAGCGGAAAACGAGTCTACATGCCCCTGCATCATGTAGAAAAATCGAGCGCGAGAAATTGAATAACACCAATCTTTTTGCACCAGCAAGGGTCGTGGGCGGATCTTTGTAGATAAGATCGTTTAGGAAAACATGAGTCAAGAGACGGATAAGGTGGGGATTACCCGGGAAACAATTAACTACATCATTCACCATACTACGCATGTCGCCAAGGTCTTTGAAAATACCCGACATGCAATCAGCAGCATTAACCCACGAGGATGATCAACAAAATTCACCCAAACAAGGGGAATAGATTCAGTACCTACCTGCACCTGCCTCGTCGCGATCCTGATACTATTCCGTACGTCTCCATCCCAGTTGTCATTCTGAAAAGAACATCACCCATGCGAATCGCTACTCCATCTAACCTTTCTATCAGATCATCTGCAATTAGTCCGGCGAAGTCAATTCTGTTTGATATTCATCTTTTTGGTGTGTCATGTGGTACTCTCCACGCACACACTCTGTTGAAACTCATAACCCTATCTTGCGCGATAGAGGAAAGAATAAAGTTTAACTCTGCCAAATATAATTCAAAATTTGACGATTGGTTGTCTTCAGGGGACCGAATTGCAGAGGATCTGATCGAAAGGTCAGATGGAGTAGCGATTCGCATGGGAGACGTGCTCGTGAAGATTTTTCATGGGATCATCAATCATCTCGAGTTTCTTTATCAGAATGACGACCGGGATGGAGAGGTACGGAATAGTATCAGGATCGCGACGAGGCGGGTGCAGGTAGGTATTGAATCTATTCCCCTTGTTCGGGTTGAATTTTGTAGATCATCCTCGTGGGTTGAATTTTGTAGATCATCCTCGTGGGTTGAATGCTGCTGATTGCATGTTGGGTATTTTCAAAGACCTTGGCGTCATGCGTAGTATGCTGAATGATGTAGTTAATTGTTTCCCGGGTAATCCCCACCGTATTCGTCTCGACTCATGTTTTCCTGAACGATTCTATCTACAAAGATCCGCCCACGACCATTGCTGGTGCAAAAAGATTGGCGTTATTCAATTTCTCGCGCTCGGTTTTTCTACATGATGCAGAGGCATGTAGACTCATTTTCCGTTAGGCCGAACTTCCGGTCAGGAATCCCAGAACCTTCGACTTTCTCATGAGAATGAACCAGCCTCAAGCTTTCATGGCTGATTGGATGGGTTGGCTTCCCCTCAGCAATGCTTATGTTGCTGATGGTCAGTCTATTCTAAGAAGGCTTCTTTATGATAGAAAGGGACCAATCCCTCAGCTTCACTACCGTTTTGGTAGGTTTAAAGGGGTTGATGCATACTTTAGGTCAGTCCTCATTCATGGACGGGATCAAGACAGGGGTTGTAACAGAGTAATGTGGCAGAGAGATAGCAGTGGTGGATGGCAATGTGATAGGCGCGTAAATGTTCACATATGTGCCCCTAATTAAGTTTATTTATATTGTTACTTGGAATTTAATGCTTGATTTTCGTATTGTAGGTGTTTGGAAGTTTAATGCATTAAAACATATTAAATTTAAAGTAATCGGCTGGACTGGTTCTTCATGATATTGGGTTCAACAAGGAATAATTGGATGAGGCCCAAAAGGAGAAATAATGTGCATGTGGGAGTCTAAGGCCCAAGTTATATATGTTTGGTAGTGGGGTAGTTTTAAATATAATGGAGAGTTAGGCTTCCTGGGTGAGAACTAGGGTGTATTGGGTGGCCACGCACGAAAAGGCACGAGGGAAATTAAAGTCAGCTACAGCTTATAAAAAAGAGACCAACGGCTGGGATTGGGGTACGACGCATTACAGGAGATGAAAAGAAAGAGAACCACGGCCAAAAACCGAGAGCACTGTTCCCCGCATAATCACCCTTTTCGATCACGGCTGGACAGAAGAATACTTCAATTATTACCACTCATGTGTCCGGCTAAACTCGTTTCTAGGGTGTAGATGAAGCTCGAACTCTGAGTAATGACGTTTATGTTTTGATTTAGTGTTTTTGTTATTCGAATCGTGGTTGTATGACTTGAGGATTTATTTGCAGTATTAATTTTCTCTATCAAATCTTGTGTATGATTTTCTAGATTTTTATGCATGTTCTTACAACAGTTCCTAATTGTTTGTGATAACTGAGTAAGATGGGTTATGCTCCGTAAGACGCGCCGTGGAATTCCAATTTGCATCAAACAATCAAATTAAATGACATGCAACAAGACTGACCCATTCAAGAAACCAACACAATACTCATTCCTAACAAGAATGATCAGTACCTTCCATGAACAGACAACTCACGGTAAACACAACTAGTTAATAATTCTCAAATCTCTCTTAATTAAAAGAAAATAAACCGGTGAGGAAGATCTTTCTGTGAGCTGCACATTAAATTTTTTTTATGCTGACAAAAAATTCGTTTGTGAGAAAGAGAGGACTCCATTAATTTTAAGATATGGTATGCCTATTGTTGAAGGCAAACTACTACTTTTTTTTCTTCTTTTTGCAAAATTCAAAACATCATCATCTTTTTTCTATTTTTTGAGAAACAATTCAAGGTTTTGAAGCAGAAAGTCAGAAACTAATTACATGCAGTCATGACTGCTTCCCGAAAACAACCCCAGATTCTGCCAAGGCATATGGGGGGGGTGGGTTCCTTCAATAACCTATCCTTCTTAAGGACTACTTAAAACTTTTCCAAGTCACACATCCGACAAACATAAACAACTTGCTAGATTTATATCACCAGCACTCAGGAAGAGATAAAACCACAATTTTTTACTGAGTTACCAAACAGTACATATTACTCTAAAAAAAAAGACACCCTAGAACACACGGAGTCATCAACTACAAGTACTTACAAGCTATGAAGCACGGATACTCTATTTTGACCTCCGTATCACGTACCGTACGCGTATCGGATACGGATACGCTGGGATACGCTCGGGATACGTATCCGATACGTTTTTTAAAGTATCCGGATTTCAAATTTATTTTTTGGTGTTCCGATACGTTTTGGATACGCTCGGATACGTTTGGGATACGCTGGGATACGTTTGGGATACGTTCGGGGGTAAATTTGTTATTACTTAAAACATATGGGTTTAAAGTGTAATTAGGGCTATATAAGCCAATTTCTCTTCTGCTGCCGACAAAAGGAAGGAAAGAAAAGAAAAAAGAAGCAGAGACGAAAGGACTGAAGCAGATCTGGTCTCTCTCATCTCTCATCTCTCACTGGTACGTTCTCTCTCGTCCCTCTCATCTCTCTCTTCTCGTCTCTCTCTCGTCTGTATCTGGTGTCTCTCTCTCTTCTCGTCTCTCTTTCTCTGGTCTGTCTTCTCTCTCTCTCTCTCTCTCTCACTCGTCTGTCTTCTCTCTCTCTCTCTCACTCGTCTGTCTCTTCTCTCTCTCTCTCTCACTCGTCTGTCTCCTCTCTCTCTCTCGCTCGTCTATCTCTCTCTGTTCTCTCTCTCTCTCTCTGTTCTCTCTCTCTGTATACTGTGTGTGTACACACACACCCCACTGTATAGAACAATTTGTAGCTGCTGTATAGAACAATTTGTGATGATACTTTCTTTTCCAGAA
>JAOTQK010000002.1:5783252-5839105 GCA_025642025.1 Rhododendron ferrugineum
AGCTCTTGGAGCTGCCCCTTTCCATCGGCTATTGGGCAAGTTGGGCATTACGGATCTTCATGCTCCAACTTGAGGGGAGTGTTAGAATCCTTCCATATTGGGCATGATTTGATTCTTTTGTATAGTAGTTGATTCTTAGGAGTTAGTAGTTGATTCTTAGGAGTGAGTATTATTTATAATCTTTTATTCTTAGGAAATCAATCCCACTAATCATGGGATTGAACCAATTACCAAATTCACTTTTGTATTGTATATAAGTTGTAGCACACAATGAATAAAGTACATCTGAAATCTTCTTCTAATCTTTTCTCTCCTTGGTCTACCATTCTTATCAGAACATAATTTTGTTTTACTTTTTAGACTCTTCTCGTCGAGACGGATGAGTAATCGAAAAAAATATCACTTGAATTTATCGAAATTTCAGAAAAATGAACAAAGCACACAAAAAGAAAAAGAAAATTAAATTTAGGGGTTGTTTGGACAAAAAAGCCACCTGGCTTTCCCACAAAAAATGAGCCAAATAAGCCAATTTTTTTTAATAAAGACGAAAATAAGCCAATAAGCCAATTTTTTCGTCTTTATTCAAAAAAAAATGGATTTCGATAAAAAAAATTTACTTTTTAGATTTCTCTTGTCATGAGGATGTAATAATCCCAAAAAAAATGATGATAAGCCAAGTGATACAAAAAAAACTGAATAAGGACAAAAAAATAAGCCACATGGATGAAAAAATTGTACGGTGATGGAAATTGGGTTCTTTTTGCTCACCTTTAATAACCATTATTTGCAATGGAAAGAAGTTTGTAGAATACCACCAGGTATGAAAACATAACTATTGAGAAAACTTGGCCAAATTTCAAAAGGGCCATGTGAATTGCAGTATGTTGTAAAGATATACACGGTGGATGACCTTCTGGGACCAAAAAATACATTTTGGATGTTCAACTTACAATGGTGTGTGAGTTGTCTGAGGCGAATATGCCGGGCGTGGCTTCTTAGCGAGTCTAGTTATATTTTTCTTCCACTATTCAATTTTTGCATCCATCCTTTTCGTCCATATCACCTGTCACCCTACAAACCACCCCGGGTGTAGGCGCCAGTGCACCATCGAGGTGGAGCTAAGGGGTGTTCCACTTTTCCTTCTTTTTTAAAAAGTTCTTTTTCTTCAATTTTTAAACTCAAATATAATGAAAATGAAAAATAATTTTTTAATTTTTTTTGCATCGTATAAAAGATCTCCATGAGATCTATCAAACAAGATCTATATTGGTAGAAAAATTATTTGCGTAAATATATGATTTTTGAACTTGAAATTACCTTCTTTTCTAAAAATTACTTTTTATAGAAACCGAAACACCACCTAAGAGCATAGGAATATAGGATCTCAATTCTGAAGGTCAAAATAAGGGGTCAAAGGACAATCTTTAAACGTTGAAAGTAATTTCATAGGACAACATTCTCCAACTGATTGCACTTTTTAAATTTTTATTGGAGTAAATTGTCTAAGCCATTATCCAGTTTTTTTTTTTTTAATTGCAAGGTTAGATCCAATCCAAAGTGGATTCCCAAAATCCTTGACAATAATTTGTTAACACCAAAGTTGACAAGAACATGTCCAAGCTATTCAATCGCTAAAAAGAGGATGATGAACGATGAACAATTAAATTTTCTATAACTTTTTTTAGGTGGTATTCCGCTAAGCAAATTTAACATTTTTTTGGTACTTGTTAGTTTTGCGCTATTTTTTAAAGATTATCGATTCATTTTGACGAGACGAATCAGAAAAATTATTTTTTATATTTTAATATCAAATATTTGGGTAAAAGTTTTTTTTTTACTTTTTCGAGATAAATCAATACTAATTCATAAAAATTTAGCTCAAAATAAATAAACGCGAAAAAATTTAGATAAAAAAAATGCTTAACTCTTTTTTCTTAATACATACCGTTATCAAGAATCTTTAGTATACCGTTATCAAAAATGTTACCGTTATCAAGATTGTGTGAGTGAGATCCATATCTTTGACTTTATTTTGCTGCAAAACAAGCACGACCAAGAAATTTACAGATTTGGTAATAAAAAAACGAAAAGAAATTTACAGATTTCAAATTTCAAACATATAATCCTACAAAAGGAAAAAAAATTAAATTTCCTTAAGGCTTAAGCTCCCCGTAAAAGGAAGTATTTTCTACTTACTAGTAATATTTATTGAACAGCTTGACCGGGCCCCACCCCAACGTCATTAAACTCGGTAATTCTCTTCGTGCCCTGCTTGATCTGATTCAAGTCATCATCCCACGCTCCTCTCTCTCTCTCTCTCCTCTCCTCTCTCTCTCTCTCTATATGCAACTCCGATGGCGAAGAACTACGTGCGAGACAACGTCCCCCTATCCAGATTCGGCGTCCTAGTCGCCCAGCTAGAGTCCATCGTCGCCTCCTCCGCCCACAAGCCCCCCGACTCCCTCCTCTGCTTCGATCTCCTCTCCGATCTCGTCTCCGCCATCGACGAAGAGCCCAAGGTCACACTCTCTCTTCTCTCTCTCCTCACAACTCTCGACATTCTCCGTTTGATTATAAAACCGCTGTTTACGTTTACGCATTCGGTTTTCGAAATTTCAGGAGTCTATACTGTTGTGGCAGAGGAAATGCGAGGACGCGCTTTACTCTCTGCTCGTTCTGGGCGCGCGGCGGCCCGTGCGACATCTGGCGTCGGTGGCGATGGCGAGGATTATAATGAAGGGAGATGGCATTTCAATATACTCGAGGGCGAGTAGTCTCCAGGGGTTTCTTTCCGACGGGAAGAAAAGCGAGGCGCTACGCGTTGCTGGTTGGTCGAAATTATCTAATTTTTTTTTTATAAGATCCGAGATAGTAGAATATAATTTGTTAAATTCTGTGTTTTGGAGTGGTGCGATGTAGTGTTATGTAGGGTTTATGCTGATCCAGTTTTATGAATGGTATTGGAAATGTTTTACTACTAATGCTAAAGTGTATGTACTATTCAAGGCTGTTGCAAAGCCGGTAAGGATGTAGAGGTGATTATGGTAAACCCAAAATAGGTGAGGAATCTTCCAGTTTCGGAACATCTTTGCACAAAAATTATGGATACCTGTGCATAGTTTGTTAGTAATGTAGCCGCTAGCGTAGTTAAAGCATCCAAGCTGGGTTCTTTCACTCCTGAGGGCGTACCCGGTGCATGAAGCTCTTGTATATGCCGGGTTTGGGGAAGGGTTGGTCATTGGTGTATGCAGCCTTACCTCTATAAGCAGACAGGCTGTTTCCGAGAATTGAACTCGTGAATTTCACTCTTAATCCACCATAGTCAAATAAGAAGTGTTGAATATATGGTATATGAATGTGTATTTGGTTAAATTTATCTTTCCGAATATTGTTTCTTCTAATTCGCAAATTATAAGATAACCAACTATGTTGAATAGGATTGTAGATCAAGGTGAGCTTTAGGGCCTCATGTTTTGCTGCTTTTGCCATAAGTACGTTTTACATGTTAGACTACACGGTCTTCTTGTAGATTTTCATTGTACTTGGCTGAAACTATTTCATGTTTATAATATTTGTGCATGATGTGTTTGATTGTTAACAAAGGAATCCATTTGAAACGGCTACAAAGCCAAAGGTACATCATATTCAAGAATAACAAGGAAAGCAGAACGAATTTAAGACTAGTTATGTACATGTATAGCCGTATAGGTATGCCTAAATAGACAAGAATGGAGGATTTGATCCCTCTTGCTCATGACAGTTCCTTTAGGTAAAGCTCGACTCCAACTTGGGATTCGGGAAAGAGTGAAATCCTCTTATTTTCTAATGCTTTTTCCTGACGATACATCTCCATTCTTTAGTATTTTGTATTATTTCTAAGCTATGACTGATTTAATCCAGTCTACGATTCAGGGAAAGGCATTGTTGATTCAACAATGCGATTAGCTACCTGACAACTACACTTCCGGGGAATTGCTGGTGGATTCATCAATATTTTGGTTTGGGCTATGATGAAAAGGCTTTGAACATGCACAGCTCAAATAAAATATTTTGGTTTTCGAAGTTAAATGACCAATTGTTCCCAAAGTTTATGTTTAGGAAATAGGCCTAACCCCCTTGCCAGCTTGCACTTTGATATGCAAACATCCATTTGTAGAAAAAAAATCCAATGCAAACGAGGAATTTATGGAAACTGAGAGACTAGAGATTATGACCTCCCTATGTATTTTAACGGAAAAAGGATCTATCGTGTTCTAGAAATACCATGTCAGATCATCAATTGTTCCCAAAACGGACGTGGTTAGGAAATGATCCAATAGTGCATATGCAACACAATATAGCTAGGTTCGGAAAGGAATTTATGTCAACCACCCAGTAGTTGGTATGAAGCTTCTGTTGACTTGAGTTTAAGCCAAATCCCGTTGAGCTTTTGTTCTGGAAAAGGATGGGATTGCGACATATTATTTAGAAAAGAATAAGACCTGCAAGTGATTTGGGGTGTCTTTACATGCTTTTCGAATCTTATGGTGGGGGGGTTGGGGGTTTGCACTGCCACAAAATAGAATCATGCAACTGTAAACCTAAGGAGGATGCAAAGTAAATTGAGTGCGTAGCTGAATGGCATAGTTAATATCTGCCTTAGTAGTGCTCAAATGTGGTTACTTGGTATAAAGAACCATCCTTTTCATGTCATTTTCTCTGTGCTTGGTTCTCACGGATCCAAAAACTCTGCTCCAAACTTACATTCCTATTGTACATTTTTTAGGTGCTTATGTAATGTGATTGAGTTCTGAATTTCAGTTCTATCTTTTTTGTTTGTTGCATATTTACATATGATGTTCTTGGGACAAACTTGTAGGTGCTGCACAATGCTTGGGGGAATTGTATCGCCTTTTTGGGAGAAGAATTACGTCTGGTCTACTTGAAACAACTACTATCGTTACAAAACTAATGAAGTTTAATGAGGTAGTCCCACTCGAAAGGACTTTTCTGGATTAACTGGTTATATATTTACTACTTATCGTATGCTTATTCCGTTTTTGTTTAGAAGGCATTTTTTAACCTTCTCATTTTATGTAATGAGACAAGATCCATGGGAAACTAGGGGTTGGTTCTCTAAAAGAATTTTAGCATGGTTAATATGTTAATGAGAATGGAACGTCAACAGTTCTCCATAGAGCAAAACAAATTTTGAGATGCCCCAGCATAAATTTGATGGTTGGAAATATTTGTTGAGATAGGAAATACATTATTTGATGCCTCATCCCAAATCTTTTTGGAGAGATGCCCCATCATTAATTGGACTTGGAGAGATGCCCCATCATTAATTGGACTATCAAGGAACCACTGTGGGTAATAGATCAAAAAAAGGTTTATTCGATTTTCTAGGGATGTGTTCAGAGGTTGTTGCTTCAAAACTAGTAGTCCTTAATATGGGATGGTGTTTATTGTTCATATTCCAACTATTATGCTTTTTGTTTGTTTACTTCTATAATTAACTACTTGCATCTTCAGGATTTTGTTAGACAAGAAGCTTTGCATATGCTTCAGAATGCTTTGGAAGGCTGTGGTGGTAGTGCTGCTTCTTCGGCGTATACAGAGGCTTTTCGTCTCATAATGCGGTTAGCTGTTGGGGATAAATCCTTCACAGTAAGAATAGCTGCTGCAAGATGTCTAAAGGCATTTGCAAATATCGGAGGTCCAGGTTTAGGAGTTGCAGAGCTGGACAATTCTGCTTCTTATTGTGTGAAGGTAGGTGTTTTAGGTCTCATTTCCTGGTGGTTCCTTTCTGAAATCAGTCTATCAATAATGGAGGCAACATTATTAGGCCCTCGAGGATCCTGTTTCATCTGTTCGCGACGCCTTTGCGGAAGCTTTGGGTGCAGTGCTTGCTCTTGGAATGAATCCTGAAGCACAGGTGCTTGTCTTAAAAATGCTATATTCCATTTGAGTGTTCTTTCATGCTGCTACATTCCATTTGTGTGTTCTTTAATGCATTTTCAGTCTTTTCTTTATCTTTACTAGGTGCAAGCAAGGGGAAAAGGTCAATTTACCCCTAAGAAACTTGAAGGGGGTTTGCAGAGGCACTTAGTGTTGCCCTTCATTAAAGGTAGTTCCATCTGTATAAGTGCTCTGCTTGTCATTTATTTAGTATTCAAACTTTAAACGGGAGTTCAAAGGGTAAAATAATACCGCGGCTGTGGTCCTCAAAATAGTAGGTGAATTTTGAATGGTTGGTGGTGTAGGATGTTTATGGGAGAAATATTGAACAAGACTAACCCATACTTAGGGCCTATAAAGAGAGTTTCAACCCAAAAGAATGAGGCATTATCCTACCATAGGATCCCTGAGACTGATAGGGATTATTACATTTTAAATTTACAGTTAGTATGATAAGAATTCCACATCCTTATCTCATTTGTTGCGTGAACATAATAAACTATTATGTGTGCCTATGACTATAGCATTTTTGCTGTCAACAAAAGGCTTCTTATTTTTTTTTGGTAAGCAACTGTTTTTTTTTTTTTTTGGTTTTGAGAAGTCTTATTTCATTTTTGAAGTGTATGAGAAAGCATCCTTACATGCTAATTGACGCAGCTTCCTGTCATTGGGATTCTGATGGACCTAGAAATGGGTTGTGATGTAGGACGTTGTGAATAACACTCTCTTACTAGTTATAATGCCTTCTAGTGAGAGACAATGGTTAAATGGACTTGTATGGGCTGGTTTGGTGAGTTATTGGGCTGAAAATGGTAAAAGATGATTTTTAAGGTTTTTGCAAGGATAGCAAAATGGTTTGAGACTTGAGTGCTACGATTCACGGTAAGAAAAGTAGGAAATATGGGGATGCTGGTGACCTGGAGCAGCGATTTTTGCTGTTGAAACAGTTGCTCTGCGGAACTGGTTTGGGCTATAGAAGTTCATAATATACTGAAATTTATAGACGTTGGGAGCACAATAAAGCTTCAGAGCTCTTATCTGTAACATTGGTATTCATTTAATTAGAACCTGAGAATATTAAAGAATGTGACTATTACGGAAGAAGAAGAAGAGAAAGTACTGATTATATTGCTAACTGAGTTGATTAAAATGTACATCGCGAAGCTGGGTATAAATAACCCTAGGAATGATACAAAAATGGTAAACCTAATCAAGCCTAATCTGTACCCTAAATAGAGAGATACAGTACGATTTGATTACGCCTAATCTTTGCCTTAAATTGGGAGATACACTACAATATGATTACGATATGATACACGGAGATTACACCAAATACATTCCATTCACAAAACCCATGTGATGGCCGCTTCTGTTAATTAAATTTTTGTTATGTAATTGTAAGTTAATAGCCTATACTGTTCAGTATTTTGTGGGAATCGAAGTCGTTCTGTGACACATGATTGTTAATTTATTAGCACTATGATTTCGTAATATAAGTTCCGCTGCCTGAACTTGATTCATTGTTATGGAAAACAATAGCATGCTCTTCACTATACAAAAAAGTAAGACGAATGCAAACTGCTAGTGGAACCTATTCTGTTTTCAAAGCAAATGCCGGGTTGCAGATGAGTATTATGAAGTGAAGAGAGGGACCGTAGAGCTGAATTACTTTAGGCATGTTTTATTCCCAATGGAGGTCCTGTGTGAGTTGTTTACTGGAGGGAGGAGAAAAAGAACGTGAGATGGGAGGACTAAATTTGAACAGCTGTAGGAAGGTTTCTTCTCTTTGTTTACTGAAACGGTACGTAGAACGGTAGAAATATTTGTGTGACTCGACTGCAAGCTAAATTGTTGAAACAACTGCTTTCTGTTAGATATGCATGTTTGGACTTTTTACTGCTTGTTGTGGCCTATGGTTGATGCAAATCTACAATTAACATCCACTGCACTTGTTTGGCTGTAATTGATTTATGTTCTCTAGAGTTTTTGTTTCATAACATGTACTCCAGCGAGTCAGCGACTCTCTAAATATCTCTTCTTGTCCTTATTGGTTTCTATTAATATGCTGTTGATGACTTGGCATCCACCTATACCTGATATATTTTTCGAATTGCAGCAAGTGGGCCTCGGCTGAAAGATGTTCGTATCGGCGTAACCTTGTCATGGGTATCTCTTTTGCAGGTAGATTCTTATAGGAATCCACCTTCGCTTGTTCTTCTAATTTTCCCAGCTTCCCATTTTATGGTTGCGGGAGTGACCTTTTGGAGTTGGATTTTCTATTGAAATGCATATGTATACTAGCATACGTACATGTGTGTCAGTGGAGTTGCTTTGAAATGGTTGGTCATGCTAAACTGTTCTATTTGTCTAACAAGTTACTTGTGTTATTTTCTTTACAATTTTCTATGTTTCTTTTGAGGCGTTTAACTGTTTCTTCTATGTTTTGTTTTGTGCTTTCTGTTCTCCCCGGATGATATGATGAGTTTTTGGGTTGGCAATTTAGGTCTTTGGGTTTATGATGCTTGTAAGCATTGTTGAATTTTCTGCTTCAACCAAGTTGTTTGGAATTGTAATAAGTTGGTCTCGGATCAAGTATTGTATGTCTTGTATTCTTGTTTTTTCTTGATAGCCTAGCAACAACTGCCATAGATTCCCGTTTATGATTTCTTTGGTCTCTTAGAGATTTTCACTTTGAATTTCTTCCTTTCTCTTGCCATGATTTTGGATAGACTTCCATTAATTTGGACCTTAACTTTCCGTATGATGCCGGCAATTTGCTGTGGTATATAATATCACTATTATTTTGGAGGAAGTTAATTAATTTCTGTCCATGTTCCTCCAAGTTATTTGTTATGCTTTAGAAGCCATATTAGAGTCTTTGAATCTTCTGTCTTTTTATATATGTTTTTCTTATTTCTGCTTATCTTGCAGGCCATTCGTCTGAAGTATCTGCATCCAGATAGTGAGCTTCACAACTTTGCTTTGCAGGTTATGGAAATGCTCCGTGTGGATACTTCTGCTGATGCACAAGCCTTGGTATGTTTTCTAACCTATTTGCTTCTTCAACTTTGTGGAGATATGTTTAATGATGAGATCAGACAAAGTCTGTATTGTTCGATTTGTGTGGGTGTGTGAGCGACAGCAGAAAATTGTTAATGTTAATGCTAGGACTATAGCATAGTTTGGGGATTCTATGATATTGATGTGTGTCCGTAAGGTAGAGCCACTTCGAGGAGACTGGGAGGTACATTTTCATTTCACACCCTTGGCCTTGGGAGTTGGCTACCTTCTGATGCTTTGGAAGTTCGCCAGCAAATTGGAGTGCTTAGTGGGAGCTTCACTTGTGATGAGGAAGATTGGATGATCGCTCAATTATGCATGGAAGAGTTTCAGATAACCTGATTTGACCTTGGAGGAAAGTCAATGAGATTTTGGAGTATTGAAGGTGTGTTGAGCTTTGTCGACCAACCAGAATTGGCTCCAACCTCAAGTCCCCTTCAAGACTATGGTTTTGTCGACGAACCTCTTTGTAATCCCATAGTTATGACTAACCCATGTAGGCTAGGAAAACACAACCCTCCCCATGTGTTACTTGTGTACCATTTTGCATAGTGTAGATCTTTTATACTGGAGACATTCTTGTATCCAATAATCCATGCAATGCAGGACTTCTTTAACATCCTCACTCACATGACATGTTCATTTGGTAGACTTGTCGTGTGCAGGACAGGGACACGTACCATTCCCACTCCTGGTACTTTGACTCTAATACAATGTTACCCGGTCTTGGGTAGAATTTAACCTCAAAAGTTAGTTGTTGAGGTGTGGGTGCCATCATGCATACCTATTGCCCTTTGTTACCATAGCCATGCAATATGGGACTTTACTTCACACTCTCCTTGAGCTCATTCAATAACACCTGGCGCGTAATGTGAGGGATACCCACCTTTCCCTCGTACTCTGGCTCTTTGATACCATCTTACATGATGACGTGGTCTTAGATAGTACTCGGCCTCCGGATAGAACTGAATCCCAAACACTAGCTATTAAATTGAGGTGTTTTCAAACTTATATACAGCAATTTTTTTTCATATCTTGCAATGTGGGACTTCGCTTCACACCATCTTCCCGCGCAACTTGCTCACTTGCTATGATGCACGGACACGGACACCGAAACCGACACCGGGACACAGGAATTCTCAAAAAATGGGGACACGGACACGGCGGGAGACACGCCATGTGTATATTTATTTATATATATAAATAAATAAATAATTAGAGTTTAACACTCAGAAATTTAAAAAAAATTATAATTTGGCCCCAATTTTTTTTTAAAATTACAGTTTGACCCCCAATTTTTTCAAAAATTACAATTTGGCCCCCAAATGTTTTTAAAAAATTTGCAGTTTGGCCCCTGCCGTGTCCCCATCGGTGTCCCCAGCCGTGTCCCCCTCAAAATTTAATATTAAAATATGGGACACGCCATGTGGCGTGTCCCGTACGTATCTCCGAGGTGTCCCGCCGTGTCCCCGTGTCCTGACACTGCGATTTGTCGACCTCTAGAGGTGTCGGTGCTTCATAGCTCATTTGATAGCACCTGCCGCGTGGGATGCATATCCCACTCTTCCCTGGTACGCTGCCTCTAATACCATGTTACACTTATTCAACCTAAATGTAGCAATTGAGGTGAGGGTGTCCTCATGCTTATACATTGCCCATAATTCTCCTTAATTAGGCAATATGAGACTTTTCTCTACAGAACCTTGGGAATTCCTCCTTCCATTTGCGGGACTCATGATCAGTGAGGACATGGACACAACATTTTGTGCATTCCCACAAGAGAAGGGTTTGACGGTCCAAGGCGTGGCAATCTTTGGATCTTCAAAAATCTGAATGGAGCGGCGATCCCCCACTGAAAGCCTCATACTAGCTTGTATCACTTTCAACGAACCGACATACTCCTCCAGACCCAAGATGGATATGAGCCCAACTTGTGAAAATTGTATCTTTAAAAGACTTGCGTTTTAATATTCTGCCCATCAACCCATGAGGGTGAGTCATCAACAGCCAACCTTGTTTGGCTAGCATAGCCAAATTATAAGGAGTCAAGAACCACTTAAAAGGTCTCCATTCGGTTGGATTTTGATGTCCCGTCTTTCATAGAAAACTCAAACTATGCGAGATGACATGGCCACATCAGTAAACACTGAATCAGTATGCTTAAATTTATTGCACAACTTGAAAATGATACCGCACTAACACATTGACTCGTCTAGTATAACAATTCTGATGGAAACCTTTCATGCATTAATGGTTTAGTGTACAAAGTTCACAGAAGTGTTTATTTACATTTTGCAAGTACCAGTGGTTGCAGATTCAATTGGTCAATGGTATCTCTTGGTGGAATTCCTGCTAACACTTGAACTTTCTTGAGATGGAGTAGAGCCTCAGGTGCTGCTCAATAACTGATACCAAGAAAAACTGATACCAAGTTTTTCTAAAGCAGTCAAATTACACCTATTTGGCTATCACTTGAGAAATCCTATCCGATGAAGTCTGATGATATTTGTTGACAAGGAGTGCTGACCTCTGACATATATGTATACAACCAAATTTAGCTTATCAAATTAGTGACCATGAATGCAAATGCAATTGATCAATGGAACTTTGGTGAGAATTCCTGGAAAACCGAAACTTTCTGAAGAGGAGCAGCTTTGTTTGCTAGTGCCTTGGGTGCTGCTCAATAACTGAAATTCTAATGATTCCAAGAAGCTTTTAAAGCGTTTGCCACTTGAGAAATCAGGTCCACTGGAGTATGAATTATTATTATTATTATTATTATTATTATTATTATTATTATTATTATTATTATTATTTTGTGACAGAGACCTTATCTTTAATATATTCATCTTATACACTTAGATATTTAGTTTATCAAATGCCCCTTCTAGCATAGAAAATATGACTTGTTTTATGGGAGTTCTCAAGAACAGACCGCCGCCATTGCAGTTGACCTGCTTTTATTCACGTAGGATCTTGGTGCATCTGGGCATATGATCTTAGTAGAATGTGCATAACCTCTCACATTTGATTTTGCTAAACTTGTTTATTCCATAATTGTGTTGGAGATTATGTTTCTTCCGTATATGTGGCATTGGGATTTGCTTCAAAAGCAGGTATAAACTACCAGGCATATTGTTCTTTATTCTTCTTTCTTTAAATAGTTTCTGGGGGGGTGGAACCAAGCACATCTTATCCATTAATTAGTTGCCAACTAGTTTGACATTTCGCTTTCTGAAACTAAATGTTGTATGTTTTCAATCTGCATGTTTATGTTGGACTGCTATGATTGATATTATTCGTCTATGCTGTCAGTAATACTTAGGAGAATGTGGTGAGACATCTCATTAATGATCTATTTTCCAAAATGAAGCTTCTTCTAAGGCATTTGCTTGTTGTTTCAAGGCATGTGTTCTTTATATTCTACGTGTCGGGGTTACTGATCAAATGACAGAACCTACTCAAAGGAGCTTTCTGGTTGTTCTGTCGAAGCAGGTTTGCTGAAGGGATTCACTTTTAAATGACTTTGGTGCGCCTCCTTCAATATAAAGTATAAATGCAAGATGATTTCTGTTCAATGACATTGCACAAATGTTTTGTGGTGCAGCTTCAGTCTCCTGATGCCAGCCCTCCCATGCAAGTTGCAGCCTTACGTACCTTGTCGTATGGTCTCAAAACGCTCGGAGAGGTGAACTTTACTTTATATTGATCTGAGATGCTGCCAATTATTACTTTTGTTTTGTAAGAATGCTAGATATTACATATTAGCTACAACGTGGTGGACAAAGCATTTTGGTTTGGCACTGAGCTTTACTGAGGCTATCTTGTCATGTACCTTGAGCTCTTTATATATATATATATATATATATATTGATATCTAAAATTCCCCTGAAAAGTGGCAAGTTTAGGTGTTGGGATTTTGGGAAAAGCCATAAAGCACTTGACGACATTAAAAGGATTGCGAAATCTTTTGGGCTGCTTTTTTTGTTGTTGTTGGTATAAATGAACTTTGCGGAGAGCCTAAGCAAGGTTATTTTCTCTGGTTTTGATAACTATATTTTGTGAGAAGGATGCTATCAATTGATAGTGAAGAAACTAATCAAATGAAAAGGCATCGCTGGAAAATCAAATAAATTTATCGTTTCTGCTGCATACAAGGCATACTCTATGAAGCTTTTAGTTAAGTACAGGAACAAACAAGTTCCCTACAGAGTCTACTGATCCCTGGAAATCTTTTCTGTCCCAGTTTTTCAGTCGAGCAGTTCAGCTATTGGATGGCTAACAATTTTAATCATCATTCTTTAAGTATCTTGTGATCTATGTGAACCATAATGTTAACCATGGATGTTGAACACAGAAGTTGTTTTTATCATAACATCTGTAAGAGATATCCGTAGATGTCTTCTGGTGATGGAGGGAAAAAAATTGACTGAAAATAAGACGTACACTTAAAACTGTGAATTATCCTTTGCTTGGGTTTCGCATCTTCGATTAGTGTCGTGGACTTATTTGATTTGGCCTGATAAGACTGTTATGCCTCATATGCTTCTTATATCAGGTTCATTTTCAATGATGAACTCTATCTTTTGACTTCAGAATTTTTGCAAGATACTGTGTTTAAGGAGTAATGCTTTGATCTATTCATCTGCAGGTTCCACATGAATTCAAAGAAGTTCTTGATAACACTGTAGTTGCAGCATTATCTCATTCTTCACCTCTTGTAAGATGTGGACTGTGGTTTTCTTAGTTTACATTTTAATTTTCAATTAGATAAATAAAGCTATGTAATTCCCCTTTTACGCTTTGGTCATAGTCATGGTTTTCCTATTTGCTGCGTTTAAGTCTGACTTGTTCTTCTTAATTGAGTTTGACCTTTGTCAACAGTAACAGATGATTTTAACATTAAGTGAGGTTTTTAAGAGATATTTTAGTATATGATTTTTTTTCCTTTGTGTTAACTTATGAGTGTGAAGTCATATAGCGTTGCTGGAATCACCCTGACTACAACAAAGACATCTGGAATCCTAGCATCACGTCACTACAGATGTTCATTCTGACCTCAGTCACATGTCTGACGTTGCAGATCCCTTTCACAGATTGTAGCTCTTGCGACAATATGGGAGCATCCCATAGGCTCGCTGACCCTTTTTGCATCAGATTGCACCTTTCCTGATATCCCATCGCCATCACAATCTCACTGCAGAGCCTTGTCCTGCCACACACTGGCAACCAGACATGACCAGCATCGCTCGCAAGTTGCAACCCTCAAGCCTCGCCGGGACTACCCTGGCCACTTCGTAGACCCAATACGACTAATACAGGGGTATAGGCTCTTCTTTTCTCATCTTTATTGCCTCAGCCCTGTCCCATGAACACCAGCCGCTCTTTCTTTCCACCAAACTGTAGCTGAAACCCGCCCTCTCTTGCTGGCGTCCTCTATACCTCCCTGAGGTCTGTTACCAACCCACCTTTACAGTTGAACCTCTAGCAGCAAAGAGCTTGATATCCCTGCCCATTGTCGAACGACTTGAACCTCATCCATAGACCTGTTAAGTCTATAACCCAGCCCAAGTTTGACCCTTAGTCTGAAACCAAACAACCCAGCCGAATCCCACAAACCATACTCCCGTTATCTAGTGCAAGAGCAATAGATGGTGATTCCCTTATTGTTACTGCCTAGATTATGCATGCATATTCCCACTCTGTGCTCCTGTCTTCAACATAGTACCTTCACTTTTTTAATTCTCTCATAGTTTACGCCCTTACAAGATTGCAGCGCAATTCCAGAATACTTCTTTTGTTTGATTAGGCAATGTGGCTCTTAAGAACAAGGCTTTGTAACGGAGAATCGATTGTGGATACTTATGAAGAACAAGGTTTGAGAACTTAATATTAGAAGCAGATATAATTCTACAGGAAAATGATTGAGGTATCTCACCTGTGATAGGTAGATTAGATGCCCTTAAAGGTGCCAATACAACTTTTAACATTAGGTTTCTACCAAGCTAAAACTTCAGCAAAACTTACCTCTCCATGAGGATTCCAAAGATTCCTTTTAGGCCAAAAATGAGAACTGTGCAGCAAAGACATGTATTGTTTAATTTTTTGTACTTCCTCTGCAGGTTTACTGATTCTGCTCTGTAAACACTCCACATCAGCAGAATATTTCAACCATCTAGGTTTTTCACCCTCTCTCGTAATTGCACACAACAGCTTAAGTGCCTAACACTTGTGCGATTGATGAACAAAAAGCATCATAACTGGATAAGTACTGAACAAAGAGCGTAACACATGGCTCCTGTGCCAGCTCACATTATATCCTACAACGATCCACTAACTCCTTGATGATATGAAGTACCAACTTGTGGGAGTAAACCCCTCCTCCGCATAATCATCAGTCAAAAGAATCGAATCTAAGGCTGCAATCCTACTGAGAAAGACATCTATGTGTAGGACTGCCTATGGTTTTGATGATGAAGATTCATCAATAAAAATTGCAAGTCGAATACCTTAACTGAAGTTCTCCTATTCACTGTTGGTTTTTTATAATCCTTTTGCTTTATAGCAAAGGTTCTAGCTCTAAAAGTGTTTGATATTTTTTCATTGTCCCAACATTTTAATAACTGGAATTTTCCAGGTACGAGTTGAAGCTGCTTTGACTTTGCGTGCACTGGCTGAGGTTGATCCTACCTGTGTTGGTGGTTTGATTTCGTATGGGGTAACTACACTGAGTGCACTTAGAGAAAATTTGTCATTTGAAAAGGTATTGTCTGAAAACCGAAAACCATGTTAGACAGTACATGATTTATTTGACTTTGTTGGCTGGGCTTATTAATTCTTCTTGGATTCGAGGCGGTCTCTTTCTCTGTCTGTTTCATTTTAGTTAGACTTTGTCCCACATCGCTCATCTAAGCCACCCAAGGTTGGTTAATAAATTCTAGAGGTTACTCCACCTATTGCCAATTGGTTTTAGGTTGGAACCCTCCAAGAAATCTAACAATTTTCTTCTTTTTCTTTATCTGTTTTTTGTGTTTGGCTACATGTACCTTTTATAGGACATTCCACTGTGCGGATACCCTTTCTCTTGTTGCACCGGGTTTCCATTTGGTCTTTCTGTTTCATTTTGTATCGTGTTTTTAGGAGTAAGATGTGGTGATACTAATATTTCCATTGATGTGCAAGACTTGCAGAAAAAGATAGAGAATTTTGTGTTCAAGTTGGAATTTGCAACAGATCCAAACACAAAGGAGTTAATATAATATGCATAGAAACGAAATTCTGCCGCTTAGACTTTTGAGAGGGGTCCTACTATATGGTAGAACTGTATCCATATTCCATCCACCTGTGTACGTTGTCCCAACCGGCTCTGTCGAGTCACAATTTGATGCCTGCCTGTACCCCTTTTCCATTCTTACTTTTCTCAGGTGGTTGGGCTGCTGTAATTTCACCACTTTTATGACACACACACACTGCCATAATGCTTTGATGAATTGCAGTATCTTGCGTGACTTGAAACCTTTGTTTTTAACTGCAACATTGTACCTGCTTGCTAATTAAACCAGGCCATGCAAAATGGATGGCTAAAATATGTTGACATATGCTTGTGGAGCGTCTTTTTCTTATTTTCTTTTGTGTTTCCAAGTTTAGAGTTACGTTTGTACTCAGGTTGGGTTAAAGTAAAAGGAGACTGTATATTGTTGTATTACGTGACTTAATTACAATCTCAGTATGGTAGAAAAGACTGCATATTGTTTTCCCCAAGTCGATACATGGAAGTTTGGTTCTTTTCGTTTTTTTCTAGTTATGCCATATATGTGTTCTTTTGATTGTAGACTCCATTTTTCTGTAGGGAAGCAACCTTATAATCGAACTGGATTCATTTCATGGGCAAGCTACAGTTTTAGCAGCATTGGTGTCTATTGCCCCGAAGCTTCATCTTGGTTACCCTGCCAGGTATTGGTTTTGTTGTCTATTGCACCTACGTTACATAATAAGAATCCATACTGTTTTTGTTATCCTGTGTCTGAAATAAACACGAAAGATACCACCCTTAGTTTCCTTTTGCATTGGTTTGTGAAACTTGAAAAATTTTAAGATGCATCAGTATGTCATTTTCCACTTTTTGTTTTCTGGAGGTCACATTGTAGTTTGACAGTGGATGTTTATTATGCTTATTGTTGGCCTTGAAATGAAGTGATTGCACTGACAGTGTGGTGGTTTTAAACAGTGACTTGTTATTATGCACAGGTTGCCCAGATCAGTTCTTGAAGTTTCTAAAAAAATGTTGACAGAATCTAGTAGGAATCCTGCAGCTGCTACTGTTGAAACTGAAGCCGGATGGTTGCTAGTGTCTTCACTATTGGCTTCCATGCCGAAGGAGGTATTCATTCATCTTCAACTTTTGCATTGAGGATGTACTGATATTGATTGTTATCATGCTATGATGTTTGCAGGAGCTTGAAGACCAGGTTTTTGATATTCTGTCTTTGTGGGCTGCATTGTTTACTGGAAATGCAGAAAATCAGATCAAGCAAACTGAAGATCTGACCTCTACTATATGGTTAGCTAATTCATCTGCTGTTATTTCCTGTGAGTTTTTACATTACCTTGTCACTGGCTTCATATGGTACATACTGCATTCCGAGTTCTATGTCAAGTGTCACTGTTTTCTGAGACTGTAGCTGCTAGAACTGTCACTCTCGTGTGACAAGTCTGTAGCTGCTAGAACTGTCACTCTTGTGTGACAGAACCTCAAACTAGCTTGGTATGACTTCAGTTATTGAAAGTTAAATAATGTTTCCAGGTTGAACTGTTGAAGAAAGTTACCAGAATTGTTTGTAATATAGAAAATTCACAGAGTCAGCGGTTGAAGTGAAATGGTTTGACTGATTGCTTTTTGGTATTTAGCTTCCTCTCCAATTTAGCAAGTCTCTATATTGAAAGATCACATAAGATTTAAAGAATAGGGAATAAGGCATCGGAAATATATGTTCTTTCGCATGTCAATTCCAAATGGATTGTGAATATTCAATAGGGGCGTAAGGTTTTCTCAGTACCTAACTTCCCTCAATATGAATATGAAGAAGATAATCATTTGCTGAAAAGTCTGCCCAATTTTTTTGAATTCAAATCCTTGTGATCTATGTTCTATCTTACCTGGATTGTTGAACTAGTTAACGTTACCTGTTGAAGACGAACTTAGATGGAACTACTTATTGGTTAATTCTGCTGTTATAGAGCAAAGAGTTTCATGTATTTTTCTGTGCTAGAAACTTAATTTTGTACTCAAATCTGTATTATGTTTTTGAAATATGCAGTATAAACAATACTGATAGCATGCTTTCCTAGATATATAGATTTAGGAAATTTATTTATGTAATTATTCATGATCAGTTATGCTTGTGACTTTTCCTGTAATGGCTGTCCTATATTGTCTCTACTAATAATGTCAATAAACTACTTGTACTCAAGGTTGGACTTAGACACTTAGTACAAGCCTCTCTCAAGATGTATGGTTTATGTTTTTGGAGGTTTTTCATTCTTTCCCAAGGGCTAGTGGCTGTCTTCTTGGAGCAATTTCAAAGTCACTGGAGTTTGATAATGAACTATATATCTCCTTTTGTAGCGTGTGGTCTGCTGCAATTGATGCGCTGACAGCATTTATAAGATGCTTTGTTTGTCCTAACGCTGGGAGCAAGGGGATTTTACTTCAACCAGTGCTACTATACCTTAATCGGTATTGTCTCTTTTAAGAGATGCCCTCATTTTGAATATCATTTCTGCTGCTAGTCATACAGAGATTCTCTCTTATGTTACTCGCTGTCTTTTGGGTACTTTTTTTTAGCTCCGATGAAAGAGTTTGTTTTATGAGTATGACATTCTGTATCTCCTGAAAAGCAGAGCTTTATCCTATCTATCACTAGTTGTTACCAAAGAGCAAAGAAATATGAAGCCAGCTCTGGATATGTTCATCTTCAGAACACTGGTAGCTTATCTGTCGCTCTCTGATCCAATGGCATATAAGGTCGATCATCCCCAGATTATTCAGATATGTAGTGGTACATTTAGGTAACTTTTTTCTTTTAATTTCATTGTTATTTTGGTAGTATGCAGTATGCACCTTTAAATCATTCAAATAGTGAACAGAAGTATTTGTATTGTTTATAAATAACTAATTTGGTTGTTTTTTGCCATGGGTTGGAAAAGCAGGGATGCTTCTGGATGTGAGGAAAGCTCGTGCTTGAGGATGTTGTTAGACAAGAGGGATGCATGGTTGGGTCCCTGGATTCCTGGAAGGTGTCTAGCGTTTTTAAGTTGCCCATTTTCTCTCTCCTTTAGCATTGATTATTTTGATGCCTTTTAACTTATATAAGTCCTCAATTTTCTTAAAATGGTTTGATTCTCTTAGTATTCTGTTCATAATAAAATCTTTGCTTTATTTCACCAAATAGTTTCATTGTTCTTTTAGGCTAGTTGCAACTCTCTGCAAATTTTTTACTATTGTTTATTCTTGCGTGGGTAATCTAGGGACTGGCTTGAAGACGAGCTTCGTGCATTTCAAGGTGGAAAAGATGGGGATTTACCTTGTGTATGGGAGGATGAGCTTCCTAGTTTTCCTCAGGTAGCAGTAGTGCTGATTTTAATCAATGAGAAGTTGTTAGTTGCCAACCTCCTCAATCAGATTGTTAATTGCACTGTGTTAGCTTTGCTTTTTTATCTTTTTCCCTGTAAGCTTTATATGCATTTTCTGTTAGCCTCTTCTACAAGCTTCAAACCCTAGCCCTGCAGCTGGTGAATATGGGGTTTTGGTTTTTTGTTTGTTTCCTTTATTGTGTAAATGGTGGCATCTGGTGATGGCCGGGATGAGCTTCCTAGTTTTCCTCAGGTAGCAGTAGTGCTGATTTTAATCAATGAGAAGTTGTTAGTTGCCAACCTCCTCAATCAAATTGTTAATTGCACTGTGTTAGCTTTTGCTTTTTTATCTTTTTCCCTGTGACCTTTATATGCATTTTCTGTTAGCCTCTTCTACGAGCTTCAAACCCTAGCCTTGCAGCAGGTGAATATGGGGTTTTGGTTTTTTGTTTGTTTCCTTTATTGTGTAAATGGTGGCATCTGGTGATGGCCTTCCACCCCGCCCCCTCCCCCCTATAACCATGTCAAAAGAATACCAAAAGATGCTGTCCATCTGTTGGCCTTTTGAATAGAAGGCAATCTGCGGAGACTATAATGGAAATAGTACCAGTTTTCTCTCTTTCTTTTTAGTGCTGGCTTGGTCTTCCCTCTTGAACTTTTGCTCAGCAGCAACAGAAATGGAATACATCAAAGTTGGCTTTATCTAGGTAGGATGGTACAAACGGAAAAAATAGTTGGGTGTGGGGAATAGATATTTGAAATTGTTCATTTCTCTGAATGTTGATTTCTAGAGTTTCTCAACTCTCTTCTTATAGATGTTATTTATTCCTCCTAACTCCATTGCTTGTGTATGGATTCCTAAAATGAAGCCAGAGACTGTAAGCAAGATGTCGGTGAACCAAAAGCTTCTTTGTTTTGGAACCATGTTTGCTTCGCAGGTAGGTGAATATTGTCGGCGGTTTTAGCTTGGGTAGCTTTGCATTACTCATGAGGGGATGCAATGGTCTTATTTACTTATGAGGAATATTCTATTTTACCCCAGGATAGTGGTGGGATGTTGTCGCTTCTTGGCATGATTGAGCAATGTCTTAAAGCTGGAAAAAAACAATCTTGGCATGCTGCCAGTGTCACAAATATATGTGTGGGGCTTCTTGCTGGGTTAAAGGTGCTGATTGTTCTCTGCCATCTTCTTCAAGCATGCTGTAAAAAATTCTTCGCCATGGCTTACCTTTTGTCTATTATTAAACCTCCTCAGGCTTTGCTTGCTTTACGACCTCAACCGTTGGGATCTGATATATTGAATTCAGCACAGGCTATTTTTCTGGTTTTGAGCTCTTCTTGATCCATTCTTCCATCCCAATTACCCTAGAAGCTCTTCAGCATTCTGCCGTACATTATTTTGTAATATACTTCTTTTACTTTGTCAGAGTATTCTGGCAGAGGGGGACATCTGTGCATCACAACGCAGAGCAGCATCAGAAGGTCTTGGTCTGCTAGCTCGCCTTGGGAATGATATCTTTGCAGCCAGATTGGTCAGTTCCACTATTGATGGGGCATTTGCTTCTCCTACAAACACAGAATATGCTTCTTTCTTTTCCTCTTATTAGTTAGAGGCTAATCAATCTTTTTTGTTTTTTGGGTTTGTTAAACCTTGTATTAGGTCATTCTTTTATTCAAGCCTGTATTTAGTTTTCTTAAGTCTCTCTCTGTGTGTGTGAACAAACTTGTTCTCATAGCTGAACTGGTTCTGATTAACAGACAAGAATGCTTCTGGGGGATTTAACTGGGGCAGCTGATTCATCCTATGCTGGATCAATTGCTTTTGCACTTGGTTGTATTCATCGCAGGTAAGTAGGATTTCTGCCCATTATGTACAAATATATAAAAAAAATATATATTTTCTCCGCTGCGCTGTTGATTTCAATCTTTGAATCTGCTTGTTTAATCCCATACATTTGTTGTCATATGCGAGTAGTTTGTTGAAAAGTTTTGATGGTGACTTCAACTTGTCAATCTCAACTAAATTTCGTGCAGTGCAGGAGGAATGGCATTATCGAGTTTAGTTCCTGCAACTGTGAGCTCTCTCTCGTCGCTAGCTAAGAGTCCAATAGCTGGTTTACAGGTCTGGTCTTTGCATGGTCTTCTTTTGACTATTGAAGCTGCTGGCCTGTCTTACGTATCATATGTTCAGGTATCCTTTTCTTCTACTATTGAGGTAGACTAACCTTTTGGAAAGCGGTTGTAGTTTCATTTCATCTACTTATTCATGTCCTTAACAACCAGAGACCCGAATCCCCTGTAGTCTTCACGTGTGAACCTTTGTGATCTTTGATACTTGTTGTGGGAAGCTGTTTAAAAACGATTTCAGTTGTGTGTACACAAATATAATTTTTTATGATAGTGACACATGGTAGTTTTTTCTGCTGCTCGGGGGGAAAAGCATCTGTGCTGTCTTGTGTTTATTTTAGTTCGGGGGATCGTGATAGTGATTATAATTTACACTTCCCTGCTCTCTAGGTTGAGATGTTCAGCTATTATGTGTTGCTTCTTAGTTGCTATTCTTTCTGAGTGGTCAACAGTCAGCAGACTCAGCACTTGGCGTTGCTATTGTCAGTTTCTTAGTTGTTTTCCTTTATCTGTAGGCAACACTTGGCCTTGCTACGGATATACTTTTGTCAGAGGAGAATGGATGGGTTGACCTTCAGCAAGGAGTCGGCCGTCTCATAAATGCCATTGTTGCTGTTCTTGGTCCTGAACTTGCCCCTGGCAGCATTTTCTTTTCTCGTTGCAAGGTCTTTTTGTTTACTGTTTTACATAAATATTCAAGTTTTCTTTTTCTTTTCCTTGATTGATTTGGTATTTTGTTGAGTATCCGTTGAATAATACATTTTCTTCCAGGCTGTTGTTGCAGAGATAAGCTGCCGGCAGGAAACAGCAACACTCTTAGAGTATGTTTGCTATTGTTCTGATTGTTATTGTTGGGTTTGTTGGATTAGTAACATAGTACTGTACGCATTCATCTCCGTTCATGCTATTTTCTTGGCTTTTCTTTCCTTTCTACTGAGCTAATAGTTCTCTATACCAGGAAGATAGGGTCTAATCCCAAAGGATATCTGTAGTCAAAATATTTGGTTTTTCCGTTGGCCTCCCTTCTTGCTTGAGGAATTCTGTGGAAACATTTTTCGTATTTGTCGAAATGGTTGAGACTTACCTGTCCTTTGGCAGGAATGTCAGGTTTACACAACAACTTGTTGTTTTTGCACCGCATGCTGTTACTGTACACTCCCATGTGCAAACTCTCCTCCCAACTCTATCTTCAAGACAGGTATAATTTTTCATTTTACAGGATGTTCCTTACTGTAATAGTTACTGGGATTTTAAAAAATGTGTTTCCTTCATGACAGCCGACCTTGAGGCATCTAGCTGTGTCCACTTTACGACATCTCATAGAAAAAGACCCGGTCAGTACTTAAGATCTAGCATGTTTATTGTTTTTCATAATTATGCTTGTAGCAGATACTGAACATCACATGAAGTCCTATGATTCTGATTTTCCACAGGCTAATTGCTAGATTCAGTTTTCTATAGGTTTCATTTGTTTTCATGGTTTCATAGTGATTGGATTTGGATTTGATGCCAAAGAAATATGCCTTCTTTTTATTATGTTTCATGATGTACAGTTTTTCTATCAACAAATAGAATGTTTGGATTTCATTGTCTTACTCTGAACTGATCCAAATTGTAAGGTAAACACATTAATCAGTTCCGGTGATGAGGTTTTAATTGTGCAAGGATTCTACTAAAACATCTCAACTTCAAGCATTCAATTTAGGTCTATATTTCAATATGTAATTATAAATGCTAACATGCATTAGCAAATTAAGTTACCAAAAAATGCACCTGCAAGTTGAAGTCCCATATCAGTAATCGAGAAACATCCATCCAGCAATTAGACCTTCTTATTTTTCTTTTAGAAAGTTGGTGCTTAATGTATCAGATGATGTTGGCAGGATCCACTTTCACTCTTCAGGGATTACTTTCTTAGTGATAGGAAACTTGATTCTGGAGTCCATGTTCTATTTAATTACTACTTTAGTAATTTATCCACCAGTTCTTCAGATCCAAGTGCTGATATTATTTTTTGCAGGCTTCCATTATTGATGAACAAATAGAAGATACCTTGTTCCATATGCTTGACGAAGAAACCGACACCGAGTATGTTGGCAACACACTATTTTATGTATATAATAGATTTTCGTCTAATATCTCTTATAGTTTCCATTTTCCTCACTGAATAATATGATTTTCATGTTAATACCTATGGTCGCTTGTGCTGGCACTGAAATTGTTCCAATTAGAATGCTCTGTGTGTTTCTTTATTGCCGGAAACCTTCGGCTTAGTTGTTTATGCTTTTCAATAGTTATTGGTTAGCAAGACATATTTCGTTTCATCGCATGAGTAGCATCTTTTTTTGTAAATACTGGACCTTCCTTAATTGTTCTGGATCTTTTGATGCAAACTTGAGTCCATCTTCCATTGCTTTACAAAAAGGGGGTTGCAATGATATTAAAGCAGTTGAGACAAGTTGGCCTTTCGTGAATTTCTATTAGATGGGTTTTTTCATCTGCTTGGTGGTGGAAAAAGCTGGACAAGTGTTTACCTTTGACGGCTATATATGGCGGTGGTTATCTTATTCACAATCTAGGTTCACAAGCTGGACAAGTGGCGTCAGTGTTCATGAATAAAGCATACATTCTAGGTTTGTTAGGGAATTGGCTATGGAGGACATTTATTTGCTGAAGAGAGTGGATTCGTAATTTTGGTTTCAATGCTAGAAGGTGGACCTCTAGGAAGTTAGGGAATCATATGCGTTGGTTTATGGTAAAAAATTAGGAAAGGGTTAAGTAAATTTTTCAAAAGCTTGTGAGCTTGTGGGAGGGAAGGCTGAAGAATCAAATTCTGGCTTGCCTTTTATTCGGGGTTATTCTATTATCTAGTCTTTTTGGGATTGTATTCTAGTGCTGTTGATAAAAAATTCTAGGTTAAATGATTAGTCAAGGATCTAGAATTTGTAATAGTTAAGAGCCTCCTATTGTGCAGCAGTTTTTTGAGCACCTTAAGAATAAGCTGAATAGGTTGTTGAGAAAAGCTAATGGTAAGTGATTTTTGGTTAAGTATTTGCATTCACTTGTTGTGGGATGAGTCATGAGTGTGCAGAACGTTTCCTGCAAAAAGCATTTCAAAGACTCGGGTTCATCTGAGGTGCTTTTTTTATTTTCCTTTTAATTTTTTGCTTGCGGAATAGCTTGGGGTTTCATTGTAATAGTTGGTGTTTCAGAGAATAGTGGTAAGATGCTTCTGATTAGTGCTGCATGTGTTCTAGAGGGGATGAGAGAGTTTTCGTCTTTTATTCATTGGTATATTTGGGAAGGAATAATGCAGTTTTGGACTTTTTTCTGTCTATTTTTGGTGCTTATTGAGTAATATGTGAGTTGTGACAGAATGATTCTTTGTACCAGACGAGCAGCAATAGGTGTTCGAATTGGAGGATGAATGTCTGGGGAGTGGCCTCTGTGTTCTTTTTCTGTTGCAATTGAAAGGGGAATGTGCACTTTTGATGATGTGGACATGGTTGTACATTGATGAAAATTGTTTTCAGCGCACACGTCATTTTTTGCCATAGGAATTTCTCATGAATCTTCTTTTGTTTGTGGACCTTATAGGAGATCTTAGTATGGACAATTGGCTATTTTCCTTGTGTGCTTACTATATACCAAGCCACCCTTTTCGGTTTTTGTTGTTAAAAATTTTACTTGTCAAGTTTAAGATGATTTTGCTGTTGAATTTTGATTTGTGTTAGTTTGCGTACATCCTTTGATTTTGCTCTTGCATCTGTTGATTCATTATTTGATCGCGCTCTTTTTCCATTGTTACTTAAATTTTATTTGTAAGGTCTCTTCTTATTAGGGGGGTAAAACTTGTCATCGTCTATTCCATATGGATGAGAGTTGGTGTCTGTATCATGTTCCGGGCTTCATGTGTGAAGTGCAAAATGTTTTCTGTTTTTTTGACAAGTTGCTGCTGTTGTACTTTTCGGATGGATTGGATTCTACACAGTACTTCTTTAACTTTGATATCTTTTTTGCTTTGTTTAGGATTGGGAATTTGGTGCGTGCCACACTAATGCGTTTGCTCTACGCATCGAGTCCTTTGTGTCCTTCTCATTGGCTGGCGATCTGTCGTGCCATGGTAGGCTCCTATCTCTGAGTTTGCTTTTTTGTTTTTAAAATGGTTATAAAGTTGCGATAAGCTAGTTGATGGAAGAAATATAGATTGATCTCTAATTCTATTTGTTCCATTTAGTTATTACGTTTGAGAATTTTTTTGAAGTAATTAGAGTCGGTTCCCCTTCTATGTATTGGATATTTCCTGGTAGCAAGGTCCATCTCATCTCTAATTCATGTGGTTGTTTTATTTCTGGCCTTACTTCACCTATTAACATTGCTTAACATACTGACAATCTTTTCCCGGTATATCCAACAGCTGAATTGAATTTCTAGCCAAAAGGTTCCAGAATGTGTTTCGAAGGTTTATATAATTCCTGTTATGGACATTGGTAGGTGAAATGCGTAGATGGTGAGCCTTATGGGGTATTAGTAGGCACAAAGATCGCTAGAACTAACTGGAGGTAGGAGGCGAGGCAGAGGCTATGTTAGCGGAGAGAGATTACCTACTGCCCCTAGCTTTGGGTAGTCTGACTAGGGTTTGTGTGTACCCCTACACCTAAACAATTGTTAAAACATCTTGATTCTCGGCATATTGTGTACCCCTACACGTAACTACTTTCTAGTTCTTCTTAGGAGGTTGTATCACCTGGTTCAAGGGCTTGTGTTGCAATTGTTGTCTTTTCTTGCATACGTATCTCTTCTCGGCATATTTATGGGTTTAATGTGAGAGATTTGTATATCCCTTCCTTTTTCATTTGAAAGATGGAGACTTCTTGCGGGTTCAGACTTCATAGTACCATTAGTAAACGGCCTTTGAGGTTAAAACTCGATAGGCTTGGGTCTCGATTGTCTAACTTTCTGTGTTTTGCAAGTGGGATCATGTTCGTGTTCTAAGAGGGTAGCTATATGTTATTAGGTTGTTTCAAGGTCAGAAAAGTGTTTAGGATGTCTGTTTGGGTGGATACGAAAGCTTTAGGCTCTCACCCTTGGGCAAGGTGGGAGTTCTTCCTTCTTGAGTTGTGATAGCATTGGTTCTTTTGCTGCCAATGCAATAAGAATTATGGTCTAGGGGCTGCAAAAAGAGGTTGATGGTAAAAGAGGGAGTTAATGTGAAATATGTGTTCTAAAGTGGCTCTGTTGTCCCTCGTGTGTTCGTGGAAGGAATAAAATAGAATGAGGAGTAGCTCAAATAAAGAGTGAATGATCTTCTCCTTAGGTCTCTTTATTTACAGGCACCTCTGTCATGTATTATGTTCGGCTTTCCACTTATGAGACCTGTGGATCATTGCAGCCCAACTTGAGTGTAGGTGCTATGTACTGACTTGTTTTGGGCCCGTTTTCAGTGATCTATCCCAGTAGTAATAAATATAGCGCATTGAGACTTATCATGGGACACTAGTAATTTGCCTTGTTTCGATTAGTAATCCGTGACTCGTATTGAGTGGGCCTATGACCGTTGGTCCATAAAGTAGAATGGGTTGAGACCGTGAGCATATGAATGTATGCCATTATGGCCTTTAGAGGAGGAGGCTAAATGGGATGATGCTATTGAACCCTAATAGTTTGGACAAGGCTTTTATAATTGAGTTGAGTTGGCTCATTAACTAGACAGAAAGAGGAAAGGGAAAACAGGATTTCCTCGGGCTCTTTGAAATTAATAAACATTGCTCTTTAAGATGAACTATAAGTTTTAAATTTCTTGAATTTCTATGAAATTCGTGCCGATGCAATCAAGGGATCCAATTAAATGCACACACAGAAACACACACGTGTGTGTGTTCTATACTATATGGAGTATGTGTAAATAGGAGAACCAGACTTTGGGGGTGAGACACACCATGCATTTTTATGCTAAGTAAGATGACAGAGTATAGCAGCACCAATTCACTACTTTGCTGCACAGTCAGGATGCTTTTGGTAGTAATCCACTTGGTTGTAATGTTATATGTGGTTTTTTCTTGTGGAATTAGTCCATACGTGTCATATATGTGGTTTGCATACCTGGCAACGCACAAACTTATAGTTTGTTGTAAATCCAATATTTTTCATGGAAATAAATCTCAACATTTTTGCTCAGGTTCTTGCTACATCAACAGGAAGAGATTCCGGGACCAATAGCCAATTAGAAAATGATCCTAATGGTGATGCAAGATTCAATTCTGAAGATGACGAGAACATGGTTTCGAGCTCTAAAGCCTCGTCGTTTCAAAGTCATGGATTTGGTTCAACAGGCGATAAGCATCTCAGATATAGAACCCGTGTTTTTGCTGCCGAGTACGTGAACCTGCTTTTGCTGGATATTTGGATTGATTAATTTGAACAACTTAGTAGTTTAGAGCCTTTTTTATCCTCTGGGAACCATTTCCTGTGACTTTGATATAATGGTGTTGCCTTGTGTTGGATGCGTGCACTTATTTGCACCTCAGACCACCTATAACCTATATTACTGATCTACTTATCTAATTATCTTAATAAAGCATCTTTTTTTAGGTGTTTGAGTCATCTACCTGCAGCTGTTGGGAAGGATCCTGCTCATTTTGACCTCTCTTTGGCAAGAAGACAAACTGCTAGTGGACAGGCATCGGGTGATTGGCTAGTCCTCCATGTGCAAGAGCTTATATCGCTTGCTTATCAGGTATTAAAGGAGTTATCATCATAGTATTTGGATGCTTTGAATCTATTTCTAGAACTTGATATTTTTATGGAAGCTGACGATATCTTGACATCTTACTTGTAGATTAGCACTATCCAGTTTGAGAACATGCGGCCCATTGGCATGGGACTTCTAAGTACCATTATGGACAAGGTATCGGTCTGTGAAATGCTGATTCTGGTTTTGTTGGGGGATTTCAACTATTACTAGAGTAGTTAATGATTTATGCGAGAATATTTTTATATTCTTTTTTCTATTTTCATTTATAGATATTTTGTTGACACTGTCGTTGGTTTTTTACTGGATACTCGTTTGCTGATTTTATCCTCTTTAACAGCAGCTTGAGCTGCCAAATCTGCATCCTGAATATTGCAAGTCTCTGGGCCTACCTCATAGATCCTTCGTAGTTGTTGTCTAGAAGCCTTTCTATGCATTTTCATCCTGGGTCAATTGCAACCCCTTGGGCAGCTTTATATGGTTATACAAAATGGTATCATGGATAAGTGTTGATATCATTGATAGAACACACTTTAGTCCCATTAGTGAATGAATTTATTTCAGCATCACTCCATCAAATGGACTTGAAAGTCTATTTTAGAATCACTCAGAATTCACAAAAGATGCTCGCAAGACAGTAGGATCTCTACTTATCTTTAGAGACACAAATTTCGTTACCAACTCCTTGTCGTCGTAGGCACTAATTTTGTATGAGTAGAAATTAGTGGGCATTTTTGGCGCTAGTTTACTGAAATGAGTTCCCTAGACTGTCTGGGATTATGTTGTCAGTAATTGTATAACTTGAGAAAATTCCTTGTTCCTGCCTGGGATTTGCTTCCCCACAAGGGAAGCCCGAAAAAGGGAAACCTAATGAAGGTAAGAACTTGAACATACAACTAAGGAACAAAAACTCAGATAAAATGCAGTTAGCCACAAAAAGTCATCTTCACCACTAAAACTCAGATAACATTGTGTTGGTCTCGTCACAAGTAATAACCAATCAAGAAGCATAGGCACATGCAAGAATTTGTTTGTCTCTCTGAATTCCTTAAGTTGTCATTAGCAGTCCTTGTAGAGCCTATTCTACTGAGCTGATAGTAAGAAATAGCCTGGCACGTGCTGAGTTTCAAAGTTTCTAAGGACTGGGTAATGACAACTGAAGGACTAGAATACTCTTATTAAGGAGTGACACAATTAATCTATGCAACAATTTGCTATGGTCTTTTTTCCATTCTTTACAACTTTGTGGGCTTAATTGTTGAAATGTGTTGTCTTACTCTCCATTCACTGATACCATGCTGGCATTTCAAAAATCCAAACTTTACATAGTGCTCTGATTGTTCAGTTTTATCTTGTGTTATATGGATTACAGTTTGAAATGATACCAGACCCTGACCTTCCAGGACACCTTCTACTTGAGCAGTACCAGGTATGCTGATTTGACTAGCACTAGTTGTTTTTGTTCAGCAGCAAAGAAACTTCAACTTGAAAAGCTTGTTGCAGAGGCAAGCCGATGTAGGGGCCCATGGGGGCACCACCCCACTCAAGTTTTTAGAATTAATATTGTAGCGCCCCTAAAAAAGTTACACTGAATTCCTTGTATTTGAATCTTTATTTGGTTACATCTATGAGTGACAAATTTCACAACCTCCTTTGCCTTGCACGTGCTCTTCTTTTTATTACAAGGTGGAGTTAGATATAAAATCTACAGTCGCCTGTAAACGTTGATGTAAGGAATTATAAATTCAAGGACTTTTTTTAAGTTCACCTAAAAAAAGAGAATAAATAACAACTGAAAAATAATTAGTGATTT
This sequence comes from Rhododendron ferrugineum, assembly GCA_025642025.1. Lineage (NCBI taxonomy): Eukaryota > Viridiplantae > Streptophyta > Magnoliopsida > Ericales > Ericaceae > Rhododendron > Rhododendron ferrugineum. The sequence continues at coordinate 5,813,576 of JAOTQK010000002.1, forward strand.
TCACTAACCATTATGTGCCTCACTAGCTTAGATTTCTAGATCCACCGCTGCATATATCACCTAAGAAAAATAGAAGGAAGAAAAGTAATTGTGGAAACTTTATATCCAACCCAAAAGCTTAAGCAATTAGGTCGAGAGGTTCCACTATTATATTAAGTGATCACCTATTCCCGTTTTGAGGTCTGTCACGTGTAGCCTCTTTTTGGGTCCATCATCGCGCAACCTTTTTGTTCAGTCTATCATCGTGGGGTGTGGATTTTGAATTTTTAAAATGCTGGGTGGAATGAGCCTTGCTCTGATATCATATGAAAACTTTATATCCAATCCAAAAGCTTAAGCTATTAGGTGGAGAGGTCCAACATTATATTAAGTGATTACCCATTCCATACCCAAGCAATGTGGGATTGTATTTCCTTAACAGTAACTATCATAGATAGCCCAACACCCCTTATACATCCCAAGAAAGTCTAGTCTCAAATATTGAAAAGCGTGAACAATGTAGAAGACTTGCATTAAGCGCTCTCTAGCTTAATGCAAACATACGCTCTCTAGCTTGCCTACTTATTTTATGTCACTGTTTGTCATTCCGGTCTCATTTGTTAAGCGCTTGGAGAAGTTGCAAAGAGTTTTTCTTTGGGGAGGCGTGGGGGAAGAGTTCATGTATCATCTAGTTGATTGGGATACAGTGTGTACCCCCATTAGAAAAGGATGGTTGGGAGTGAGAAGGCTAAAGTTATTCAATCAAGCCTTGTCGGGGAAATGGCTTTGGAGATTTGCATGCGAAAGAGAGAGTTGGTGAGGAAGGTGATTGTAGCAAAATATGGGTGTGGGAGGGGAGGGTGGTCTACTCGTAATGTAAGGTTACCATATATGGTGGCACTATGGAGGGGTATCATGAACGGGTGGGATGCCTTTGTAGATAACACTTATAAGGCAGTTGGTGACAGGAGAAGGGTGATGTTTTGGAATGATGTGTGGTGTGGAGATGTGAGTTTGCGGGTTGCTTTTCCCAACATTTACCTTCTGGCATGTGATAGAGATGCAGCCATTGTTGATTATCTTTCGTTGGATGAGGGGGTTATAGTTTGGGACATCCGCTTGAGAAGGCAAGTTCAAGATGGGGAGGAGGAGGATTTGATGGCTTTTTATGCTAGAGTGTATGGCATGCAAGGAGTAGGAGAAGGGGAGGATGAGATGCGTTGAAAACTGTCTCATTCAGGATGTTTTCAAGTGAAACCTTATTATCAAGCGTTAGGTGGACGTGGAAATGTTTCTTTCCCTTGGCAAGCAATTTGGAAGAAAGTGGCGCCGTTGAGGGTGAGTTTTTTGTTTGGTGCGCGGCTCAAGGCAAGATCCTCACTATCGATAATTTGATTCGGAGGGGGAGAATCATTGTCAATAGGTGTTGCATGTGTAAAAGGGATGCGGAGACGGTGGATCACCTTCTCATTCATTGCCCGGTAGCTTGGGAGCTTTGGTCCGTGGTGTTTTCTTGGTTTGGTTTAAAATGGGCCATGTCAAGGAATGTTATGGAACTATTAATTGCTTGGAACGGGGCTAGAGTGGGCAAGAGAAGGAAGCGTGTGTGGGCCACAATCTCTCTTTGCTTGATGTGGACTATATGGCGCAAAAGGAATTCGAGGTGCTTTGAAGCGGTTGAAAAGCCTTTATTTAGAATCAAAAGTTTTGTGGTTAGTAGTTTGTATAGTTGGGAAAAGGGAGAATGTAATCCCTTTATTGATCAATTTTTAGATTGGTTTGAGCTTTTCTTGTCAAATAGGGGTGGTGTATCGGGCCTTTTTGTGTTGGTGGCCTTTTTTTGTATACGGGCGACATTCCCTTAATGCCATGTTTCTAATATAATTACTTATAAAAATAAAGGTTTCCTCTGCACTTTTACAAACACTTTTAAGGATTTAGATTTCTCATTGCTTTAATTTCTTTTCGTAACTTCGTTCCTTTATTAGATTTGCTAAAATATATTTTGTATGATTTTTAGGCCCAACTAGTATCTGCAGTCCGGACTGCATTAGACTCATCATCTGGCCCTATTCTGTTAGAGACAGGCTTACAGCTGGCTACGAAGGTTAAGAACTATAGCGTAAATGTGTCTTGCTATTATTTCCATTTAAAGGATGCATGTTAATGCTAATGGTGTCTTGCTAAAATTTCAGATACTAACAAATGGTATAATAAGTGGAGATCAAGTTGCAGTTAAGAGAATATTTTCGTTGATTTCACGTCCACTGAAAAACTTTGAGGACCTTTACTATCCATCATTTGCAGAATGGGTATCGTGCAAGGTATATGTTTCCACTTCCTCGAATTATAAAAGCATGTTTTGATTTAAGATGGCCCATCTGTCTGTCTTCTGCATCTTTTGTCCTATGCAAATTGAGTTTAATTTGTTTTGACAAGTGCTACTTTTTTCCCCTCCCTAGATCAAAGTAAGGCTTCTAACTGCCCATGCCTCTCTCAAATGTTATACCTATGCCTTCTTGAGGAAACAGCATGCTGGTGTTCCAGACGAGTATCTAGCTCAACTACCTTTATTTTCTGAAAGTTCGAGCGTTTTAGGGAAGTACTGGATCTCAACGTTGAAGGACTACAGTCATGTCTGCTTCAGATTGCATCTCAAACAAAATGTAAGCTCAATGCTTGTGCAACCTGTTAAGATTGTCTCTTTTGCTCCTTCTTCCATCTTAAACGTAACCATACCACCTAGCGATGTTATGGTAGTTTGTGTGTAAACTTCCTGTGTTTGATGTGCCCTGCTTGCAGTGGAACCCATTCCTTGACGGCATTCAGTCACCCCTGGTTTCAGCGAAGTTGCAGCCATGTTTAGAAGCAGCCTGGCCAGTAATCTTTCAAGCAGTTGCGCTGGATGCGGTTCCTTTGCATTTTGAATTGAATCTATCTTCCCAAACAACTGAGAATACATCAGAGAATACCTTCATCTCTGGATACAGCATGGTTCAACTGAAACCAGAGGAATTTCGATTTCTCTGGGGCTTTGCTCTACTTGTTCTATTTGAGGGGCAAAATCCAGTCCTCCATAAGCCTTTGGTACCACTTGATTCTGCTAAAGCCAAATTAGGTGGTGACGGTCAAGTTGAAGATACAAATCCTCTAACATTGAAGTCATATGAGATTGTGCTACCAGTGTTCCAGTTTCTCTCCACGGAAAGGTTTTTCAGCATGGGATTTCTTACTATGGATATCTGTAGAGAATTGCTGCAGGTGGGTGGTCTAGAACTATTCTTTCGCCTCCTTAATGTATATGAGCTTATTTTTTCAGTTAATCTCTCATGTCTATCTCATCTGTTAACTCATCTAATGTCAATGTTCATGTTTCTTTCTTTCAACTGGTTCACTGTGCAAGACCACCAGCTTGTCAGAATGTCATTACTGTTTGTCTGCTTTCTCAAGTTTAACATCAAGTGCAGAGGTGTCATCAAATATCACGTTTCTAAGAAATTTATTGAAATGATTTTCCTATGTGCTAGATAGTTATTCTACTTCACTTTAGCACCATGGCCTTATGGGCTTAATGTGTACAATGTGCACTCCTCAGTAATTTGGCTGAAGTCAAATGCAAAGTACCTTGTAAGGGACAGAATAAGCTGTCCCAGCTACACAAATCAGCAACGGGGCATTAAGATAAGTCTTGAACATAAACCATGCAAGACTCCTGAACTGCTGCTGCTTTGTTCACCTATTCTCTTCCTTGTCTTACCACCCTGTGCTTTTGTTGAAATCATGAATCATCTAGATTAGTTATCGAGCCTCAGGAGTGTGATTCTGTTTTTATAAAACAGGGTGACATTTACTTTTACAGCTCACTACCCCTAAGCACTCCACCTTTTTCCAAACCCCTTTCAAAAGGAGAGAAAGAAACAACAATAGAAAAGGAAAAAGAGGAAGAAAGGTCGGGATCCCGTGCTTTTTATTTCCACTAGTGTGCACTTTTGCTTTTTAACAGTGGTCGAATGCACTGACCATGACTGTTCTAGGATACCGTTGGAGTTTGTCCCACATTGGCCAATTGTGACCGTCAAAACTAGTATTTGTGCTGGGCAGCCTCTCACTCATTGCCAATTGGTTTCGGAGGCTTCTGGACAAGACTCTCTTGATTGATATTATTTGTGCCTTAAGTGTGCCTTGTTTCATTATGATACCTATGTTATACATCATTCATTTACCTCTCCGTGTGCGGGTCCGGGGTTGCACGTGTGGGGTAGTGTTAGAGTTTGTCCCACATTGGTGAATTGTAACCTCAAAAACTATATATGAGCCTGGCGGCTTTTCTACTCATTGCCAATTGGTTGAGTTGGAATTTTTAACGGATACCTTTATCAAAATGCTCTATTCTTTTCCCACACTTATTGCACTTTTTGAAGCATTTTTTTCTTAATCTATGGATGCAGGTTTTATCATATTCCATATGCTTGGAGGATGCGTGGGACAGTCTTGCAATTTCAGTTCTTTCACAGGCAAATTTTGCAAATATCTTCGTCTGACTTACATTTTTTATTTAATACTGAATCAGCATGTGCAATACTGTTTAGAATGATTTATTTTAGATCCTTTAGGTAGCATATCTTCATTCTTTCTTAATGGTTTTGGCAATAAATTCTCATTTACCAGGAAGAAGTATCTGTCGCTAGAAAGTCCTGGTTCAGTTCTTCTCAACCCATTATCTCTATAATTGTGCTTTTTTCCTATTTTGGTCTGGAGTAGTTCATGGGTCTTTTTCAAGTCAGTATGTTTCTCTCTCCGCACATGAGACGAGATTCATGCGAAGAGGGTGTTAGCTTGATTAAATGGTTGGAGTCATTTCCAGTAGCTTTTGGGATAAATTGGACGGCTTTTTTTGCATTTATGAAGTTTTTTACTTTGTTGGTTGATATTGTTCAGAATATAACATTATGTGGATATTTCTACGTCAATTCAATGCTTAGCATGTCATAACCTTAGGATTATTTATTGAATCTTCTTTTGCTTACCAGATTGTGCAGCACTGCCCAAAAGATTTCCTCGAAACTGAAAATTTTGCATCTTTGGTCGTGGAAGTTTGTTTGGCTTACCTTTTTAAAGTATTTCAGAGGTACAATTTTGTAAACGTTTGTTGTTTCTGTTGCTTAACAAGAATTTACAAGTTCTTGGCCCAAAGCTTTTCATGGAATCTGAAAAATTGTCCGTGTTGTTCTCAGTGGTGGTGCGACTTGTTCAGATAATTCAAACTGGGAGAATATGATTTCTGTATCACTTACCACCGCAAAGACACTGATTAGACGTCTTGGACCTGAGGTAAGTTAAAGCTCTTCACTCTTAGAATTCTTATTCTTCTTTGACCCAGTCTCTTGTTACCCAAGATGGATATTCTTACTCCTAAAGTTTTGAAGGTGGAGATTCTTTTTGATGTGTTAATTTGATGTTGGTGGGATGCAGAGGCAATTCAAATCCATGTTGGCATTTCTGTTAATTGGTTACAAATGCGTTACAGAAGCTTCAACAGACTTGTGTTTTTCAAAAGCTAATGACTTTGTTCAGTGCACACGAGTTTCATTGAAGACGCATGTTGATGGTAAGCTCTCGGGATTAATAAGCTAATTTTGCCCTGATAAATGCTTTTTATTTGGAAGCAACATCGATACTTCACTTTCTCTCTCAGTATCTATTCAACGAATTGATTGTCTTAAATGCAGAAATCCTTACCTTTGAATGGAATGTAATGGATTGTCTTAAATGCAGAAATCCTTACCTTTGAATGGAATGTAATGGAACCGATCCTCAATCCTTGAATATGTTTTCTACAGCTGTTTTTAGCATAAAATATCTTACTGCTGCATGCATTTTATTTGTGCAGGATTCGAAATTATGGTATCATCTCCTCTGGGTGATTTACTTTCGTATTCCTACACTATATTACGTGGACTTCTTCAAAAGTATAAACGTACTCTTGTCGAATGCTTGACCCTTTTGATAAGAGTACGGATATGTTTCCGGTGTTTTAACTTGAACATTCACCTAGGAAGCATATTTAGTTCTTTGATTTTGTCTTAGGACTGCGCATAAAGAAAAAAAATCCCCATATTATGCCCGACATCTTTTATGACACCTTGTCAACGCCATTTAGCCTAGAAGACAAGAGTAGTACCAAGAGCTATAAATATTTTTGTGTGTAACATCTATAGAAATTTGATGAATCCTACTGTGGGAGGCGAAAATCACAGCGGTCATGATTGACTAACCGCAGTCTAGTGGTCAAAAGGTCAAACTAAAAAAATGTTGGAGTTAACAGAACTGAAGAATACCCATACAACACGTGATCCACAAACACAGAGTTAAGGGATATATTAGTAATGAAGGTTAATAATCATAATGGACCTTAGGTTAGATCTCACAGCCGACCAATATGCATTACTCAGCAGCATCTCAAGGGAAAAGTTCATAAATTAGAAGAGTACTAGAATATAAGTCATATGGATCCCAGACGGATCCTTCATCGGTAAGTCTTGCCTTCATGAAACCACCGAAATGCTACTAGCAAGGAGCTATTGACAGATGGCTAGTCAGATTCCTCCTGACCGTTTGGATGCATTTTGAAGGTGATCGGTAGAAGCTTCAAGAGCATGGCGAAGATGGACCAAGATCGGAAGAAGGGGTCGACGACCAATGCACGGTCAACAATGGCTGTAGTGCCAAATGCCCGAACATCGAAAGATTGCTCCCCTCTAGCCCGAGGCCGACTGAAGCAAGACGAAATGCCATACCTCAATCGGCTGTAAAAAGGGCTCATGCGCCCATTAAGAAGGGTCAGAGGAAGGACCAAGACCTATTCCGCGTGACCCCGCTTGATGGACTCGGCGAACCTTATGACCCCACCCCACTTAATGGATTTAGTCCCATTGTTTCCCGAAATCCCCCATGCCAAATAACAACTCTCCCCAGAGTATAGGGGTTATCAAACTCTCAAATACAAGGCCCATCTCTACGACGCCACGAGCGGGCGTGGTTGGGCCACTAATAAAAAAGTTGCCCTAATCCATATCTGGAAATGCCAAATCTGGGAAGGGTATGAATGATAAATACATGGTCTTACTCGCATCATAGCACGTGAAGGCCCTATAGAAGGTCACCAAGGGCTAGGCACAAATATCAAAGGACAAGACCACACGACAGCTAGGCTTGACCACTTGACGAAAAGGAAGAATAGAAGTCATAAAGGGGCATGTGACAGTGTATTTTGGAAGGGACAGCGCTCATGTGCGTTCATCAAGGGAAAGCTAGGCTCATGAACAAAGCTGGTGGGGAAGCAAACGACTAATAAATAGGAGGAGAAACTTAAGAAATAAGTGAAAAAAACTACAGATACGGACTCGTTAAAGTTTCATACGTCGAAGAAGTGGCTAAGCAATGTCATCATGAGCAAAAGCAAGGTCAAAGGGCAGTCGGGTCATCCAATGCCCTATCGAGGCATTGGGCTTGTTCATTTTCATTAAAACCATGAAATACAAGTTTATTCATCAATCGGATTTCGGTCAACTGGAAGATAAATTGGTAGGCTCCGACAACATCGATGGGTGCTGTATAATTTCTCCCGCCCTATCTTTGTCGATGCTGTCGGAGCCTGTCGATTTATCTTCCAGTTGACCAAAATCCAGTTGATGAATGAACTTGCATTCCATGCTTTAATGAAAACGTTCAAGCCCAATCTATGATGTACGGACATGGACACGGGAATTCTAAAAAAATGGGGACACGGACACGGCGGGGTCACACTACGTGTATATTTATTTATTTATATATTTATTCAATTTTTTTCCAAGTTTAAATGGCAAAATGTGGTCAAAAAGAAAAATCCATAGTTCCAATACCATTCAAACAAAACAAGACATCCATAAGTTCAATATAACCCTATTGGAAAATTACAATTTGACCCCCAATTTTTTTTAAAATTACACTTTGACCCCTGTCGTGTCCCCCTCAAAAATTTAAATTAAATTATGGGACACGCCACATACGTGTCCTTGCCGTGCCCACACACTCCAATACGTCGACCTCTAGAGGTGTCGGTGCTTCATAGAGCCCAATGCTTGGATAGGGCATTGGATGACCCGATTGCCCATGGACCTTTCTTTTGCTCACGATGACATTGCTTAGCCACTTCTTCGACGGATGCTATATGATAGGAAAACACAAGTACCCCGTCTTCATCTCGCTTACCATACTTCTCGGGCATTGATCTGTAGTCTGTACTTTCGGATTGTCCTCTTTCATTGGCATACTTTGATGTCAATGAGCTAGCCCCAAGCTTGGATGCAAGATGGATCAATCGACTTCCCATAGACTACGCTTATTGTGCCGATTCATGGCTTTGCCGCTCCTAAGATAGCTTTTGTATGATAGAAAATGAGCACCCCGGCTTCATTTCGGTTATGGTACCTTTACGGCGTTTCTTGTTTTGTTTGTCAGTAACAAATTAAATCTCATCGTAAGAGCTAGAAGAAATGTAAAGAGAACAAAGCGGGACAAGAACTCCACCGAAACAAACATCGGTTTCCAGCTCTTCTAAATCGAGTAATCTTTACGAGGGAGGTGGTCCTGAAACCCAACATGAAAATTTAAATAACATATTATTTCCAACAGCTCCCAAAGTGGTTAGACTTACAGCATACTTGAAAACTCTCGCACTCCTCTTCAACCTTATAACTTACAAACCCACAAAAAGTGCTGTCGTCGGTAGTTATTGCTGAAGAACTATATAATTGGCAACAGTTTGTTTCCAGTGGTTTGATGTCATTTTTAAGAGTAAAATTTTACTAGGTATCTAATTTGATGGCTTATTGCAGATGAATCTAAATTAGATGCTGATGTCATTTGCTACCTGACAACGATATTTGGAGCTTGTTTGGACGTGATTTCTAGTTTAACACAAGGTTGTATAGATAGTATTCATGTAGTGGAAAGGAAAAGATCCGGCTCAGGGAAGCTTCTACAAATGAAACTTGCTTTTGCCGTCGAACAAATGTACTTATTGGCTAAGCTGGCTTACGAAGTCGAATGTCTGGGAGATAACCAAGAGAATGACCCCATCTTATTTACTGTCATCCGACACTGCACTAGATGTATCCACGTGGTTCTTATTGATACCAACACGCAGGTAAGAAATTTGTTTGCATGCAGTATCTGGACCATTTTATATACCATTCGTTAGGTACAGATGGCAGCTGGTGGGGATTTCTTGTGTGCAGGTTCTATCAATTGGGTTACAAGTGCTGAAAAGCATGGTACAGAGAGGCACCAGTTCCGAAAGCTACAACTTTGTATTGTTCTTTAGTGGGGAGCTTCTTAGAGACTTTTTTGGCATATTTGACAAAATGTTAAAGGTATCCTTTCTTTCAGATAATTTCTCACTTGGTTTTAAAATTCAATGTTCGTCGCTTTTAAGGAGCCTTCAATGCTGTTCATGACAGAAACCCATAAACAGAGAAGCAGTGGCTATTGCCACTGAGTGTTTGAGAATCTTGGCTATTCTGCAAACATTGTCAAAAGGGAGTGAAAGCCAGAAGGGTCTGATGAATCTGCTTTTGGAAGCTATTGTCATGGTTTTTTCATCATCAGATGATGGTCTCTCTGTGGTAGTATGAACCTTCAAATTTCACCTCTCACTTTTGTAATTTTGTTTGTTGTCAGCATCATGCTGATTATTTGTATCAACGACAGGAACTCAGAGATTTAAGAAGCATGGCTGGAAAGCTTGTCTCTCAACTTGCTCAAATTCCTTCCTCCGCAGTTTATTTGAAGGATGTCTTGTTAGATATGCCAGCAGCAAACAGGCAGCAACTTCAGGTGCTTTTCTTTCAAACTCATTATGGGGGGCAAAAGTAAAAGAATTAAAGCTGCAGTTTCATTTTATCTTTGAGAAACACCTTTTTCCTGTGGGATCATCTTTAGGGTTATGATTTTTTTAGGATAGGAGAATAGTAATGATATCTTGACAGGAATTTGAAATAAGATTCCATTCTTGCTTCCTATGTTTTTGAAAATTTACCCATTTATGCGGGTGCATGTTTCAACAAGTTGAGTTTTTAGCATTGTTGACATCACCACCTTCCTGCAGCAGAAACATTTGTTTACCATTCCTTCTTCTTGACCACGTATACGCATTATTTAGATCTGTTACTTCTTTAACCTGTACCCTCCGCATCTCTTCTTGGATATCATATCATCATTCTTTTTGTACGGTGTCAGAGAACTCCAGAAATTATGTAGTAGTCTGTGGGAATTGAGTTTCTGCAATATTCTCTTGGGTTACCGTGTTTTCTTCCATGAAAATTGTCACGCTATTTGACTACTTCTGGTTGGGATGAACCAAAAAAACATGCTGTATGTTGGCTATGGCTTGGTCTAAAATCTAAACCAAAATTTGATAATCGGTACTGCTCTTTTTGTAATAAAAATAGTCTTCTATGAGTGTTCCCTTATCCCTCCTTAACCCCCAACCACTGATCAGGCACAGCTATGTAGCTTCTGGCTTTTGAGTTACAAGGAGCGAAATCTGAATTGCATTTTAGTAGTGGTTATAAACATATTTTGTTCAGATATCAGAATTTTATTTTTTTTTCCACTTTTGTCCTTTGCTTTTAGAGCTACATGGAGAATTTTAAGAAGCAGAGAGTTGGCATTTAGCTTGTTCTCATACTAGTTGTTCATATGAAGTTATGAATTTGCACTTCCAGGGTATCATTCGTGCTTCAGTAACTCAAGAACACGACGCACCACAAACGAAATCCATTACGCCATCTTTGGAGATAAAGTTACCAGCACTAACAGAGGAAGCTAGACAAAAGGGTCCCACCTCATCAATCCCAACAGAACACATGGCTCATAAAAGTGAAGAAGAAGAGGAGGAAGAAGAAGAAGATGAGGATGATGATTGGGATGCTTTCCAGTCTTTCCCTGCCTCTACAAGTGAAGTCATGTCAATTTCAAAAGTTGAAAGTGCCACAGAAGAACCTGACTTTGTTGAGAAGGCTTCGGTTTCTGATTTAGATTATGTAAACGACAACTTCCAAGAGCATATGGGTCCTATGCCTCCAAACAAAATAGCAGAATCCATTGATGAAGATCGAACAGCTGTTGATGCGGAAATGATAACTGATTCACTAAGAGGAAGACATCCACTGGATGAACATGTTGACTGTCCAGAAGTATCTAATGACCACCATGAGGAGAAAACTGAAGCAGCAGGAAACTGTGAAAACGACCACGTCTCTGATATTAAACCTGTCGCCTATCCCGACGAATATACTGAAGAATTAGGCGATCACCACCAGGAGAGAGATGGAACCGTTGCCGCTGACAAAGGAAGTGATCCAGCCTCATCTGATCTTGCTTCGATAGAAGCTACAAAAGGATCAGTCCAAACCTATATTCCAGACGATGAAAGTACACTTCCTGAAATTTCAGATTCTGACGTTTCCAAACACCCCGGGGAAACAGATGATAGGATACATAGGGAGCAAAATGCGGAAAATGATGCAGCCATTACAAGTGAAATAAAAGGCAACAACAAGAGTACTGAAGAAGGTTCAGAAGATGAGACTGAAAAAACAGAAGTGGTTAGCGACACTGCCAAAAGTTGAGTTATTTGTTACTTTGAAGACAATTTTTGTTCCAAATTTGGGGCAGTCTATAATCCAGTGTCCATGGCACGAGTGGTAGAATTTCAGATTCCTATTATATGTGAATATGGCCATAGGCTTGAGTCTCGAGTAGATTCTGACTTATACATGAAGAGCATACAACTATGAGCTCGCCTTTGCTTTTTCCAGGCATTCTAGATAATCTACAGGAGATGTGTATGTATCACATTGCTGGAGAGTATAATTATTTGTGAGTTCTGAGGTCCTGATTTACTGAAATCTTGGTTATTCTGGTTTTTGTGTGTGTGTGTGGAAAGTTAAATTTTGTTGAAACAAAATGGAGGACATGATCACTGCCCCTGTAAAACAGCAAAACAAAGCACCGTAACCAACTAACACACACCACTAGAAAGAATCAAAGAACACCAGAGACGAACCAGATCCAGAAGCAAACTACTAGGCCTGCTTTCAATACTAACACTGCAGGCACAGGGAACCCTAAGGTCCAACCGAAGCCAGGAAAAAACAACATAACCAATACCAGCCTTTTTCTGAGGTCTGCAAACAACCTGCTAGGATTCATGGTACAGCAAAAATTTAAATGGAATATTCAAAATGAGACACAAGTGCTGATTGATGGAAGATATCTTGAAATTCCTCCAAGAACTGATGTAGTATCTCGTATCAACGATGATTTTCTGCACCACAACTTCCACCCCTTCTTATTCTGAAATATCCTAACATTTCCTTCCCTCCACAAATGATACAAAGTGGCTGCAGGAGAGAGTTTGTAGATGGTATGCAGCAGGCCCTCACCCCCCATATTGTTGATCAATCCTTTCCAGCTCCTACAACAGACTCCAGGGACTTCATCGATATTGTTCCGTCGTAACAACTGAACCCACACTCGAGAAGAGTATGGACAAGCAAAGAACAAATAATCATGGCTTCCGACCTCTCCATTTCACCATCACATAGCACACAATTGTCATCAGCAAATTACTCCAAGGAATGCGTTCTATCCTTTGTAGAAAGCCTCCCCCAAAATAGCCATCCATTGGAGTGTAGGGCACCTTGGCACATAATGCTTGAACCAAACTAGTTTGTGCAAAATAACTTCTGGTAAATGAGTTCTGAGGCTTGCCAAGCTGGTTTTAGGACAACCTCCATTGGCATTCAAAGACCATGTAACAGAGTCCTCCTGAGCTTGTCCTCCATGAGGTCATATTGTTCGAATCTCACAGAAGCCAATCATTGAAACCATAGGGCCACTGAAGGGTGTTTGCTCGATAGTTAAATTCAGGGCCCCAGAATTAGTCAATATGCGCGCAAGCTGACTCGGATATCCGGTTATAAATAAAAATAAAACATAGTCCTCCTCCTTCTGGCCAATAACACAGGCAACCTTGGAGTGCAGAGTCCTAAGCAAATTGTTGTCGAATGGTGTAATGGGACTTTATTCTCAATGGGTGTTTTCCTGGGTTGGTTTCTTGCTAACCTAGATTTTAGGTCTCGGGTGGGCAAATGATAGTTCTTAGCTTTGCATAGGATTTGATGCCATCATTTCTTATCCTTTTAATCATTGTAACAATTTCAAGGATTAATAAAAAAAAAATTTGCCTTTCAAAAAAAATAAAGGCAAATTGTTGTCCATTCTATCACCAAACTAGGTTTTGAGAGGCCCGTAGGGGTGCCAATTGTCAAGCCATAGGATAGTAAATTGATCATTACCTATAATATAGATGTACTTAATCAATGGCTGAACAAAGTATCAGCCTTCTTAGCAATAAACCTAGCTCAGTCATGTGATTTTGTAATGTCATTGTCATAACCGTTTATCTTTTTTATTTGCAAGACATTTATGGCTGACCATTTGTAGAGCTTGATTACTTTTTTCCCTCTCGTGAAAGAAAAATTATTAAATGCTCTTCGAGCCATGTAGTGCTCTAAGGGCCTTACCACCACATATTTACGCTGCGCATGGTCTAGTTCTAAATGTATGAACTCCATGTGAATGTGTGGTGATAGAGACCCCTCGAGCACTGAAGAAAAAATGTCGTGAAAAGCCACATGCTCCCAACGTTTTGGCATCAGTTGTAGTAATGGGGAATAAGCTTTTTATGGGGTAAAAGTTAGACGGGTGCCAGGACAGAACAGGCTGTTGTGGGGTCTATTCACGTCCATTCTGGGCTCATTAGTTTGATCTGAACCACTCATTTTAATTGGGTAGCACATGCAATAATATCATATTGGACGTCGATAGTGATATGACAGAAATATTTTTGAATTCTCAAAGTCATATCATCCAGAAAAAATTCAACAAAGATTTTGATATTTATCTTCCTAGGATTATTGTCCTGCACATTGATCGAGTGTGGCAGTACGTTGCCATTTTTCAAAAATTGGGAGAAATTGGACGTGGTCTATTTGTGACCAGACACTGTAGATAAACCCAAGGTTTGAGTGTGGGGCTTAGTCGTTTAGGGAGGAAAAACAATGGAAATTAGTGCTGCAGCCTTCTTCTGCAATAGGTACGTGAGTAATTGTTCAGTGGTCCTCGGACACCGCCAAGTGCCTCAACGTTCCCCAATATCACATATTTTCGCTGAGTTCATACACTTTCGCTGAGTTCATACACTTAATTAGTGTTGAGCTCTACAAAAATGTGTGGTGTTAAGGGGTGTCAGGACACCACATAACAGTGCCCCAAAACCACCAAATAATTTTTCTCTCCAGAAATAAACAGATGTGTATGCATATGAAATTTCTGTCCACGTTTTACATGGATGCAGGCCACCTTCAGGCAAAATTATTACTCCTGAAGCAATGTCATGTGGCAATTATTACTCCTGAAGCAACATCACGTGTCGCTACAGTGGCATTTCGCACCACAAATTTGTCTGGATTTCATCACAAAATATGTGGTGAAAAGAGACCGTGTAGCGCTACGTGACGATGCTCCAGAAGAACAGAATAATTACTCCACCTTCTGAGGTGAGATGGTCTCACTATAAACCATTCAATCGATCAGAGATCTTTAATTTTAGATTTTTTACTTTTAGATTTGTCGATTTAATTGTCCAACAAAAAATTAGCTAGCTAGTCTAATTGGACAATAGGTAGTGTATAATGGGGTTTGCTCTGTGGTGAGATAAATGTGTCCGGCCTAGTCGTTATGGTTAATGATGCCCGATCAACTTTACTCTATGAATGATGATGTCTATGAGACAAATAAAATGAACGACTTTAGTCATAACGTTGATTTGATGAAGAGCCCAAAAAAAGAGTCACAATAGGGGCTGTGGTGCGCATAGCAAGTTGGGCTCCATTTCTTCTTCAGATTGTATTACATTGATTACTAGTATGTCACTATTTGTTAGATTATTTCGAGTGCCATCTTCTTGTTCGTAGAAGTCGAACCTTAGACCTCACACTTCAAAAGAGCGCTATACGGCTATTGATCAGCCACAACGACATTTACATTGAGCCACATCATCTTGTACAGACATTATGTGCAAATTTTCTTTGTTTGTATATCATTAGTCATCTGCATTGAGCTACAGCCATGACTCATGAGAGTGTTTTGCTAGCTTCAATTTGGAAAGAACACGAAATTATCACAGCGTCAAACCACTGTCAAACTAAGCCTCTCAGCTGAACTTTCAGATTAAACTTGAGCATATATATTGCCTTCCGTACGCATGCATGCACTAAGATCAGCATAGATCACAAAAACTTAGCTAGCATCTAAGTAATTTGATCAGACATCAGCTATTATTTTCACGGATCTGACCATGGCGAAGGTTCGATGTCGAGGCCATGACCTAGCCATGGTGAAGGTCCGAGATCGAGGCCCTGAGACCATCTAACCTCGTCCTTCTTCTAAATCACTATTTAATTTTGTTTTCTTGTTCAAATGAGTATTCCACGCGTTCTTTAAACTTCATACCCTGCAATAACATCCAAGTAGGTGTTTCAGTGTTATATAAGATGGAATCAATTAAGAACATATAGAGCATTTTCCATGTAAAAAATAAGAAGCTAGTTTCATGTCTACACCAAATTAAAACTTTAGCTTTCACTTCCATGCTTTGTTATATTGTTCATCCAGTCATCCCAGATATCCATGTTAACAATCTTACATTTAAACCGGGCACTCTTACAAAAAAAAAAAAAAAAAACTAACTAATTACCACACGGAACACCTCATAAAAAATATGCAGATGAGCAAGATTTTCTAAAGTTAAGTAAATAAATCTTATAAAACTTGTCGTTTCATATATTTTCTGTGACTGATACTGTGAAAAGCGTTTGTTTTCTTAGATCGACTTATTCATGATACAGTGCGGAGAATTCTTTTTTCCCCTCGCAAAAAAGAAAAACAAAACGTTTTTGGAAAAGTAGGACACCTGAAATGTTTCCACCATGGTATTCTTGCTTGGTAATAGTCTTCTCCCTTGTTGTATAGAAATGCTATATGCTTTATGATCCTCTCCTTTCATGTTTGAGAATATGTGCCTTTGGGTTTCTATTTATGGGATTTGGGGTGAATGGTACTCCACTATTCTTCCTCCTTTTTTTAAAAATTGATTTTCACTCTCCTTTTGTCAGAGTGCACTCCATTTTTTGTCTTTATCCATGTAAAATTACAAAACTAGTAAACAACCCCTTCATGCATTTTTTCCTTCACACATGAAAAGGCTAATCATGGAATTTCACATCACTACAAAAAAAATAGTGCATTTTAATTGGGTAGCACATGCAATAATATCATATTGGACGTGGATAGTGATATGACCAAAATATGTTGGTTCGATCTCAAAGTCATATCATCCAGAAAAAATGGGAAAATTGCTTTTATATCCTTTCGACTTTGACCAAAAATTCATTTTGGTTCTTCACCTTTTAATTTCGGCATGAAAATACTTCGACTTTCCAATTTTTTTTCAATGTCGTCCTTTAGGAATATATACATATATACACGAAAAATAGGGTGTTTGGATCAAGCACCCTACACACATCGGATGCTGTTGATTCCCGCATTGGCCCTCTCGTTTTTATTTTTTTTAATAGAATTTTTGGATGGCTCGGATCGGCCGTCCAGTGGCCGGAGACGGCCTGGAGCCGGACTCAAAGAAAACAGATTCCTTCTAAAGGACGACATTGAAAAAAATTGGAAAGTCGAAGTATTTTTATGCCAAAATTGAAAGGTGAAGGACCAAAATGAATTTTTGATCAAAATCGAAGGGATATAAAAGAAATTTTCCCAGAAAAAATTCAACAAAATTTTTGATATTTGTCTTCCTAGGATTATGGTCCCGCACATTGAGTGTGACAGTACGTGGCCAGTTTTCAAAAATTGGGAGAAATTGGACATTGTCTATTTGTGACCACACACTGTTGATAAACCTAAAGGTTTGAGTTTGGGGTTAGTCTGTTAAAAAGAAAAAGAAAAAAGAACTGAATAATAGGTACGTGAGTAATTATTTGGTGGTCCTCAGACACCGCCAAGTGCCTCAACTTCTATCAATATCACATATTTTTGTCGGGTTCATACATTCAGTGGTGAGCTCTATAAAAATGTGTGGTGTTAAGGGGTGTTGGGCACCACATAACAGTGCCCTAAGACCACCAAATAATTTTTCTCAGTGGAAATAAACAGATCTGTGCTTATGAAATTGCTGTCCTCGTTTTACATGGATGCAGTCCACCTTCTGGCAAAATTACTACTCTTGAAGCAATGTCACGTGGTGCTACAGTGGCATTTTGCACCAGAAATTTGTCTGGATTTCATCACCAAATATGTGGTGGAAAAAGTCCGTGCAGCGCCACGTGACGGTGCTCCAAATTAAAGAACTGAATTATCGCTCCACCTTCTGAGGCGAGAATCGTGAGATGGGCTCACTATAGAGCCATTCAATTGATCAGAGATCTTTTACTTTTTAGATTTGTCGATTTTATTGTCCAACAAAAAATTAGCTAGTCAAATTGTATAATGGGATTGGTATGTGGTGAGATAAATGTGTCATAGTCGTATGGTTAATGGTGCCCAATCAACTTTACTCTGTGGATGATGATGTCTATGAGACAAATAAAATGAACGACTTTAATCGTAACGTTGATTCGATGAACAGCCAAAAAAAGAGTCACAATAGGGGCTGTTGTGCACATAGCAATTAAGTTGGCACCATTTCTTCATCAGATTGTATATATTACATCACTTCTTTTCCATAGTTAAGAGACCCAAATTGAAGTTAGTAGGTTAGTATTTGTTAAATTATTTCGAGTGTCATCCTCTTATTTGTAGGAGTCGAATCATAGACCTCACACTCAAAAAGAGCGCTATATATACGCGCGACATTATGTGCCACAATGACATTTACATTGAGCCACATCACCTTGTACAGACATTATGTGCATATTTTCTTTGTTTGTATATATCATTAGTCATCTCCATTGAGCTACAGCCATGACTCATGAGATTGTTTTGCTAGCTTCAATTTGGAAAGAACACGAAATTATCACAGCATCAAACTACTGTCAAACTAATTAAGCCTCCCAGCTGAACTTTCAGATTAAACTTGAGCATATATATTGCCTTCCGTACGCATGCATACACTTAGATCAGCATACATCACAAAAACTTAGCTAGCATCTAAGTAATTTGATCAGACATCAGATAGTATTTTCAGAGATCTGACCATGGCGAAGGTTCGATGTCGAGGCCCTAAGAACCATCAAGGGTTTAATGGCCATGACCTAGCCATGGTGAAGGTCCGAGGTCGAGGCCCTAAGACCATCTAACCTCGTCCTTCTTCTAAATCACTATTTAAGTTTGTTTTCTTGCTCAAATGAGTATTCCACGCATTCTTTAACCTTCATACCCTGCAATAACATCCAAGTAGGTGTTTCAGTGTTATATAAGATGGAATCAATTAAGAACATACAGAGCATTTTCCATGTAAAAAATAAGAAGCTAGTTTCATGTCTACACCAAATTAAAACTTTAGCTTTCACTTCCATGCTTTGTTATATTGTTCATCCAGTCATCCCAGATATCCATGTTAACAATCTTACATTTAATTCAAGCACTGTTAACCCAAAAAAAAAACTAACTAACTGCGCGGAACGCCTCATAGAAAATATGCGCAGATGAGCGAGATTTTCTAAAGTTAAGTAAGTCCATAAATAAATCTTACAATACTTGTCGTTTGATATATTTTTCTGTGACTGATATTGTGAAAAGGTTTTGTTTAATTTCTTAGATCGACTTATTCATGATACAACGCAGAGAATTCTTTTTTCCCCTCGCAAAAAAAAAAAAAAACAAAAAAAAATGTTTTTGGAAAAATAGGACACCTGAAATGTTTCCACCATGGTATTCTTGCTTGGTGATCTTCTCCCTTGTTGTATATAAATGCCATATGCTTTATGATGCTCTCCTTCCATGTTTTAGAATATGTGCCTGGGGCATCTATTTATAGGGGTTGGGGTGAATTGTACTCCACTATTATTCCTTTTTTTTTTAAAATTGATTTTCACACTCCTTTTTTGTCCGAGTGCACTCTATTTTTTTTGTATTTATCCATGTAAAATTACAAAACTAGTAAACTAACCTTCATGCATTTTTTCCTTCACACATGAAAAGGGTAATCATGGAATTTCACATCACTACAAAACAAAAAAAATTAGTGCATTTGGAGGAAAAGGGAGTGTGAAAATCAATTCTTCTTTTTTCTTCTAATTTCCTCTTTTTTTTTCTTTATGCCTTCGTTATTTTCTCCAAGAAGTGCAAGTCTAGTGACAAATCATAGGTCGCATAATTCTTTATTTTATGCGCTCACTCTAATTTCTATCTAAATCACATATTTTTGTAGAATTGAGAGCTAAGTGTATGAACCTCATACAAATGTATAGTGAATGAGGGACACGAGGTGCACAAAACCGCTAAATAATTACTCCACCATGATAGTTGTTCTCCAAAACAAAAATCTATATAAAGTCTACGCACACAACAATCCAAACACAACGTCATTCACAACCCATCACATACATGTGGGACTCACATGCACTAGTGTGTGGACCCCACATGTCTGTGAGGGGTTATAAATTGTGCTGTGTTTGAATGGTTATCAATGTAGCAGCATTGAAAAATCTATACATGTGTCACATCCAATCAACCACAACCAGTGGTTGAGTTGTTAGCTTGTATATATTAGGAATTTGTTTCTTTAACTTGGTTAAGAATACGTCTCATCCTTGTTCTTTTAAATCCTTATAATTACTTTAAAGATTAAAAATATTTCTTTTGCCTTAAAAAATAACGACACCTGCCAACACTGCCTCAACTTACATAAGAAAAACTTTTTCACAAAGCCTTCCGTGAATTAACTTACGGAGGTGAATCTCGAGCGTCCAAAGTGTTTTTGGACAGTCTGGATTTTAATGAAATTTTTTTGATGGAGAGTTTACCCGGAAAAGTTTCATTAGAATCTAGACCGTCGACTTTATCTTCGCCGGAAAAGTTTTATTAGAATTCGGATCGTCCAAAGCAGAAATGGACGGTTGAAATCTCTCGACTCCGTAAACAACCTGTTTATAGCAGGTCCGTGAATTATTCTCGATCTCTCCTTACATAATTACCTGTGTCGTTTTTTACTCCCTCTTGTCTTATCATGTTAAAAGTACAACATTATTTCTAGAGGTGATAATCTCAATCCATATTTTTGAACTCGTTCAAATCCGTCCACTTATAACCCAACCTAATCCGTCCATATTGTATAATGGGTTCATATGGGTTGAACTCATATGAATCCATATTTACATGGGTTGAAAGTGGGTTCAATTTGGATTAGACACACTCACCTTCACTGACTCCTCCAAAAACAAAACCTGACCAAACCGGAAATCGTCTCTCTCTCCATTTTCGTGGATACACAAATCATCTCGCACCCGAGCCGTTCTACTAGTATTAAAATAAATTCTCATTACCCACTTCTGCAAACAAAAAAATATATATCTCTCTCTCACACACACACTTCGTGTAGGTTTGAATTAAAAAGTAGGGAACTTTTTTTTCATCTTAATTCAATTTTTTTTTTTTTTTTTTTGCGTTTGGCAGTTTTGCGTCACACTTTTATGACTTATTGGTTCATCTCCATGAGCGAACCGAAAAAGTAAAAAAATATGATAAGAAACTCCTATTTTTTAAAAAAAGTCAAAAAGACATCTCTTTGACTTATTTTTTTGTCTTTTCAAAAAAAATTGGGTTCCGATAAAAAATTTATACCTTTTTTGTTACTCTCGCTGAGACGAACCAATAAGTCACAAAAATTTGACGCAAAACTAACAAATACAAAAAAAAAAGTTGAATAAAGATGGAAAAAAAAATCACTCCCTACTTTTTAATCCATACTCACCTGAACCGACTTCTGTTCTAAAAACAGTAAACGGGGTAAATTAATACTAGGTAAATCAACATTCATCAAGTTCAGTCCTCTATTCAACTATTACTCCTACCTCTGTTTCAACACTTTTTACCCTCTTTTTTTTTTTTGACTAATTATACGGGCGAACTTTGTGGGTTTTTTCCCCTCAAAGTTTTTTTTTTTCTTCCTGAATTCAAACGATTTAACAGGACTAAAGAGTGAGTTCAAAATAATTGTTCTTTGCGTGAGTTGAAAGAAGCATAGGGAAAAAGAAAGGAAAAAAAAAAAGAGGAAGGAGGTGGAGGAAAATGGGTCGGGTCGGGTCGGATGGGTTTGAGTTTGACTTGACTCATATTCAACCCGACCCATTTCAACCAGTTTATTATTTGACCCGTATTCAATCTACCCATATTTAACCTGCGATCCATTTCAACCTGTCCATACCCGTCCATTTACCAGCTTTAGTTATTTCTATAATTGTTCTCCAAAACAAAAATCTATATATTCCGTACAACTCCCTCTTGTCCAACAACCACAACGACACCTGTTTTGTTTTTTTCTCCGTCCTGTCACATCAAGGTACAACGTTATTTACAGTTCAAAAAAAAGAGGTACAACGTTATTTCATGGAAGGTCAGAGACTCAGAATCGCTACATATTTTCCTTTCCGTTTATTGTTTATTTTAATTAGGAGTAATTTCGGTTCGGTTCGGTTCGGTTTGGGTGAAATTTTTGAAGATCGATTTGGTTCGGTCCAAATATTTCTAGGATCGATCCCAACCGAAATTAAGTTCGGTTCGGGTGGGATCGGTCGGTCGGGGATTTCGGTTTGTCCAAAATATAAAATTTTCATTTAATTTTAAGTGTATATATGTAAAATATTAAATATATAGTCGGTCAGTTTGGTCCTACGAAAATTCCAGGAAATCGAGACCGAACCGATTTTGGGTCTGGTCCGAAAAAATTTCGCCATCACGGGGGAACCAAAAATTGAACCGATCGATCGATTTTTTAGAATTTTTTCGGTCCGTCGATTTTCATAACACCCGTATTGTAATCGTCCTTATCATTCCTTATTTGTAAACACTTACAAATACAATAGGAGGACTCTGCTCTCTCTCCACCTTGAAAGAAATTTTCCTAATCTTTCAACGTTCTTTATTCAGACACCATGACCCTCCAAAAAAAAATCAAAAAAGGATCTCAGGGGATCTTTATATAATTGTCTGTGGGTGAAGTCTTTGGTCCGAATTTGACGTAGCGGAATTCACGAGAGATTAGTTAGCATATTAGTCCAAATGAGATAAATAACTTGTCGCAACGAGCAAACCTTGCACACAAGGAAAAAAGAGAGAAACTCTGTAATATTATTGATTAAAAACTGCATAATCTCTAGGTTACAAACCCTTATATAGGCCGAAACCTAAGAAACCCTAAAAAAATAAACTTGAAAAATAAAAAGTCCCAAAATTTGGGGCTTTTCCTATACTGAAAACAGGAAAGAAAAATAAGACTTTCCCAAAAAGAATCAACTTAAAAGGAATTACGGTCTAAGAGTTATTTACGAAACAAATTTTTCCTAAAACGGCAAAATAACGCAATTGAAGGCCTAAACGAAGGAATTAGGCCGAAAAACACCATTGATCATCAACCTAGGGATAATGAGTATTGACCGGAGCGCGAAAATAAGTCAGCCCACCAAGTTTGAGCCTATTTCGAGCTTGTTCGAATATTACCAAATTGGGTAATCTGAAATTAAACACCGTTTGGGCTTCCGGAACTTGACTCGGTCCAACTGATCAAGAAATTAAGTCTTCATGTGTTCTAAATCAGAATTAATGGAGCAACATCAGTCTGCTAGCAATTGTAACTAACTAATCACTAGCGTCTAACGTGCTAATGCTATTACCGTGGCGAAAAAAAGTACGATGAATATTAATTATGGGCTAGTCCTATTTTTCAATTTCATAGCTCACTAAATCATTTTTCTATAGAGTGCAATTCCTAATAGATCATGTGAAGTCTATTTTATATTTTTACCCCCTTTTAAAAACATATGAACTCATACAATCTCATACACCACCACTACCACCACCACCACCACAACCATCGCCACCATCGCCACCACAATGACCACCACCATCACCGCCACCACAATGACCACCAACATTACCGCCACCACAATGACCACCACCACCACTCCACAATCACTGCCACTACAATGACCACCATCATGCCGCCGCCGCCACTACCACCACCACCACCACTATTAATAATGTTAATTTATGTCTAAATTAACAGTATTAATTTTCATCAAAATTCATATCACAATTACTAGTGTTAATTATAATACTGTTAATTTAAACAAAAATTAACGCTGTTAATTATGGTGGTGGTGGTGGAGTGGTGGTAGCGATGGCGGCGGCGGTGGTGGTGGTGGTGGCGGCGGCGATATTTTTGTCTATCTCCAATCGCCTTTTTTTTTTGCGAGAAATATTTTTGTCAACAAAATAATGAAGATGACCTAATGGACTATGGGTCTTTGGGCAGGACTTAGTGTGCTATTCTTCACCCAAGCCCCAAGGAGGACCGGCCAGGAAGTTTCCCTATTTTTTACGCTTGCAAATATGTCAATAACACGGGTAGTCGTTAAATGTAAAGTTTGGGATTAAAAGTAGTAAGAAATTCTCATTTGTGGCTTTAGCTGTGAAATCATCCTACTAGCTACAAGGTTTATTTCAATGAACTGATCCTGTTTGTTTATTTTCTAGGAATTGTTTGTTTTTTGTTTTTTTTGGTCAAACGGAAATTTTCTAGGAATTGTTTGGCCAAATAACTCAAATTTTTTTTTTTGTCCTTATTCAAAAAAAATTAGCATTTGTTAATTTTTCGTCAATTTTTTGAGAATTATTGTTTCGTCATAATAAGAGGAATCTAAAAAGTAAAAAAATACGATTGAAACCTAATTTCTTTTAAAAAAGATAAAAATAAACAAAAAATTTCGTCTTTATTCTATATCAGACCTGTTGTCCACTAGCAGACTCTTCTCTCCTCTCTCTTTATGTTTTCACTTTCAATTTACAGCAGAAACGTAAAGTGAGAATTGACAGCGAATGCAACCAGTCGTGAGGATAAATGTGGTCGTTCGTTGGACAACTCAACAGTCCATATATCATTTTCACCGTATTGCATTCAAACCGTTTATTATCGAGATGAAATTTGAATCATTGAATTACCGAATGGACAGTTCGGATGGTGCTGCCGCCTGCACAGCACCCACCCTGTCACATATGGTGTGTGTGCGTGATTTATTTGTCTTTTTCTTTCGTCACCCAATAAAAAAGAAAATGAAGTTTCTCTTTCCACTTACGTTAGCGTGAATTGCGGACGACTCAACGAGGTGGGCCAGAGCTATGTTGCGCCACGTGAAACGTCTGCCGCTACACGTTAACTCTCGGGTGGTTTCGTTTTCGGTGCTTCATACGAGGGATATGGCCCACATCCACATTGAAAACGATAGCCGATATAGCATGTTATATTGCCAATTGAGGAGAAATTTTTCGGTGCGGGATGGGTATATCCCATGGGGTGTCAGCCCGGCACATTCGGACCGTCCAATATATTTTTGGACGCCTCAGATTGAACTCCTCACTCTTTTCTCACCTCAATATTTTTTCTCTCATTTTTTTTCTCTCCAAATCTGAGCCGTCCAAAAATGCAATGGAGCTCAGTTTTTGACGAGCTCAATGAAAATTATGACGAGCCGAACTCAAGCCAAGCTTGCCCAGATTTGAGTCGAACTCGAGCTTGTTCACGAGTCTTAACGACCCAATAATCTATATAATAATGAACTCAGTTTTTGAATCTTATATACGTAGTTATAAATCTAGACCCTTCATTATTGACACTTCAAAAATTGATACAGACACTCCAAAAAACAAAAGAAAGTGACTTTGGAATTATACTGATTTTGGAGTGCCTGTATCAATTTTTGGAGTGCCTGTATCAATTTTTGGAGTGCTAATATCATTTTCCTTTCTAAATCCTATGATTAGCAAGTGTTAAGAGTTTCTATAAATCTAGACCATCCATGTTTTGCTACCAAAGGCTAAGATCAATTCCCTAAACACTTACTTATCTAAAAGGAATGATTTTGATTTTATTTGTTCGGGGCAGTTCCGGGGACACCTAAAAAAACATCTAAAAAAACACCCTAAAATTTCCGATCGAATTTCGATGATCCGAGCCGCTCAATGTAATCAAAACGTGATTTTAAGAATACAAACGAAAAATCAGCAAAAAAAAGAACTGTGCTACTGGTACAGCAAGAGTTGTACAGACAGCGTGTATAACGGGCTTTTGAGCCCGTCTTGGGTCCAACAAAGATAATCGGAATCGCTCATTTTGTTCAAAATATTTTTTTTAAGGTCCTTATAAAAATCAGCTCCATC